>CALNVZ010000218.1:1872964-1883115 GCA_940671915.1 Paracentrotus lividus | reverse complement strand
CTATCATTCAATAACAAGATGTTCCTTGTTACGCAGGATATATGTAATCTCGATTATGGTCCATATTAGATCTTGCAACCAAACGTCATAAACCCATTTTTGTAACTTTCGAGAGAGTGAATTCATTTTAGTATGTAAGCAGGCATCTATACAATTAGACGGTGCATTTTGTCGTTTGCTCTTGAAATTATGAAAAGTGTATTTAGATCCCTTTAGAAGTGAACCCTATCAGAAAATGATTTATGAGCATCAATGTACTATTCTGGTCACGTGACCGTCGAGTAAGGAAACGGAGGAAGACAGAGATGGATAGGAAATGTGGTCATGGCGGTTAAACAACCTTTTTAAGGAAATATTATTGGATTTTGGTATTTATAATGTCGCCTGTTGAGTGTGTTCAATGTCCAGTTTCAAGATTTATACGCCAACAATTCATGATAAACAACGCAATTACAAAACGCTGAATAAACGAAACAAGTGATTGTTTCATTGTCCCCCATCCCGGTCGTAAACGTAAACGTGTTTTAAATCTCAATTTAAATATAAACGCCAAACAGACCTAATAACTTGCATGCCTCATTTTTAGAGAGTGACAAAAAAAAATTGTTTAAAGCATCATAAGTGATTAATGATACCGAGGCTATATGAAGTGATAAGGATTTATAAACTTGTCAATAAGTTGAGTTAGCCCGCATAATACAGTCTACTCCCGTTATATGAGCACAGATACAACAAAAAATTCGTAATACGAAGTATTTGGCTTTGGTCAAGCACCTGGTTATAACGGGAATAGTCTATTATTATTATTATCTTTATCCGGCAAGAAATATACATTGAGACATAAAAACAATGAACGTGTACATAAAAGAATAGATATATAAATATTTAGCCACATGGATGCCGGGAAAATAAAAGATTAACCGTAGGTCTTTCTTTTTCAATCCATTGTGGCTGCACATATGCACAAGTAGAATAACATAAATAGATACATACACAATAATTAGATAATGGTATCGAATTTAGTGAATTAAACTTGTAATTAAATAATGAAAAGCTGGTATTTGGTAATTATTGATTATTATATAACGGCACGACTATAAAATGAATTATTGATCCTGCCAGTTGCTGTGCGCACTGACGAGCAATCTTGGTACATGATAATTATTATATGTTCTATGAATCCTATTAAATCGTATAAAATCCAGTTAAGTTTTAAAACAAAACATTTATTGACATACAATAAGTTCCTTATTAAAATTAGATATACAATAATAGAGGAGTTTGGAATTGCAACATTTCATCAGAACAGAACTAATTGTGTGTTATTTTTCAACTAGCTGTCAAGAATCATGATAAATATGAATAATGTAGGTCTGAATAATAGTAATATATTCTCTCTCTCTCTCTCTCTGTCTCTGTTTCAGCTTTCTGTCTTTTCACTTTGTGTTTACATTAATATCTGTTTCTTCTTCAATCGTAATCTTACAGTCTTCTCCTTTTCTCTGACATTCTACCCTCAACACCCCCCTCCCCTATTTCTCCTTATCGTCGTTTCTGCTTTATAATGATATTGAAACAAAGCAAATTACTATCACTGGCCATGCACGCAACCTGAACCTCAATCATGCCATGACATTCACAAACGAAGAACGATAATTGTTAGGCTACCATTCCATCAATACGTCCTTTTCTCTCCATCTTTCTCTCTTTACTTGCTTTCATAATGTGTTGGGTAGTGACTGCATCTCTCTGACAGGAAGTGAAGCCAACCCCTTGAAAGGTTGCACTTCCGGTGAAGAGCATGTGCCATTCACGTTTGAACATGTTTTGATTTTGACCTTTTTTTTTTGGGGGGGGGGAGATCATGTTTACACAGCGCACAAAAGATAAACTTACATTGATAAAGTACATTTACATACAGTCATGTAGATGATGCCCGGTATTCTCGAAAGATGGACTTAAAGTTAAGTACTAGTAGGCTCTATTAGGGTTACGTATTTTAGTAGGCGCTATTAATTTTTAGTCAATTAACATTCGAGAATGATGTGGTTTATCATTGAATTTACCTACCACAAATTGCAGCTTATATTGTAAAGTCGCATCATTTAGTAAACAAAAAAAATCTTATTTGTTTGATGTTAAGTCCTTTTTAGTTTCAGTCTCTTAATTTATTTTTTATTTTTTATTTTTTTATTTTTTTGTATAAAAAAAAAATATATATTAAATTAATCAATCAATTGAATTATCTACTATATCAAAACTGGTCTGGCTCATATTAGGCCTACTCGTCATTTATAAATTAATCATTTCAGATCATGTCATTTCTCAATTCTATTTTAGACGCTCTCCACTAGTGCATTATATCCGAACTGCAGTGCCAAATACCGTCCTATTTTTATTTCAATTGTAGATATAATGAATGACAGTAGTTTTCGCTAAAAATGTCGCTCATTTTGCTGTGTATAACCAGTCTCAGTATGTCTATTGCGCACGCATGCATGCTGCATAATATTGAATTACTTATGCACAGTACAATACTTTTCACCCATTCAAAGGGAATTAAGAACTTTGTGAGGTGCGAAATTATTGAGCTGTGGGTAGGAGCCCTATACATGCTGTCAGAGCATGTTTAATATGTGTAAAGTTATACCCCGAAAAAAAAAACAATAATAAATCACAGCATCATTAGATTAGACCTTCATGTTTCACTGTAGTGTTTAGCTACTGTAGTGGAGCGGACAAGGTGGTAAAAATTGTGCACTTTCATGGACAAGCACCACATTTGGCACATGTTCAGGTTCATATTGAATTAAAATAAGATATAGAGGCATCTAAAAATAATTTCAAGCTCATAGAAATACCAGATTATTTTTCTTCATGGACTGCAATGTTTTGGGTGCTTGCTTTTTTTACGTTGGTACGCTTATTAAATGGTGATATTCAGTGGCAGTTAATTACAGTATTAGCGGGAAGAAATGGATTTTTTTCTTCAAACCCCTGATTGAGTTAAGCATTTCGAAGTATAAGGAATACTGATTTACGTTATTATTTGCCACCCCCCCCCCTTTGTTAGCTGAGTGACCAACTAAAGCAACAAGTCACCGCCTCAATCCACCGTCGTTGTTAAATCGCAATACAAATACTTCCGCATATTGTGCATAAGTCGGTCATTTATTTTCCTGTCGCAAAACTCCAAACCGGTGAGGAAGTCTGCTTGTTTGCTGAAAGATATGTCCTGCACCTTGTGTCAAATATTACGGTTTCCAGACGCCTATACCAGTGATCACTAATCTTTTAATAGTAGCAACACCTTTTTTTTTCAATGAAAAATTACTAAATCAAAAAATTAAGCAGCCCATCCCAACCCCTTTCACATTCAAACGGTCTCCCAATCATCGAGTTCATACGACAAGTGATATAGTGGTTCATGGTTATTCTTTATGGGTCTCGCCCGTAACATTATCTTTTATTTCTAATTCAAATCACCATAAAGATCAGAAAATATTTCATCGTACAGCCGGCGTACCAGAGGGAAGGGGCGGGGGAGGGGCTTGCTTTTTTCAATAGCATATTTCTTTTTTCCCTGTTGATTCCCAATATTTGTTATAATGGTTCTTGGATTTATTTTTGATCATCTCACCCACATGCTGTTATTTATCTTTCTGATAACTCCTTTCATGTCAAAAGCAAAAAAATAAAAAATTTCCTAGAATTCCCCAACTTATCTTTTGATGGACCGTGTCAGAGTCCTTGTACACATTACTGCATTCACCATTTATTCTTATTATTCTACACAATTTAAACAAAATATATCGCTTCTCAAAACAAACATAATTATTTAAACTTGACAGTAGTATGTCCTGACAGGTAGTATAATGACATGAGAAATGGTGGTGCCAAATGTTCTCATCTCATATTTCCTCAAATTTACGCGAGACAAAAACAGCGGAAGAAGACAATTTGATTATGACTTGGTAATCTCAAAGAGAATCACATTTCAATCTTTTATAATTCTAAAAAGAATTTATCCCGTTCAGGACGTCAGTCGTTGACATTTTTGATATCTGGGAAATATGGGTGTAGTAGGAAACCACGAGACTAAGTGATAAGGTATGCTTTTTACATTTAATATATTAGTATATATACAGTGTTCAGGGTCGTATAGCCGCAAATAATCAACCCCATCGGAACTCTCTTACTATTTAGTAGTGAATAATAATCACAGTGTATTTTACTATGAGTTAGGAATATAAATCGTGTATATGAAAACAGATACATTTCTCGTCTAAATTCTGCGATAATATATCTTATAAACAGAAAGTATAGGTAATTTATGTAATGAGATGAGAGAAAAAGAGGGAGCTAAAAAAGAATTGTCAAAATCAGAGGCAAGTTACCCTTGGACTTTGGCCAAAGCGCGTTATATCAGATTAAACTATATGCTTTTATGAAACTTCCAATTTAATGTCATTGAATTTACAAGATGCAGGAGGGTATTTGACACAAAGTGAAAATTGAAAAACAAACAAAACAAACAAAACAAACAAAAACAAAAACTAAAAACAAAAACAGAAGAAGAGAAAAATGGATGACATTCAGCCACTCGCCGTGAAGGTGTAAAATTTTTAAATTTCTCCTGCTCCTGAATCGGTTAGAACACCAGTTTGAATTCAGTTTGATCACGGCATCAGCGAGTGAGAGATAAAAACATTGACACCAGATCAATGCCCAGACTTAATAGCCATGGAGCCCTGTAACATAAAAGACTTACGATCTGATAAAAGTTACGATGATTTTATCGTCGGAGCCTCACTTGGAGTGCCTGGCTACACTCATGAATTAGGGCTTCTAGGATATTATCGAAGATTAGGGTACAGGGCTTTATGGGTTAGGATTAAGATCATGCAATTTTGGTGGCACTGTAACTCTGATGAGGGCTACAGAGATGAAATCGATTGCGTAACTTTTTATCCATCCGTAAGGTCTTTATGTTTAGACGGCCAATGTTGTTGAGTTTATGGAAGATGGGTTTGGTTCCGACAGGACAAGAATTTACAGGATAGTTAGTAATTCACAAAAAAAAAAAAAAAAAAAAAAAAAAGATGGGCGTTCATCTGCAGAAAGATTCAATAAACGGAGGAAGAAAAAAACCACTTGTTGCGATTATCTAACATTTTGCAGAAAGGGTGGCATCCAACCTCAGTTAAACGTCACCGCCACCTCCCCCTCCCCATCCCACACACGATAATTGTCCGCCCCCATTTCAGTATTTTCCGCCTCTTCCTTTCTTCCTCCCTCCCCCCGTCCTCCCCCTGCCCATATGAACAATATTATGGTCAAGATATATAAAAAAATCGGCGTTAGACGATGGATGATAGACAGGATCGCGACACATTTATGACCAGAGTTGTATAGCCACTTTCCACCTCTACGGAACTTCCCAAATTATATCGCCGCTCTATGAGTTGATGACAGAAAACGATCACATCTTTCAGAGTAAGTCTGCAAATGGAATGCCTAACAAACGATACCAACGTTATGTTGGTTTATTATGGCTTATCTATCTCACACACCATGTTACTTTCACTGATAGGCGTAGTTATGATCACACAATTTGAACTTCGAGAGCCATCTATATTTTCATTTCGTATCGTCACGTATTTAGATTACTCTTAGCTTGAGCACAAGCTATATGTTATTTGTTTTGTTTATATCATGCCTTGTTGATATTTTGTTAATTCAAAATTTTTGTCACTGTGACAACTTCTTTTTTTTCATCATCTTCTGCTACATTCATTTAGCGTGAGGCCTATTTTACCACCCCCCCCCGCTTCTCCCTCCCCTCTCTCTCTACTATCTCTCTCTTTCTCTCTCTCTCTTCTCTCTCTCTCTCTCTCTCTCTCTCTGACAATGACGTATATCATAATGTCTTATTGCAAATGCTCTCTATCTTGATTGTTAAAAATAGTTAAACATGTCTCTGAATTTTGTTATTTTTGTTTATATATCTTTTTTATCTGATTGAAAATAAAATAAATAAATGAAATAAATGAAATGAAATGAAATGAAATTGAAATGTCTCTGGTCAGATGTTCATCCATTTTCATGAAAAAGCGTCATGAAGTCGCTTGAACTTCACCGCCGTCACAGACCTATCAAAGTTAAACAAGCAATGAAATAAATTCAGTTGCAGATCTGTTAGTTGTTTTAAAATATGTAGTGCAATGCACTGTTCAAATACCCAGTGCTCATAAAGCTATATACTCCACCCTTGAGTCATCATTACTTAGAACAAAAGGACATTGACTCCCAACTTCAAACAGGACTTCCAAAACAATGTTAGGCGCCCTTATTCCTCCATAATCTGTATTTACGACAGAGGGCTGTCATTTTGCTCTTATGCGTTTGAAGAAATTTGATTTGACATGCATGTGCTGTCTATAAACAAACTTGAGAGATTACATGATCTGATTTGAGTTCACCTTCTGATATTTTATAAAATCATTTGGACTGACATCTTCGATATGACCCTTGAACCTGGCTCTATCCTCTTTCATAGTTTGATGCGAAATCTTGGAGGAAAGATTGGTGAATTGGAGTGAACATCAAATCCACATCATGTATCTCTCAAGTTTGTTTATAGACAGCACATGCATGTCAAATCAAATTTCTTAAAAACGTTAAGAGCAAAAATGACAGCCTCTGTCGTAAATATTAGATTTATGGAGGAATAAGGGCACTAACGTTGTTGGAAGCCTGTTTGAAGTTGGAGTCAATGTCCTTTTTGTTCTAAGTATTATGATTTCAAGGGTGGAGTATAGGCTTTATGAGCACTGGGTATTTGAACAGTGCATTGCACTACATATTTTATATACAACTATACAGATCTGCAACTGGGCGATTCCATGCCGTGTCGTACGGGACATTTTGACAGCATTTTACATTTTTTTGGTATGAAAATAAAAGAATATTTTCTTGATTGATGGTGATCCTCGAGTAGTACAAGAAGGGGCACAAGAACCAACACTTAAAGTGATTTGATTACGCATCATTTACAAATGAAATTGAAAATAGTAGTGTGTCGTACGGGACACAAAAATAACAGAGAAAACAGAGAGACAAAAACAACAACAGTATGGAATCGCCCAACTGTATTATTTCATTGCTTTGTTTAACTTTGATAGGTCTGTGACGGCGGTGAAGTTCAAGCGACCTTCATGACGCTTTTTCATGAAAACGGATGAACATCTGACCAGAGACCATTTCATTTCATTTCATTTCATTTCATTTCATTTCATTTCATTTCATTTATTTTATTTTCAATTCCGATAAAAAAAAATATATATATAAACAAAAATAACAGATTCAGAGACATGTTTAACTATGTTAACAATCAAGATAGAGAGCTTTGACAATAAGACATTATTGATATACGTCATTGTCAGAGAGAGAGAGAGAGAGAGAGAGAGAGAGAGAGAGAGAGAGAGAGGGGAGGAAAAAGCGGTGGGGGGGGGTGGTCAAAATAGGCCCCTCACGCGCTAAATGAAGTAGCCGAAAGATGATGAAAAAAAGAAGTTGTCACAGTGACACAGAAATTTTGAACTTAACCAAAATATTCAACAAGGCATGATATAAACAAAAACAAATAACCATATAGCTTGTGCTCAAGCTAAGAGGTAATCTAAATAGTGACGAAATAGAATGAAAATATAGATGATCTCGAAGTTCAAATTGGTGTTGATCATAAAGTACGCCTACAGTGAAAATACATGGGTGGAGATAAGATAAGCATAATAAAACATTACGTTGGTATGTTTTGTTAGCATTCCATTTGCAACTTACTCTGAAAGATGTGATCGTTTTCTGTCACTCAAACACTATTGGGGCGGTATAATTTTGGGAAGTTCCGTAGAGATGGAAAGTGGTATACAACTTTGGTCATAAATGTAGTCGCGATCCTGTCAAACATTATATCCATCATTTAACGCCGAACGGGAAAGAGAAAAGGAGAGAGGGAGAGAGAGAGAGAGAGAGAGAGAGAGGGAGGGGGTGAGGGAAGAAACAAACAGGAATAAGGGGCGGCTAAGGGGCGGTGACTCAATTAAATTGGATGCCACCCCTCTCCTGCAAAATTTGATAATCAGCAACAATTTCAAAATATTTTTCCTACGTACGTTTATTGACATGTTTCTGTAGGTAATGCCCCATTTTTTCTTACAATATTTCTGTCATAATTATGTCTCTTGGAACCTCCCCTTCCATAAATCACAACATGGCTATTAAGTCTGGGGCATTGATCTGGTGTCATGTTTATCTCTCATGTCGTGATGCCGTGATCGAAACTGAATTCAAACTGTGCTTCAAACCGATTCAGGAGCAGGAGAAATTAACAAATTTTCACACCTTCACGGGAGTGGCTGAATGTCCGATTTTTCACCTCCCGGAGCTCCCCCCCCCCTTTTTTTTTTAAGAAATAATAAATTTATTTGAGATTTCTCATTTGCGTTCAAAATTATACCATCCTGCACCTGTAATGCAATATGACCATTGGAGTGTTTGCAATAAGGTATTAAATGAAGTATAGAGATATAGTTACGATATTGTAAATTGCATGGGATCAGCTATCCGAGGCCTCAATAGGGTGTCCGTGGCGCAAGGTTAAAATTGCTCCATGATTTTATCAAGAAATCCTTCTTCCACCTTTTTCTACTCTTCCTCTTCTCCCTTCTGCGACAGGTACCCGTCTCTACTATACCACTGATTTATTACACCCTGAATATAGAGTAGTTCTGATGGGGGGGGTGGTATCTTATTTTGGGGTAGGCCTAGCTATACAACCTCTGAGAAAACCACCGTTATGTCTTAATATATATTGAATATATAGTGAGCTTACTTGATTCACAATTAGCTCGTGCGTTTCTAACTACTCGCATTATTTCCCAGCATACCAAAAATGTTATACGCCGTGACTCGCTTAATGGGATTAAATTCTTTAGAGGAATATTATAAATTTGAAATGTGATTTCTCTTTCGATATTTACCAAGCCTTTAATCAAATTGTCTTCTTCCGCTGTTTTTGTTCTCGCGTAAATTTGAGGAGAATTATGAGATTTGAGAACATTGGCATCTACCTTCTTCTATGTCGATTTTGTTACCTGTCAGCTGAACTACTTACTGTGGTCAAGGTTTATAATTATGTTGTTTCTTTTCGAGAAGCGATATATTTTTGTTGTAAAATTGTGTAGAATAATAAGAAATAAATGGGTTTATGCAGTAATGTGTACAAGGAGCTCAGCCGTCCATAAAGTTGGGATTCTTGGGAATGTTTTTTTTTTTTTTTGTTTTTGTTTTGTTTTTTTTGCTTTTAACATGAAGAGAGTTCATCAGAAAGATCAAATAAAGCATGTGAGTGAGATGGACAAAAATAAAGTCCATAAGAAACCATATTATAACAAATATTTGAATCAAAGGTGGAAAAGAAGAAATATTTTAATTTGATTGTTTAATGACGAATTGGGGGATGCGGAGATAAATAGGGCGGGGGGGGGTGAGTGACGTCATGCGGGGCGGGGGGGGGGTGTGGTGAACCAGGTGACAAGATAGTGCCCGTGTCATCATACGTGTGTTAACCCCCCCAAAAAAAGCAATGACCCCTCCCCCGCCCCTTCCCATCTGGTAGCGCCGGCTGTACGATGAAATATTTTTTCTTGTCCACTTTATGGTTTGATTTGGGAATTAGAAATTAAATGATTAATGTTACGGGAGACCCATAAACGAAATAAACCATGAACCACTATATATCTCATGTCGTATGAACTCGATGATTGGGAAGACGTTTGAATGTGAAAGGGGTTGGGATGGGGTGCTTAATTTTTTTTATTTAGTAATTTTTCATGAAAAAAAAGGTGTCTGTACTATTAAAAGATTAGTGACACTGTATAGGCGTCTGGAAACCGTAATATTTTTACGCAAGGTGCAGGAAATATCTTTCAGCAAACCAAGTAGACTTCCTTACCGGTTTGGAGTTTTTGCCGACAGGAAAATAAATAGAACGGACTATGCACAATATGCGGAAGTATCTGGTAATTTTCAATTTAACAAGACGGTGGATTGAGGCGGTGACTTGTTTTTTTTTTTTTTTTTTTTTTTTT
>CALNVZ010000218.1:1858775-1872890 GCA_940671915.1 Paracentrotus lividus | reverse complement strand
GCAATATAACGTAAATCCGTATCCTTATGCTTCGAAATGCAACTATATCAGGGGTTTGAAGAAAAAAAATCATTCTTCCCGCTAATAGGCCTACTGTAATTATAACAGTCACTGAATATCACCATTTATATTAGCGTACCAACGTAAAAAAGCACCCCAAAACATTGCAGTCCATGAAGAAAAATAATCTGGTATTTCGAGTGAATGGTGTGCTTGAAATTATTTTTAGATGCCTCTATATCTTATTTTAATTCAATATGAACCTGAACATGTGCCAAATTTGGTGCTTGTTCATGAAAGTGCACAATTTTTCACTTTGTCCGCCCCACTACAGTTACTTAAACACTTACAGTGAAACATGAAGGCTCTTATCTAATGATGCTATAGAATTTTTTTTTTTTTTTTTTTTCGGGAATAAACTTTACACATGATTAAATGCTCTAAGAGCATGTAGGGCCCCACATGCAGCTAAAATTTTTGCAAGCCTCTACAAAGCTACTAATTCCCTTTTTAATGGGTCAAAAATACTGTATTGTGCAAAGTAATGGTTATATGATGCAGCATGCATGCATAGAACTTAAATCAGACATACTGAAATAGTAATATAACACCAAAATGAGCGGACATTTTAGCGAAACCCTTTCAAACATACTTTATTGATATTTAAGAATGAATGACGGGTGATTTGGCAGGCAGTTACGGATATTTGCAGTTGAGAAGCGTCTAAAATAGAATTGATAATGACATGATCTGGAAATGAATAATTTGATATGACGAGTAGGCCTAATATGAGCCAGACCGGTTTTGATAAATGGATAATTGATTGATAGGATTAATTTTTAAAAATATTTTTTTAATATACAAAAAAAAAGAGTTAAACTTAAGGGGCTGAAACTAAAGGTACTTAACATCAAACAAAATAAGATTTTTTTGTTTTGTTTTACCAAATGATGCGCTTTACAATATAAGCTTGAATTTTGACGGCTGGAATTGTGGTAGGTAATTTCAAGGATAAACACATCATTCTCGAATGTTGACTAAAATTAATAGGCCTACTAAATACGTACCTAATAGGCCTACTAAATACGTACCTAATAGGCCTACTAAATGCGTACCTAATAGGCCTACTAAATACGTACCTAATAGGCCTACTAAATACGTACCTAATACTATAGGCCTACTAGTACTGACTTTAGTCACCCTTCGAGAATACCGGCCATCATCTACATGACTGTATGTAAATGTACTTTATCAATGGTAAGTTATCTTTTGTGCGACTGTGTAAATCATGATCTCCCCCTCCCCCCCCAAAAAAAAAGGTCATTCAAAATCAAAACATGTTCAACGTGATTGGTCATGCTCTTCACCGGAAGTGCAACCTTTCAAGGGGTTGGCTTCACTTCCTGTCAGAGAGATGCAGTCACTCCACACCACATTATGAAAGCAAGCAAGAGAGAAAGATGGAGAGAAAAGGACGTATTTGATGGAATGGTAGCCTAACAATTATCGTTCCCGTTGTGAATGTCATGGCATGATTGAGGTTCAGGTTACGTGCACGGCCAGTGATGGTAATTTGCTTTGTTTCAATATCATTATAAAGCAGAAACACGATAAGGAGAAATAGGGGAGGGGGTGTTGAGGGAATAGAATGTCAGAGAAAAGGAGAAGACTATAAGATTACGATTGAAGAATAGGGCAGATATTAATGTAAACACAAAGTGAAAAGAGAGAAAGTGAGACACAGAGAGAGAGAGAGAGAGAGAGAGAATATATTACTATTATTCAGACCTACATTATTCTATTTATCATGATTCTTGACAGCTATTGAAAATAACACCAATTAGTTCTGTTCTGAATGAAATGTTCCAATTCCAAACCCCTCTATTATTTATATCTAATTTTAATAAGAGCTTATTGTATGTCAATAAATGTTTGTTTTTAAAACTTAACTGGATTTATTACGATTTAATAGGATTCATAGAACATATTGATAATTATCATGTACCAAGATTGCTCGTCAGTACGCACAGGCACTGGCAGGATCAATAATTCATTTTATGTCGTGCCGTTATATAATAATCAATAATTACCAAATTACCAGCTTTCATTATTTAATTACAATTTTAATTCACTAAATTGATAATTATATTATTGTGTATTATCTTTTTATGTTATTCTACTTGTGTATATGTGCAGCCACATGGATTAGAAAAGAAGACCTACGGATTACAGTTAATCTTTTTATTTTCCCGGCATCCATGTGGCTAAATATTTATATATCTATTCTGTTTATGTACACTGTTCATTGTTTTTTATGTTCTCAATGTATATTTCTTTGCCGAATAAAATAATAATAATAATAGACTATTCCCGTTATAACGAGGTGCTTGACAAAGCCAAATACTTCGTTATAACGAATTTTTGTTGTATATGTGCTCATTATAACGGGAGTAGACTGTATAAGCGAAATATTAGCAGATCCGCAATATAAATCTTTTATGCTACACAACTTATTGACAGGTTTATAAATCCTTATCACTTTCGTATAGCTGGGTATCATTAATCACTTATGATCCTGTTAAACAATTATTATTATTATTATTTTATTCGGGAGAAAGATGACATACAATATAAATAGAATTGATTGCATATAAAAACATATCGATATAAAGAACACAAAAATGTAAAGACACTGGAATCACCTGGCTGGGCTGCCAGGCATTGAGCAAAGTTTACAATTTTTTTTGTCACTCTCTTAAAAATGAGGCATCAGTTATTAGGTCTGTTTGGCTCAAAAATGCATGTATACTGATGAATGATTCCAGCAGGCGATACTTTTGGCGTCTCTAAATACAAAAATCCAATAATATTTCCTTTAAAAAGAGCTGTTTAACCGCAATGACCACATTTCCTTCCACTCTCTGTCTTTCTCCGTTTCTTACTCGACGGTCACGTGACCAGAATAGTACATGATGCTCATAAATCATTTTCTGATAGGGGTCACTTCTAAAGGGATCTAAATACACTTTTCATAATTTCAAGAGCAACGACAAAATGCACCGTCTAATTGTATAGATGCCTGCTAACATACTAAAAAGAATCACTCTCTCGAAAATACAAAAATGGGTTTATGACGTTTTGGTTGCAAGATCTAATATGGACCATAATCGAGATTACATATATCCTGCGTAACAAGGAACATCTTGTTATTAATGATAAGTCCAAATCAACACAATCTCGACGAATCGCACGATATCTTTGTCATGGGGGACTTTTACTCATGTTAATCTTCCTCCAAAATAATGATAATGGCATTATCGGGACACGCAACATTAGAATGATTTATGATTACATCCATATGAAGCATATATTTACCAGCTGCAATTTTTTTTCTTTTATTTCTGTATTATACATGAAACATTTTTGATTGAGAGATATTACAATAAGCCTAAGGCTTACCGTATAAGCATGCTAAGAGATGCAGTGGCTGATCCATGTAAAAAATATATGGGAGGGGGCACCAGACCCGATAGGGGTGGGGGCAGGCGCCGCCGACATTTCAACATGTACTGTCATCGAGGGGTTTTTACCTGCGCCCCCGCAAATTTAGATTAGGCTTTTATAGGACTAATATTTAATTGTAATAATCTTTTAATTATTATCTGTAAGTAAACTCGGGAAGCATCATGTGTGTGTATGTGTGTGTGTGTGTGTTTAGTTTTAGTTCTTATTTCTGCATTTACTCTTCATAATAATTGTAAATATTGTGTATTTCTGTTGAACTGTCTTTTCCATTTTTTCACATTATTTATTATTATGATCCATGGAAAATTTCTGTATTTTGTTATGGGCTCCGTTCACAAGCTTTGCTTCTTTGGAGTCCCAAACCTATCACGTTATTTTTCGTTCTTGACGAATCATTGTAAATAGTTATTGATTGGTTTGAATAAACTTGAACTTTTTCAATTTCAATCTAAGCACCTAAAGCAACAAAAACCTTAAACCCAACAACAATATGACTGTTCTTTATTTAATTTCAAATTTACTAATTCTTAATCATGTCATTTCACTTTTTGTTTCCTTCTCTCCTTCTCTTTGATTCATCGTAGTTATTCTCTTTCCATCCCCTTCCCGTTCTAATTGTAACTAAACTACATTTTGTGCAAAATAATCTCTAAACTGACGTTGTTTACAACTCGTTCCCATTAGGCAAATAAAGTGTTCAACTTGAATTTATTTTGGTGAGTCTGTGAATCATCCAATATTGATTAGATCATGTAACATAATCATACCTGTGGACAAATCGGAAGTAATCGTTATGGAAATTAGTCGACAATGGCTGTGGTTACTCATATCTGGATATCATTCAATCAACATGTTGAATCTTAATATCAGACAGACTTATTTTGGGATAAAGCTAACTATTATTATATCCGACTTTGATATGCCCTTCATTTTGAAGGTAAAGATATTTCCCCCAATGGAATAAGCCACTCCACTACCATATACCACCACCAGCGGCACCACCAGCACCACCACAACTATCAACAACACCACCACCACCACCACCATCATAACTAGCAACACCACCATCACAGTAGCGGACGCAGGCCGGAGTCACACAATGAATTTACCGGGCCCATGCGTAAACATAATAGAGCCGCTTTTGTCCCCAGACAATAGGGCCCCCGAAATGCATTCAATTCGATTTTCTTGGATTCGCGCCTGCATAACCACCACCACCATCGTCATCACCACCATTATCACCACCAAAACTTTCATCATCACCACCACCACCAGCGAATATCATTCAAAAAGCAATCAAATAGCCTACACATGGGATTAAACCTTTAACTGCAGAAACCTTTTGTAACACTTCGTTAGATTCTCACCGTGTGTTTGGCGCATTAAAAAACAACTAAAATAACCATAAAATATTGATATTCATTGATAATATTAATATATTTTGGAAGGGTTTGGTCCTACGTCACCACGACCACCACCACACCACAAGAATGTAGATCAGCTGTGACTTGACTCTTGAGTGAACCTTTCCAGACATTGGCTCCTGAATGTCTTAGCAACCCTCCTCTTGACATGGAGGGTACATCACAACCCCTATGGGAGGAGCCTCCCCTCTTATCCCACTAGATACTATCAAAATCACATTTCTCATTTTAGTTCAGTCACACCAACTTGAGTGATATTAAACAGAACTTAAACTTTTGCCACGCTTACCGAGAATACATGAAATTTAAATCTCTTGGGTAACGATGAAGCAGTTGATGTGACCTAGATTTCTTAAACCGTATTTATCGTTCTCAAGAGACTCTGTCAAAATCATATTTCGCAGTACGACACAGTAACACTTGCGCGACCATCACTAAATGGAGATAGCATAAGAACATACGCTCTCAAATAAGTAAATAAAAATAAATAAATAATAAAAATTAAAAATCGGGGGCAAATATGAATCGATATCGACATCTTTGGTGTTGAAGGTGATATCATGGTTGGTAAGTTTTATTCTTTCTTGTATCGATATGTCGTCACCCGGTGGTGTGGTATCTAAAACCTAAGTGTTTGCGGTATATTCCTAATAGGCCTCACAAATAAAATCATGGAATTATGGAATGACTGCCTGTATGGCTCCATCTCATTAAAAAACATTCAGAGATGATATATCGCTTAGGCCTATAGATCAATTATCCACTTATTTTGTCTGATAATATATAGTTTATATATCTATATGTTTATAAGGATGACTATTCAAATCATTCATCTTTACATTGTATGAACGCCCATCTCGCTTACACCAGCCATAATTCAATTAAACTACAATAGATCTCAAATAGTTTATGATATATCGGATAAGTGCCACAGGGGCAGTATCATTTCAGGGCTGGCGTACAGTTGGTGTGACCTGGATTCTGTTAACCCCCATCTCTTCATCCCAAGAGACTCTATCAAAATCACATGTTTCTCAAAGTTCAGTTACACTGTTCAATCATAATCATATTTTAAAATAATATTGCCCTATCATATTTTGGACAGAATGAAACTGTGTTACTTTCTTGAACCCATTGGCAATGCATTTTGGTGCTTGATAAAGAGGGGGTAGAAAAGAGATTTGGATCAGAATACTACACTGTTCGTCATAAAGGTGGAATATTTTTTTTCTGGCTCAAGCGACATTATGTTGCTCCGTTATTAATTTCTTGAATGTGTTTGTCACCGCTTTCACTTTCTGGGAACCTGGGTATATCTTGGACGTTCCCTCAACCCTTCCCGGGGATTTTTCCTCAAAAAAGTTTGTCATCCCCAGAAGATGGCAATTTTCGTCATTTTTTCTTATTTTTGGGTCCCTTTTTTGTTCACGCGACCCACCAAGGCCCCTCAGTTTACCCCAGGGAAATACGTCTGAGGTGGAGATTTGTAATTGTTCTTTGAATTAAATCTAGATGTATGGTTACAGGTTCGACTCTTTTGTCTAGAGGAGGGGTCAAAATTTATTTTGATTGGGGTTCAACATTCATTTTATTCATTTTTACACCGTGGAAATTTCTATCTTCCCTAAATTGTATTGTAAACTCTCAACCAAAAATATATCAAAATAAAATATTATCAATAATGACTATTTACAGCCTTGTCATTAAGGCTAAATAAAATTTAAGGGGAAAATGATGATATTTAATGGTTAAAGGTTTTTTTCTTTTTTTTTTTGTTTTCAGCATAAACATGGAATAAAATATTCCGAATTTTCACAAATCTCGTTTTTTACTTCAACCCCTCCCCTAGACAAGAGACCTAAGCCTGTCCCCGGAAATATAGATTTAACTTAAAGAACAATTTAAAACAGTACACCTCAGTCGCGTTTCCCGGGGGTAGGACTGAGGGGGGCTTGATCGGTCGGGAACACAAAAAGGGGCCCCAAAATGAGAAAAAATGACAAAAATGGGCATCATGGGGGTTGACAAAACTTTTTTTGGAAAAAGGTCCACGTGAAGGGTTGGGAGAATGTACAAGATATAGCCAGGGTCCCGAAAAGTAAAAGCAGGGACAAACATAATTTATTCAAGAAATTAAAGTCAGAGCAAAATCATGTCGCTATAGCGGCAAAAAATATTCCACCTTTATGACGGACAGTGTAGTTTTTGAATACTTTGAAATCAGGACATTACACTTATTATCCATTTGATTTCACATTATTTGACTTCTGTTGATGCTCAATATAAATTTGAGGTTTTAATCTGACAGTGATAATTGAGTGGAGCTGCTTTAATTGGCTGTGCAACATGCTGAGTTTCAAGGACTGCCCACAAAACTTGTCAATTAGTGGCTAGCTGTCTTATATATCCAATTTCTCCTTCTCTAATTGTTTTGTCCCTATCCAATTTTGGTCAAGAAAGTGAGCCCGAGGCAAGGCTTTTAATTTCTTTGTTTCAGTGCGATTGATTTCAGGTCTCATATCAAAATAATTACTCCATAATAGTTCAATAAAGGTTGGTTGAACATTATCCTTGAACTCGTGGCATAATGGAGAGTTTTGGGGATGTGAATGATCAGATAGGGGCGGTACAGTTTGTTTTTTTTTTAGGGGGGGGGGGTCGTATAGCATTATGCCTATATCCAGAATTATAGATCTGTCTAAAAAGAAAGCTGAATACAATTTTTACCTTTTCATTATCATGAAACAAAGCACAAACAAGTATAAAATAACTCCTTTTTTAAAGAGCCACCTTCATGTATTTATATTTTTGGGCAAGCATGACCATCAGTTTGCATTACAGCTGTAATTTATGCCTATGTAGACCAGACACTATTAATAAACACTGTCTAAAGTTTCATGGTCAGTCACATTTATACCGCAAATAGCCAGAACGTGGATGATGTATAGGTTTAAAATGATCATGATGTGTATAATTTATAATAATAATGGCCAATAATACTCTATCCGCTGTTAAAAACACGTGGCTATCTAACAACGCTCAATCAGCATTTGAATAAAGACAGACCCCTTCACCAGGTTAAAAGTAAACCACATAACACTCACAAATCACAAAAACCAGAATATTATACTGTCCTCATAATATTATTTGAAAGTGTATAAATACAATGATGAGAGTAGGTAAAATTATTTCTACATCGACGGCGACTACTTCACTTCAACTTACCATAATTTCTACTGTGACTGCTGTTGCTGCTGCTGTTTACTACTAACTATTAGTACTACTACTACCACTACTACTACTACTACTACTACTACTCCTATACAAATAAACGATTTTGATACAAAATATAAATAACTCATCAATAAAAAATGGTAAAATAACGAAAAGAAAATTGAGGAACGAAATAGAACTGGTAAAAATGTAAAAAGTGTACAGTATCATACGATCCCGTTCATTGCATCGACGACGATTCGTCTATGCTGACGGCAGATTTGCTATAAAATACAAGTTTTTTTTTTTTTTTTTACAGTGCCGACCAGGACTAGACTTTAAAAATGCAAAACAGGGTATTCAGTAACGGTTCACACAAGAAATGTCATGATATTTCGATAATGCAAGACGTCCATTCTGATCTATCTATATTATTGGGGGCAGAATAAAATTAGTTATGATTATTGCTGCCTATTTGACAAAGAGAAAACAATTACAAGGCACACATCATTATGACCTCATTTGCTTCTTGCAGGAACGTTTAACAGCAAGGACAAATTTTCATCATACAAAATAATGTGAATAACTATGTATCATTGCTATATTAAGAACCCCACAAATAACAAAACAAATAGCTAATATTTACATACATTTCAAAGCAGACGAGAAAGTACTTTTTATTAAGCGAATCATCCGTTACATTCATTATAATCTCCGGTTAACCAATAGCATATCTGAGCAAACTTGAGAGGTGTAATACGTATTGCAACGTTATTGACAACCGACTCTCCGTTGAGTTCATATGTCTGTTCACCCGTATACACACCAACCACCTTCCTTGTCCATTGCCTGTCAATGCCGTCCCAACGCCGCACGTAGATACCGGCTCCAACCGCTTCAGTATCGCCGTCGCACTGCTGGTAAAACAGCTCCGACGTCTCTCCCTGGAGGTGACAGTAGCGGTAATACAACGAAGCGTCATTGGGCGAATCAAGAGCGTTCATGTGCAACTGCGCGTTCTCTTGGACGTTCACGTCGCTCCCGACGCTGACGTTGAGATAAGGTCGGTCCGGACTTCGTTTAAGCGACAGAACGGCGTAATCTTTATCTAAAGGTAAGTTCCGCGTCCGCGTGAGTCGGGTCCAGTCATAAGGAAGGTAGGCCTTGGCGACGCGGATCCAAATCAGAGCCTTTTCCCACTCAGTGGTTGAAATCTCTTCGGGTTTGAGGCTACGTTGACGTCGAAATCCGACGTTGAGCTCTCTTATCGGCACGACGTAACGCTTGCCATTGTGAATGCAGCGCGCTGCGGTTAGAACATAGTGCTCCCCGATAAGCACACCTGAGCAACCGGTAGAAAGTTTAACCGCAGCGGAGAAGGGCTCTTTACTGATGAACTTCCTTTCGTCGATTGGGAACCGCGTATTAGCTCCGATAATCGCACGTCGCCTCCGACTGTGAGATTTTTCCTTTTCCTCCGATATATTAGCTGAGATGATCCTCTCTTCCGCCATCCAACCGTTTAGATAACTCACAAAATTCTTATTCGGTGTTAACTCCGTCTTCTGTATAATTCCTTCATCCGTGACGGTTTCAAACGCCAGTAACTCCTTAATTTCTTTCATGGTATAATTCCATTCTCGAGCTCCCGAAGCACAATTTCCCTCACAGGTAAGTCCAAAATTATCAGCAGAATTATCTTCCAGGGTATTTTCCCCTTCATCTCGTATTTCTGAAACGGCAACTTTGTTATGTCCAGGGGGGAAATGGATTGGGTGCCAGACCTCATGATAAAACGTTATGTTCTTCCCTGTTCCTTTCCATTTGAAATGAGATCCATGATTGTTATCATCCTTCCCTTTAACATCCACTCCAAGAACGCCGAGAGGTAGCAGAAGTAGTAACAGCGATGTGTGAATCATGATGATGAATATTTATTGTCAAAATATCTCGAAATATCGATCAGTATTTTCTCCGAGGTGGTGATAAGACTGGGTCATTAAATCAGAGTTGGCACGATAACTGTAAATCATCCATGTTAGGTATCTCGTTGAATGTGACCTCCTCCCGCAATAAATGAAACTCGTTCTGATGAAGGCTGCTTCAAAATACTAAACAAGTAGCATCCCCGTAAGGTCCAATCAGAGTCAAATCGTTTTGATGAGAAGAGTACGTCTGGTTTTTGCGTTTGTAAGGATATCCGAGCATTTATTAGAGTGTAAATATAATCCAAGCTGAGATAATATCACGCATGAAAGACAATGGATACCCTGGGAAGTAAGTATACACGCTCAAGTTTACCATACACCAGACCAGCGTTCATTGGAAATATTAATTATGTTTTGTCCGTTGCTTACAAGGCAGTGACGAGTTCGTTGGGTAAGTCTGTGCATAATAATGACAAGAAATTGAGGGGTACTTAGCCACGCCCTTTTCCAGGCGCGGAGTCTCGATCCGTCACCTGATTGGTGAGAGGTTTCGAGTATTTGATGACGTACTGCTTCGGTGATGAGGTAGTTGGGATGAAGTCACAGAACCCTGCGGGTTATTGGGGAATTTTGGTTTCACGCTGGTCCCGATCCACGTTTTGACAAAAACATGATCCCCATTCCGAACATTGGAATGTTAAATATCATTAAAGGACCAGCAAACTCATTCAATAAAAACGGGTTTTTAAAAAAATAAATAAATAAAACAAATCTTTAAGACATGACTACCGTACAGCTGCTATTTTGTTGCATCAAAGCTTTGAAACTGACCTTAAAAGGATTTGCAATTGAATTACGCTTGCTAGGAAACAGAAGTCCAGTACAAATTAGTAAAGGGTTATCGCCCCAGGTTCTATTCCTGATTGAAAAAAAAAATATATATATATATATATATATATATATATAATAATGAATAGAAAAAATAATAGCAATAATCTGGATCAGATGTAAAGATAAAATTGCTTTCCACTTGGCCTAGTTTTGTAGATTTGAATCCTGGGTTTGAAGAATGTAATCTTTCAAAGCCTCCATTAGCCAAGATGTAGTAAATGAATGATTGGTATTCGATAAATTTGAAAGCAGCAAGTGTTGACAAATTGTTGTTGAGAATAGTTGATATTATATAAATTTAATAATGAAATTGATATTAATGGTGGCTCAATTTTGATATAATCGAGAAGGCACGGTATCATAATTTAGGCAAAAAGTTCCGAACTCTCTTTTGAAGATTGCAAATAAATTTTGTCTTACAAATTAGTTCTTGACGAGGTTGGAGTACTAGAGTAAGGGGAAAAGTGGTCCCGCCAATTGAACGGTCATTATTATCCCCTGAAGATTTCGCACAATGATCATAAATATGTTACTGTCTGGTATGATATCTCTAGAGCTCACCCGGGGGATGGGGAAAAGGATACTATAGCAGTTGTTGTTATAGGATCATTTTCCAAAATGAAATGTAAAGCATCGAAGCAATGCTCTTTATTGATACATACCATTCAAAAACTTAAAATTATAGACTAGAATGTTACCAAAGCTTTTTAACTGACACATTTTTTATTTTTTTTAATGACATTTCATTCAAAAATCTTTAATATTAAGCCAGTTGATTTTGCTGGATGCAAAAAGGTCGATGGGCAACGCTGCCAAAGCTTTTTATAGGACACCTTTTTTTTCAGGCATTTCATTCAAAAATATAAACTTGTCTGGCTCATGTCCAGGCTACTGCTGATTATCATGTGCGATTTTGTGACGAATGCCATTAAACTTGGTAAACTTGACGGCTAACAGTAGGTGGTCCGTTTAAGTGAGCGTGAGTGAGTGAGATCTCTGGTCGAATGAAAATAGATGGGAATGGAATAGAGGACAAGGATGATAGGTATGGAGAGAGAGGGAAAGTGCGTGGGAAATGAGACAAAATATGAGTGGAGTGTGTGTGCGTGTGTGTTTGTGTGTTGTATGTGTGTGTGTGTTTGTGTAAACGTGAGATAGTCTTGTAAGAGGGCGCATGCAAGAATGTGCATGCCGGTGTGTGTGCGTATTGGTGTGTGTGTTCTTTTTTGTGCTTGCGTGTTTATGTGTGTGTGTGTGCGTGTGTGTATGTGTGTGTGTTCCATCTGTTGCAACATTATTCATTATTTTGCACTGCATTTTTTTGGAAAAGGGGAGGGAATGGTGATAACGTACGAAGTTCATCAGGTAGTTGTAGGGAACAACCCCTTTAGAGCTGTTAGGGTAGTAATACCAGCAACAACAATCACCCACATCAAAACATACACACAGTTTGCCGATTGAAGTATATCAACTGTGCAATTCTGGAAGTGGCGTTTCCTTTGGGGGGAAAAACCGCTTATAGATTATCTGTGATGGTTGAAAGATAATTTATTTATGCTCTGCTTGGCTTTTGATCTGACTTCTCTCTGACTACAGTAATGCATGTTTTGGTTGGATAGTGAGTTATGTTGTTGTGTGCTAGAAAGAATGTTGTTTAGAGGGGTTCTGTTTATACGGATCGTTGGTATTTTGTTTTGACAGGTATACTGGTCGCAGGGGGAAGAATCCCAGATCGAAAAGTATATGGTTTTGGTTAGTTGTATAAAATATAACACTTGTTTGAAAATTCGGATAACATGTGGATAAAAATTAATAGTAAGATCATGTGAAGCGATAGATGTAGGATCATGTCACATCGTCATGTTCGAAATGTCAAAAGAGGCAAGATGCTTCTAAATGCTTTCTTACTTCAATATCCTATATTTCCATATGGAGTTTTGAAATATTTATTTAAGTTTTTTTATAGCCTATATGGGATTAACTGGTGGTTTTGATAGATTAGATGCAAAAATAAAGATTCTAGGTTCGGTTTCATTGTCCCCTCGTTCCAAGTCACGTCTGTTGGTGGAAATGGATTGGAAGGATGATCGTGTGGCATTTTGCATGATTGGCATGTTGATACCAAGTGCGCTTTTGTATGGTGAATCTCATTACTGTAACATCATCTAAATTGATGTGGCCATCATCTTTTGTGTTGGGTTTACAGTAATCGGTCATGTTTTTTCTTTTGTTAATTTATAGTGTCTTTTGTTATATTTACAATTGTCTTTTTCAACAAGGATAGATGATTCATTATGGTACGTTTGGATCCGAGGGGAAGGGGAGCCCTGATTTGACCACGTGTACTGTACCTGATAGGAAAGTTAGATGTGCGTTATTTTTTTTTTTGGGTTTTGCCCTATCATGTTTATTAAACATTCAATCAGGTCGTTTATGGAAAGCTTTTTTGACACGTACCTGGAGGACGATTGACAAAATCGACGTCAATTTGACATTATTAACACATATTAAGTGTATTGCCCTTCATCTTGTGATGTTTTTGGATGGTACTAGAAAGAAGATTTGTAGGTTTGGTGGTTGTGATTGAAGGATTGGCGTTGCTGTGATTCGAGTCAACCAGGACCGATCGGACCGATAATGTGGGTTGGGTTTTGGGCGTTAAGGCATGCCCTTATTTTTTCCAGGGAACTGTCAATTAGACATTCCGTACTGGTTCATCCTACCCTTTTTTTTTCCCTTTTAATTCTGAATTTTGGTAATTTTGGTATATTTATTGGCAATTGGTTTGTTTGTTTAAATGTTACTTTTGGGGATTTTATTGTGTGCAGAGTTGAATACAGTTGGCAATTTTAATTGATATTTTTGTAGGGCTTCCTTTGTTCGTTGTTCGAAGTTATGGCAGGTTTGCGACTATTCTAAGAGTGTGCTATTTGGTTTAAAGAAAAAAAAAAATTGATAATGGTGCATATACATTCCCAGAATTGCTGGTTTTGGGGTTTTCCTTATAAATTTAGAAAGAAATTATGTGGCAATGTAAATGTGGTAGATTAATTTTGTGAAATTGGAGTTGTTGGATTTTTTTTGTGTTACACTGCTATTTATGCATCTAATTGGTGCTTGTCAATTAATGTTTC
>CALNVZ010000218.1:1834751-1858293 GCA_940671915.1 Paracentrotus lividus | reverse complement strand
TGTGCTTGTCTTCACATTAATGTTATCCGAGGTCATACATTATCAAAAGCAATTTAATGTTTTTTTGACCTCCAAATAAATTGCTAACTTTAATGTTGTGTGATTTTGTTTGAAATATGTGAAGGTTGAGGAAAATTGCAACCTTGCAGCTTTTCAAAATATTCTACTGCTGACAAAGGATACTTCCCCCAACATTTCCACATAGATCATTCGCAAAGCTACAACTTTTGTTGAAATGGGCGGAAAGGCAGTATAAGATTCCCAAGACCTTTCTCCCCACCATGGACACTAGTGTCATGTCTCCACCCACCCCCCCCCTCCCACCTGAATCTCAGATACCCCGATCGGATAGTTTTGGGGCGGAGGTTAGCTGCTATTTATGTGTTTTTTTGTTTTTTCTTGTTGTTTTTGTTGCTGTGTGTTTTGTGTTTTGTTGTTTTTTGAGCGTCTGGAACTTAGAAGTTAAAGGGGAAAACCCCCAAACAAACCCAAAATATTATTTTTTATTTTAATTGAGCATATTCATGTTTGCTGCTGGCCAATATCGGAAGTTGTTGATGTTTTTTTAAATCTATTTATTTCCGCTGCTTCTTTTTCTCTCTCTTTTTTGTTTCTCGCTTTTGTTTTATTTTTTATTTTTTAGTTGTTTCCCATCTCGTACTCTTGCTCGCGAGAATGATTGTAGCGACTCTAAAACAGATGCTTTCAGCTCATGCAGCTAACCATCTCATCAATCCATTTAGTCCTGGATGCATGCCTCGCATTCCCAACGAACATAGGATCCCTTGGTGATGTTAAATGAAACAGTTATTTGGGGATTGTATATGATGATGGACCCTGGCACATGTGATGGCATCATGCAGAGAGACAATTCTTCCCTAGATCTTCCTATAATTCATCTCATAATAGCAACCTAATGGTACTGGTAGGCGTCTTGCTCTCAAGCAGTGGAGACGAGCTGCTGGTTATTCACTCAAACGACAACAGTTGGCCCGAGTATTCCCCTAGCTCCTCGTCCTCTCTCTTCTTGATAATACTGGTCCCGTTACCATTAATAGCAAGAAATGTGTAACTACATCTGGAGGTGTAGCTCAAAACTGAGGGGACCCATTCCCAGCTCCGACCCATTCATGTCAAATGACAAAACAAGGCATTAAAAGAGAGAAAAAACGAGTGAGATGATAGATTGAAGGAAAGTAAAGTATAACGTGTCTGGAATTCCTAAATGTGCAGGTGGAATATCCCCTCCCGAAATTTAATGTCAACCCCATCCCAAAAAGAAGTGACTCTACGTCACTTATACCCTTTTCAGACTGTTATTTCTTAACCCCGTACTATCCTTAACCCCATACTATCCTTAACCCCGTACTATCTTTTTTTGCTTTCAGACTGTGTTTCTTAACCCCATACTATTTGCTTAGCCGGGGTTAAGAAATTCAATGCTTTTCACATTGGGTATTCCTTAACCCCATACTATTTGCTGGATCATGAATATCAATGATTTCACTCTCTTTCTTTATGTTCTTCATTGTTTTTATCTCTTTCCTTATGTTATTCTATGTTTTCTATCTTTCCTATTGTTATTCTTTGTTTTTCTCGTTTTCCTTATGTTATTCCTTGTTTTTGTTTTGTTTTTTCCTTATGTTATTCCTTGTTTTTTCTCTTTTTCCATATGTTATTCTTTTTTTTTTCTCTTTTTCCTTATGTTATTCATTATTTTATCTCTCTTTCATTATGTTATTCATTGTTTTCTCTTTTTCCTCATGTTATTCATTGTTTTTCTCTTTTCCTTATGTTATTCATTGTTTTAATTCATTGCCTTCCTCTTTTCCCTTATGTTATTCTTTGTTTTTCTTTCTTTCCTCATGTTATTCATTGCTTTTATCTTTTTCTTATGTTATTCATTGTTTTTCTATCTTTTCCTGTATGTAATTTCATATTTTTATCTCTCTTTCATTATGTTTATTCATTGTTTTTTCTCTTTTCTTATTGTTATTCGTTGTTTTTAAATTTCCATGCTTTCCTCTTTTCCCTTATGTTATTCTTTGTTTTTCTTTCTTTCCTTATGTTATTCATTGCTTTTATCTTTTTCTTATGTTATTCATTGTTTTTCTCTTTTCCTTATGTTAATCATTGTTTTTCTCTTTTTCCTTATTAAGTTATTCATGGTTTTTTTCTTTTTCTTTATGTTATTCATTGTTTTTCTCTTTTTCCTTATGTTATTCATTGTTTTTCTCTATATTTGTGTTATCAAGTTTACGAATAATTATGCATATTCATGACCACATTTTCATTGATTGGGTATTGCTTAGCCCCGCTTTTCCTTAGCACGGTTTGGTTTCAGACTGCAACTCTTAGCACCGCAATTGCCCGGCTAACTCCGCAATTACCCGGCTAACCCTGCTTTTTAGCAGGGCCAGATAGTACCGTACTATTTACCGTGCTAGCCTACTTTGGTAAAACGCAGTCTGAAACCGAAGCGTGCTAAGCTTAACCCCAGGAAATAGGTGGTACTAAGGCCCCCCCTTAGCCCTACCTATTTCCTGGGGTTAAGGATTTTAACTGCAGTCTGAAAAGCATATTAATGATGCTATACCTGGCGCATTAATTTTAAAATTAAGTGTGTATGCCATATTTCTTTTGACTATTCTTTCAGCAAATGCAATGAGCAGTTTTTGTATGAAGGTTATCAAAATAACCAAAAACCAACGTAGCAATTACCATCATCATCATCATCATCATCATCAGTCATCATAAACTTCATCATCAACAGTATGATGATGACGATCAGCAAAATACTGTTCACTTAAATAAAGGCTTCCTCAAATGTGTATAAAGACCAAAGAGGGGGGCGTGATATAGATGCTGGTAGAAGGAGCTATGAGCTGAAAATGCGTAGACGATGGCCACAATGGTTGCAACCAAGGAGGTCAGTTTTTATTTTCACATTAAAATTTAGGATAATGGTATAAAGCTTTTTAGTGTTAGTTATTGCTCTTATAACCTCGAACGAAAGGTTCGAAAAACAAATCAGTCACTATATATCAGCTCGACTTTGAAAAAAACGATTGGGCATTAGATTGAACCATAGAGGAAAGAAACTTCCCTATTCTATGGTTGTAATTGCGTCGTGTTTGTCGGTACATGCCTGATTACATTCCTCTGGAGTTGGAATTCCTCAAGTGTTACCGGTCACTTCACATCCAAGTTCAATATTCAGACCACCTCCCACCGGTCACATAGCAGACACGACCCCTGGAGTTTCGGGGACTTGGCTCAGTAGGGTCTCGGCAAGACAGCTCGCCTTCGCCCCCAGACTGGTCAGTCCTTGTTAGATATTTCGTCACTTTCGGACTCCCTCCTCTCTCAGAAGTGAAAATTATGCCATGGTATTTAGCTAGGATAACAACCTATGCTGTGCTTCCCATTAAAGGGTGGAAACATGTCTATTAAGTCCATAATTAAAAACCCCAAGAGCGAGTTTGTGACGTTTATTAGATTATCAGACACGTGCGTTTCCAAAACTTTAAAAAATGTAAAGCACATGATATTTAAAGGATAATATTTTTTGTTTGTTTGGATGGGGGGGGGGGGGGAGACAGGATGAAATATTGTCATATCCGGTAAGAAATATAAGTTTCTTCCTGGTTGGTGACATGAAAGCGAAATAATGTTTGAGCCTGTCAGGCCTGCTTATGAATGAGGTCAAATTATATAAATGATTGAGGGGGGGGGGGGTAGCACGTACGGGGAACTTCATGAACAATAACACGTTGCACTTTTAAAGCGCCTTGTCATTAGGCCTATATACACAAAAGACATACAAAACAGAAAACAGATAATAACATAGACATGTGATAAAATGAAATGCAACTTACCAGAGCTTTAGGTACAGAAATGAGAAAATATGGATTTTATATGTTTCTTGAAAAACATGGGAGTTTGGCAGTCCTTATCACTTTATGGCAATTGTAACACTACCCTTCTCTATACTAAAAAAGATTTACATAACGCTTTGAGCTCTCTCATTTCGTTTAATAAGTTTTCGTTCCTGCATTTGTCTGATTCTATCAAGTCAATTTGAATGGAATCAAATTAGACGATAGTAACCATGCATATATTGTGGTTTTGTACAGTATCTCTCATGAAATGTATGAACTATATATTTTGCATCTCGATATTCCGCCCCCTCTGGTGGGCATTGTTTGTGTAGTCCTGGTGATGCTCACAGTCATGTTATTTTACCTGCCGAGTTCATTTAACCTTATAATTGACCCTATAAAATCACCTGAATATTTGCAAAAGATCATTATCTCACGTGTGATATCAGGTGGACACTATCCCTTTCTCGTGCCCAACAAACACATGAAAGTTGTTATTTCCACTTTCTTTTTTTAAAGGCGGTATGTTTATGATTATAATTGCATGACTAGTTTGAAAGTTTGCAGAGTTGTCGAGAAGTTATGTGTTGTGCGCAAAATCGCAACACAATTACAGGAAAATCAAGCGAAAGAAAAACAGACCATGCTATCCTAAAATCGTATACAATAGATGTGATATACTGGTGTTTTATCACTTGCATAGATATATATAACAAAATTTGCCAATTACTTCCATGTTTAGGGATAATTAAATTCGATTATCGACCTCTTCTGTTTTTGTTATTTGTTGTTGTTGTTGTTGTATATGGATGTTTGTTTTTGTTTTTGTTTTTTTTTGTTTTTTTTTTTCAAGCGGCGGAAAGCATTCCCGAACTGCCATAGTAATATATTATAGTGAAATATAATAGTAATATATAATATTTACTGAAACTTGTTGAAT
The DNA here is from genome assembly GCA_940671915.1 of Paracentrotus lividus. Lineage (NCBI taxonomy): Eukaryota > Metazoa > Echinodermata > Echinoidea > Camarodonta > Echinidae > Paracentrotus > Paracentrotus lividus. The sequence goes on along the minus strand of CALNVZ010000218.1, from coordinate 1,853,472 downwards.
TTATTGAATGAATGCCTTTTCATGATTTGTATATCTGGAATAATACATGTATTATATATATTGGGAAAATAGAAATGTGAAAGGCAACAACTTAAAAATAAAAAAAAAATAAAACACTGTAACACTTCCTTTTTAATTGTGGAAGTGTGATGTCAACAAACAAGCAAATTCACAAATTGTATTCAGGCAATTACGTTTAGACATATGCGAAAACAGTTATTAAAAAAGGAAATTGTTACCCGAGCGTGCGTGTAAAATATTCCTACCTAGTTTTTTTTTTTTTAAATGAGAAGAAAAAAAAATTGCTAACCGCGGGGGCGCTATGTTGGACTATGTCGCGATCATAGTAAAGTTTGAAAGCAGAAATTGTGTGTTGCTCACTAGTTCACGGAAATATATAGCAAGCGTTTAAAAAAGTAGCAAGCGTTTAAAAAAAGTGACTATTATATTGACAAACTGTCAGACACTTTGAGACACTGACTTTGGGGCACCAAAAACTGAAAGTTCTATACAAATACCTGTGCCCACGATTCTTTCATAGATTAAACTGAGCCCGTATTAATAACACCTTCCTAGGCACATAGTTATCACGTAAGTCTGTAATGTTTCTTATGTTTTTAGTTGACAACTAGCTTCAGGAAGGTTTTATGAATATTGGCCCTGGACTGTCCAGAAAATACAGAAAAGTGGAAGAACCATCAACCTTTTTTATTACCATGATTACATTATTAAAAAAGAAAGAAATAAATGCCCGTACATAGTGTGTATATTCGACCCGCCATTATAAATATTCGCATGCCAAAAAACTGTGTTATTCCTCGTAGGGAATGACCATACTGAAAGAATATGAAATGTTGATACCGTACATGGATATTGAATATAATTGTTTGTACCTATCAATCAATCACAACAGATGATAAAAGAGAGAATCATGGTTGACATTTATGACATTGGAAAAAACAAGTATTTCATAACCGTTTTCGCAATTGAATATCAATTTGGGCGTAGGCCTAACCTTTTGAAGTCAATAATGACGCAGCTAGTTTATATGTTTCAAATTAACAACAAGTGTTCTCTATTCTGGATCTTTCGATGTCTGATGTAAGCCAAGGGGCAGGTTACCAGATGGTACTCACCACATTATTATCTCATGACTATTATCTGTTATCAAACAATTACCAGCTGGTGAGGTTCTCACCGATTCACTTATGTACGTCAGCAATTCGAGTTTAAAAATTGCCTACGTTTTGTTCATTTGGGGTCATCTTGAGTGTTTCATATCAAGAAAATATCATATCGGAATAATAATATATATAATAATACTTCCATTTTTGTATAGTAGCGGCAAATTAAATTAAGTCTCTAAGCGCTTTGGAAAAAAAGATATAGAAGAAACAATAATAGAGAAAGGAAATATAAATACAACCGTTACATGTAATGACAAGTATATATTAAGGTCACAAGGAAACTTCACCTGTACCTTTACAATACTTGATAAAAAACTTAGATTACAATATTATATTTTGAAGGAGATGAGACTTTACCATGGACTTAAATGAATCAACAGTGGTACATTCTTTAATATTTCGGGTAGCTTATTCCAAAGTTGAGGGACTGCATGTTTGAAATGCTCTGTAACCGTATGATTTTGTAGATACATTATATGGAAGGAATAAAACGTTTTAGAACTAGAACGGAGCTGCATAAACTGGATTATAATCATTGAGAAGATGTTGTAAATAGAGAGGGGCCATTTTTGCTTACATTTGAATGCGTAACAAGAAGTTAAAAATCAGTCTATCTTTCACGCGGTAACCAATGTAAAGTACGAAGAATAGGAGAGACCGATTCCCGAGACTGTGTTTTAGTTATGGAGCTAGCTGCAGAATTTGAACTCGCTGCAGTCTACTAATCAATTTATCAGACAAACCATACAGTAAACCATTACAATTATCAATATGACTAATCAAATGCATGAACAAGTCTCTCTGTAGTGCCTGATCAAGATAACTTCGTATTTTCCCAATCTTATACAACCCATACGAAGCAGAACGACATAATTTCTTTACATGACTTGACATTGTGGTTTTGGATTCGTCCATCATAAAACCCAGGTTCCGGTGTAGCATTCGTTGGTTGAAGCCTCGAGTGATTGAAGGTGACAGGAGGAAGCAAACTTCTTGTTCGATGACGTGAGGAAGTGAAGTAGTTCAGTTTTTCTTCTTGATTGAACAGACTATTTTTTGATGACCACAATGATATTTCCTGCAGGCATGCTCTAGTTTGGGAATCACATTTAACCAATCATCACGATTAACTTATGGCATACAGCTGAGTGTGATCAGCATACATAGCATGACCAAATCCATGTGCTTGATGATATCTTCGAGCGGAGAGGAGTACATCGTAAACAGATAGGGCCCAAGACTGAGCCCTGCGGACTCCTTGTAGCAGTACTTGACTAGCCGAATTTCTTGTCTCTAATGACAAAAGACTGAAACGTCCCATGATGATATGATTCAATCCAATTAAAAGCAGACACCAGTGAAACAAATCTGTTACGCAGCCGACGTAGAAGGACACTGTTGGATAGCGTATCGAAGGCTGCTGAGTAATCCAACATCAGAAGAACTGCCTCTTTGCCAAGTCCAAACAAGGAGGAGATCATTGCAAACGCTTCACAAAATTGTCTCGCACTATGATTTTTCCGAATATGCAGACTGCATGATGGGATTCAAGTCGTTCGATGTCAGATAGGACTGTATTTGTGAGGCTGCGTGCACGTTCAAGCCTTTGGAGAGGAACTTCAAATTAGCAATTGGTCTGTAACTATTCGAGTCATCAGCATCCAATTTTACTGTTCTTTAAAAGCGGTTTGACCTGAGCATGCTTCAATGAATCTGGAAACAATCCTTGGTCAAACGATAAATTGACGATTTCGTGCAATTATTGGACGCGATCACAGATTTGCACTGCCTTCAGAAGCTTAGTGGGGATTGGAATCAAGTACACAAGTTGACGAGGGGATCAGCATTAAGCTTAATTTGTCTGCTGCACTGAAATTGGCGTGAACTTCTCAGAGAACAGTACAACACTGCTGATTGTCACGTTGGTCATCAGAGTCTAAACTTCAGAGGCTGCAAGCATTTTATCCGCGATGGGCTTATCTTCTCTCGAAGAAATGTGAGAAACGCTCGGCAAGTAGTTCATCTGAATCGGAAGACGGAAGTTCCTGTTTGTTCAGCATCACATTAACTTCTGAACTTCTGAAAAGATCACGGGAATCACAATCTTGAACTGGCCGACGTAATAGTTCTTTTTTGCTTCTCGTACTAGATGACAGTAGATGCCACGAAGAGCTTGAAATTCTGATTATCACTTCAAGACCTGAGATCGTTTTTAATCTCAGACGTCTGAGGTCTGTTTGGTCTTTCTAAGATCATCATTATACCAAGGTGCATTAGGCCGACAATTATTTCCTTAGACAGGAGGGGAGCATGCTATCCAGAAGATTCTAAGACATGTTCATACTGATCTAACTAGAGGTTCCCAAGTCAGATGAAGCATTGGTATACAATTCTGACTCGAGAATGTCACTGCAACAAGTACCACATCAATTAGCATCAATTTTACGTGATGGTAATCTTCCAACTTGACAGGATCCGGTTTTCTTGTGCTCAGTGAACATGTGACTGCCGCATGATAAGATGGTAAGTACTTGTTGTATCTATGTTGCTGACAAGATCATCTGCAGCACTGTGATAAACCCAGGTCCAATGTATGTCCTAGTTCGTGAGTAGAAACTGTGATATGTTTGCACCAGATAATCTTTTTTATCGAAGAATCATCAAGTACATTCCATAATAATTAGATGAGGCAGGGCCAATTGGTTTTAAGTTGGTCAGAATTTTTAATTAAGCAAGACCCAGAAAAAATAAATATATCGTCTATTAAAAAAAAAAAAAAAAAAAAAAATACATGTTAATACTGTTAACGTACAGTATTTATGATTTTTTAAATTTTTCTTTTGGTAAAAAAAAAAAAAAAAACCCACATAAATTTTGTCATTTCGTGTAAAAAGCACATAAAAGACTTGTTTAAAAGAATCCTCCAATTACGATAGGGTACATGCAGGTAATATGGGCCGCAGGTAATGGGCCACCTGAAGCAATCATGTCGTGACGGTCGACCGGTGACCGGTGACGCGTGTGAGGCACCATAATGTTTGTTCATATGAACTGTATAACGAAAATATATCGTCGTGGAGAGCATCTGATGGCGAAATTTCTACTGTGAGAAAATAGCTGAAAAACCAAAGATAGGATAAAACTTACGGCATATTTTTTTACCCTGATGTAAAATTGATATTTCAACAATGTGATGGTGAAAGAGTGTTTGAGGGGGGTAACCTCAATTGTTTTGTATATTTAGTAAGCTTATAGTTTCATTTTGATCATACTTAGCGTGTACAGGTCAATTTGTTTTAGTGAACTGGTGCAATGTGGCATTGAATGCTTGCCTGACACAGCACATTAGTGCAGGTATATGGGACATCCAAATGGCGGAAATGATTATGGTACTTAGTATTGGAATGAGGCATCAATCTCTTGCTACGATTTTTTTTGGTATATTCACAGTATATAATTAATATAAATAACTTATTGTAGGCCTATATTCATATCATTCTACTCTACGCTAAAATGTAAAGTTAACGTATATACAATGTGCGGCATTTTATATCGTAATTAAACAAGGCGCGTCCATATTCTAAGAGGCCAGACGCAACGAAGCGACGTTTGAATACGACTGAACAAGCGTAGAATCTATACAGCTGGCTGCAATATAATTAGCTCACAAAAACTCGCTTAAGAAGACTTCCTCCAGCTGGAGTGGAGTATATCCGTTCGTGTTCAGCAATCTACTTCGTACTGGAATGAAAGAAATTAATGAACTCTTATCATGTTGTTAAGTTAATTATTCTCCAGACGGCAGATGGAGAAATACAAATTTGGGCAAGCTTATAACATTATTGTGATGAAGTTGTAATCAGAATTCTTATTTCACATAGATTGATGTTCACGCAACGATTATTGATAATAAGTAGTCGATTTGTCACCTTCTGCGAAGACGCCCGTCCACATGCGATATGCATGTGATATGGCGAAATATCGACCCATCGAGTAAAGATTTATATTGTGATAATATCAAAGTGACAGGACTTTTTCTTAAACAATCGAAATGAAATTTACCATCTCTGGAAATGTGAGATATCAAGCTTTTAAAAACGGCTTGTCATTAAGCTGTAATATAATTATGGTTATCCAGGAAGATAATTATGTGGCGTATGAGCTATTTGAGAGCAAATTGGGCCAATATTGTACAGGAATTTGATCTGATTAGGATTTCGAATTGAAACACAAGTGACAGGACATTTTTTCCCCTTTGCGTAAGTTTATTCCTATTTTTGAAAAAAAGACTCTTAGCGTACTATATCTCAAGTTGATCATTTCTTTGAAAAAGTAGTTTGCTCGCATAATCAAGAAACAAAGTGAAAAAAAACTGTGCAAAATACAAATGTCTATGGCAGCGTTTGATTTGCGTAGAGTGATAGCGCCTCTTCTCTTAAGTTTACAAACTAGAATTGATATGGACTTGCATAATGACATAATATTTAAATAATAAAAAAAAAATAATAATAATTATATATAAATGCTTACAATAATATATGTCTAGGATTATATGAAGGGTCTTATAATTTCAAATTATATTCTTAAAGTTAATGATTTTTCAACATTTTAACAATTCAGACATGGTGAGTCATTGTAGTTTTTTAAAACATACATTAAATACATGTGCCCATTTACCTGCACATGCAGGTATATGGGCACTTTGGTAATGACGTCAACATTTGAATATTGCAGCAGGGGGTTGGTGAATTGTTATTCTTACACAATATATGTTAAGAGCAGTAGTTATTGATTCATATAAACAAAGATTAGACTGTGTGTCATTTCGTAATTTAATGCAAATTAGGCAAATGAGCATGTACCCTACGTGAGATGGACCACAAGTGACCCCAAATTAATCAAAATGTGCTCCCAAAATACAAAAATTGTAGTAATATAATTATATTATCAAACTCTCAGTAAAAACAAACTTGAGACTGTTAAAATACACACTCAACTCCCAAACAAGATTATACGTATAGCGTCGTGTACTCTATTCGTCGTGTTACGACCTTTGTGTGTAGATCCGCTACATACTGTACATGGCTTTAACAAAAAACGTCTCACTGACTCAATATCGAGAATTTCCAAACTTAAGTTGTTTTTTTTTACAAATATGATTAGGCACTTCAAATAAGCCTAACACAGAAATATTCAAAAACAGTGAACGTAGAAAATATAACATTTCAAATGGAAGTTTTAGATCAACGGTAATTTTATTTTATAAGGCCTTGTCTCGTATTATTACAAACGACGAGTGGTCTGGTGGACTCCCACACTTGTAAGGAAGGGGCACAACCATCTAAATAAGATTGTCAGTGTTAATGGCCATCCTAATCAGTGGGCCAATATGATTGTATCGGATAAAATACGAGAACCCTTAATTCAAAGCACATCTGGTAGTCGATCGGCAAGTTCTAGTTTTGTGATCACCGGTTGTTGAAAATTTGTTGTTTTTTTTTAAAGAAAAAAAATGTTTACAACAATTCTCGTTGTGTTTGCTCTATTCGGACCATTGAGTGTCCATGGCTCTCCGCAGTCGTTGTCGAACAATTCAGGACAACGGGGTTGAAGCGGCCGCTAATCGTCATCCAGGGCAGAGCTAAGGGGAGAGAGCTCCTAGCGCTCGCTGATGCTATCCAACGCGAGTCATCGCTCAAGCTTTGGGTCGCACTGACCACTGAATTCCTCAATGACACTCCCAACCCCGCGCCAGGTAAATAATGATAATAATAATAGTAATACAAGCTATTTAGTTAAGCGCTTTCCATAGCAGCCCAAAGCGCTTACATATATTATTTCTTTTCATTGGATTCTATTCCATGCTTGGTGTTTGCCAACACCAGCGACTGTATGAAATCATCCTCCCAGGTACCCATTTGCACCTGAATGGAATGGACATAAGTTCCGGTGCCGGTGCCGGGAATCGGAAACTCCGACCTTTGCATCACAAGTCAAGGATGTGACCACTAGACTCATGACACAAATCTTTTTAGAACATTGCATGTGACGACGACGACGTAGTCGGATGACGACGATGATGTTGCGATGATGCTGCACTCGATAATGGGGGTGGTGGTAATGGTGATGATGATTATGGTAATGATGATGACGATGGTGATGATGATGACGATGGTGATGATGATGATGATGATGACTATGACGATGGTGCTTTCCGAGTTTTTAATGTTTATTTGTTAATTAAATTTATTAGTTTATTGATTGGAATGTGTTTAAACGGTGTTTATACATGTCAATATAGGGTACATGCAGGTAATTTGGACCCCCTAAGCTCCTTTGCCTAATTTGCATAAAATCACAAAATGACACACAGTCTAATCTTTGTTTATATGAATCAATAACTACTGCTCTAACTCTAATTGTCAAGAAAAACAATTATCACCAACCCTCCTGTCTCCAATATTCAAATGTTGACGTCATTACCAAAGTGCCCATATTACCTGCATGTGCAGGTAATATGGGCACATGTATTTAATGTATGTTTTAAAAACTACCATGACTCTACCATGTCTGGAATTTGCTTAAAATGTTGAAAATCATTAAGTTTAAGATATCATTTGAAATTATAAGACCCTTCAGTAAATACTATGACTATATATTTCATTGTTTGGTATTTTGTAAATTTTTTTCTTTTTTAAATATTATTTAAATATTATTTTCATTATACAAGTCAATATAGGCCTACAATAAGTTATTTATATTAATTATATACTGTGAATATACCCCAAAAAATCGTAGCAAAGAGATTGATGCCTCATCCAAATACTAAGTACCATAATCATTTCCACCATTTTGAATGGCCCATATTACCTGCACTAATGTTACTCTGTCAGGCAAGCATTCAATGCCACATTGCACCCCTTCATTACAAAACATTGACCTGTACACGCTAATATGATCAATATGAAACTATAAGCTTACCAAATATACAAAACAATTGAGGTTACCCCCTCAAACACTCTTTCATCATCACATTCTGTGAAATACCAAATTTTACATCACGGTAAAAAATTTCCGTATGTTTTAAGAACCTTGTTGGTTTTCAGCAATTTTCTCAGAGAAATTTCTGCATCAGATGCTCTCAAGACGATAGATTTTCGTATACAGTACATATGAACACCATTATGGTGCTCACACCGGTCACCGGTCGATGATCACGACATGATTTGCTTCAGGTGGCCCATATTACCTGCTGGCCCATATTACCTGCATGTACCCTATCAAAATAGTGCAAGGTGTATGAATATTTTGTTAAGAAAACAAGCATCCAAGTGTGCAAAGTTTCATCCTCTTTTATTTCATTTTTTTTTGTGTGTGTGTGTGTGTTTTTTTTTTGGGGGGGCGTTTTTTTTTTTCTTAATAGGCCGTATTGGTATTTATTTTTATTTGATACAGTTGTCTCGGGCAATCGACAATGCTTTAGATGAGCTTGCATCTACTGGTATGACCGCCGGTACACCAGTCTTCTATTCCGGGCATTCTCTTGGAGGTAAGAATGATTTTAAATGTGTTTACCAATTTAGTGAAACATAAATAAGGGCGGGACTCGAAAATAATTATTACCAAGACCTAAAAAGCATCATTCGGTAAAGAAAACACCCAAAAAGAAAAGTAAAGTGGGGTTGGGGTGATTCATGCGGAGAGATGACAGGAAAAGTAATGACGGTCTACCCGGTCAATTTCATACTCTCTGCAATCGAATTCGTTAATGTTCATCCAATTTACTCTATAGTAATACCTCTCGAACCCGGGCTACCGGTCATTCATTTTAACACAAATGGCAAGCAATTTAATTTTTGAGCATTTAATCTCGTTTTCGAGCGATCAAAACTGTTTAAATGTGATTGAAATTCAAGATGCGTGAAAGTAATATATTCAATAAAGACTGAATTGGTACGAATCGTCGTATTGAATACGATTGCTCATAATTTCAAATTAATATGCGCATTTTGCAATTTGGTTGCCGAGTTTCATTGGGATTTCGAGCGCTCAAAAACGAATTTGATTGAAGGAAATATCAAATTGATTGTAGATAGTTTGGAATTGACTGGGAAAACCTATCGGAGTGGGAGCGGAAATTTTGTCGATGATTATTGTGAATCCATTGGGAGCAAATTCTTAGAATAATAAATATATATTCATATCCAGAGTAGATGTAAAGTAATCATAGACATTCTCACATTTACTCCAATATCATGTTCTTTATCCGCAGGTACATTTTTGCAGACATACATTGCCAACAGCCCAACTGTGGCCAAAGGTATGATGCTATGGGCTTCGTACCTGACGGGTAGTACAGAAGACCTGGCCGCCTTCCCCACCCCGGTCTTGCATATATGTGGAGACCTCGACGGTCAGGTCCGAATAACTACTAATGCACGACCTTTCAGGTAAGAGTAATACCATAACATGTGGTTGGTGCTTGGTTGTGGGTGTGTAAGTGCGTGGGTGTGGGTGAGGGTGACTTTGTAAATGTGTATTTTTGTGTGTGCTTGCTCCCGTGCGTTGATGAAGTTGTGTCGGTGTTGCGGTGTGGGGAGGGGGGTTGAGGGTGTGCGTGCGTGTTTCAAGTGCGTATCCTCTCTCTGCGATTTCTCGCGTTTCGATATATAAAGGCATTGGCGGCGATCCCGGGGGGGGGGGGACGCTCCCCCCTCAAATTTTTTAGCTTAACATCTCTTTTTAACATTTTTTAATGATCAGCTAGTCATCCTAATGCAGCTAATGAAGAAGTAAAATACAATGCTAAATGTTATTATAAGGCAAAATTTTCGGCTCGCGTTTTGCGCCCGCAATCAAATCACAAGACAATGATTAAGTGAAATGTTCCTTCCTCAGTTCGCTATAATTATGTATTCATGGAATATGTTCTCTTTGTTCCGACGCTTTATTCTCTAAATTGTTATTGGTTTCTGCATAATGTGCGAAGTAGATCATTCTATTTTGAATTTTGAACGCTTTATTCCGCTTGAGATGTATTATTGATCCCCCATCCCAGATTTCCGCCCCTCCCCCCCCCCCAGTCGTGATATAAAATCGTCGCCCTTGATATACGGTACGATGTAGGAAGAGTACGGCAACTTAATGCGCACCTGAAAAGAGCTGTTCACCTCGCTGCGTCAGACGCAAGGTTATTCTGCGAGATCTAACGCATGCCAGACGCAGGTATAGAGGTGCACGACTGGTCAATTAATTCCTTATTTTAATTCACCCAAGAATCAAGCAATTACTGTTTATTTGATTAAGTTTGCTTGTTATATTTATTTATTTATTGACGGCTTTTCAATCAATTGTTGGTACACTGTCGCTCATAAAGGTTGGATATTTTTTTGTGAGCTCCACCAACATCTTTTTGCTCCGGCTCTAATTTCTTGCAATTATTTGTCCCCGCTTTCACTTTTCGGGACTCTCGAAATATCTTGGACGTTCCTCAACCATTCCCGGGAGATGACAAATAAAACAAGGTTCATCAACCCCCACAATGCCCATATTTGCCAATTTCTCTAATTTTGAGGCCCCTTTTTTGTTTACCCGGCTGACGAAAGCCCCCTCCGTCCTACCCCCGCTAAAAGCGTCTGAAATGTAAGGCTGTTATTGTTCTTTACGTTAAATCAATGTTTAAGGGCACAGGCTTTAATCTCTTATCTAGGGGAGGGGTGAAGTGAAAAGTGAGATCGGTGAAATATTGAAATATTTTATCCTAAGTTTATGGTCAAAACAAAAGGAATAGAAAACAATCATGAACCCTTAATTATTATTGTTTTCCAAAAAAAATTGTTTCAGCCTTAATGACAAGGTTGTAAATGGTAACCATGCTCTATTTTTCATAATGATTTTTGTTTGGCTGATTTTCTACAATACATTTTTGGGAAGGCATGAATTTCCATGTTGTAAAAACGAATAAAATCAATTTTAAATCCAATTCAAAATAAACTTTGACCCTCCCCCTAGACAATAAATCTAAGTCTGTGACCATAAACCTAGATTTAACTTAAAGAACAATAACAACCCTTACTTCACACGCATTTTTGGGGGGTAGGACAAAGGGGGCCTTGGTAAGCCGGGTGAACAAAAAAGGGGCCCCAAAATGTGAAAAAAATTGCAAAAATGGGCATTGTGGGGGTTGACAAACTGTTTTTATTTTTCAATATCCGGGAATGGCTGGGAGAACTTCCAAATTATAGAAAGGGTACTGAAATGTGAGAGCAGGGACAAACAATTTCTAGAAATTAAAGTCGGAGCAAAATGATGTGGCTGGGCCGCATAAAAAAAATATCCAACCTTTATAAGCAACAGTGAATATAAACCCGAAGATTTGCACAGGTTCATGGTCCGTAAGCAAAAATGGCTACAAATTTTACCTTAGGCCTATGTTACTTATATCATTATGCATAAAGATTATAATGATATTGACGAAGATTAATCAAAATATTTATCTTTAATGGTTAATTAATAGCTAGATGGAAAACGTGCCTTCTCTTTGTTGATAAGCTCGATATACATGTAATTCACAGACGGTGTAAAACAAATGAAGCCTTCAACAGATATCAATGAAAATCAGTAAGTATTTTATTTTTTTCTGTCCACGGAATTAGAATTCATATAATCTTGAATTGTATATTTCACTCAAAACAATAGGCCCCATACGTTTAAAAGTATTAATTAAATCGATCATTCTATCAATTCATTTTTTTATTTTTTTTGCAGGCAATTAGAAGAATTGCTACTTGAAGACACAACTGCTCTTGCTACCAAACCTGTAGTCATCGTAGAGGGGGTGAACCACTTCCAGTTCTCGTCCGGTGTTCCACCACCAGCAGTAGTTCGTGGGGACCTCGAGGCCGAGGTTACCTTTGACGAAGCATGGACACTTCTGGCTCGCGTAAGATATCTAAAGACAATCATATTAATATCAATATTATAGATGGGAAAAACTGCTTTTATATTTGAATTTTTCTGACAAACGGATATTTTTTTTTCATCTTTTAAAAATCACAATAAAAGTTCAGCTGACAGCTGTTATTCCGGTTGGTTGCTAAATATTTTTTTTAATGAAGCAAGTACATTGGCAAACAATATTTTAAGTAATCCTCTTATCATTGTCTTAAGTGTTTGCTTTCTTTTTAGTATGTAAACATGTTTATGGACATGTGTTTTGTGCAGTTATGTATAAACGTTCAATATTCACCTTACTATTTTGTTTAACGTAATTATTTCATTGCTACATGTAATTCAAAGTATTTTATCATGATGGGTGCCAACGAAAATATTATTTTTGTGTTCCCGTGCCTCCTTCCGCAGTAGGTCTAATAGGCCTAATATTTTTTCAAGTTCAAGTTCATTTCAAGTTCAAGTTCATTTCAAGTTCATGTCACATTGTAATTAATAATTTATGATCACTTTCTCTTCGTCAATTTTATTGTAATTTGTTATCAATCTTTTAAGCGTTCTTATAATTGTGTATTATGTTTGCTGTATGTAACGTATATATTTTGTACTTTTATTATTGTAAAAAATAAATGAAATGAATTTCATTGAATTTAATACATATTATTGATTATTTCCCTGTTTTTGTTTCCTGTAAAACAGGTTATAAATGACTTCATGTCTTTCAACCTCGATGTAGACAAAGTGGCATCGTATAACAACCTTGCTGACTACCATGCCGAAACACTTGTGAAACTGTCACCTCTTTCAGAAGTCAAGAATCTAGAATGGGATGGTACAGAATCAGCATGGATCAAGGATGCCCAGGTATTAAACCCTTTCTGTTCACGTATCAGAATAAAAAGCCCCTGGACAATTACCGCGAAGACAACTACCCCCCTTCCAGAAGTAGCGTTAGGGTTGGGGTAAAATTAGGGGGTAGATTTTTTTCGGGGGTTGTTGTCCGGGGGTAGTTGTTCAGGGGGTAATTGTCCACGGGAAGTTATCCGAAAACCTCATGTTCATTGCATCTTTACTTTAAATGCGTACATTTGTTTAGAGTTTTATTACAAGCCTTTTCCTATATTGTTACATTTCAGTCGAAACCATGGTGTTGTCGATCTTTTTCTACTTTTTTTTTTTGTATTTTCTTGAAGGAAAAAAATTGTCCCTTTTCATTCATAAGAGAAGAAGATGACCAGATCCGGTCATCTTTTTTTAACAAGGGTAAAACAGAATAGCATAGGCCACAAACGAGTAAAATCTTTGAACAAGGATAATCAGTAAAAGGGGTGCCAGGTAAAAATGGCAGAGGTAAAAATGGCAGAAGTAAAAATGGCAGAGGTAAAAATGGCAGAGGCAAAAATGGCAGAGGTAAAAATGGCAGAGGTAAAAATGGCAGAGGCAAAAATGGCAGAGGTAAAAATGGCAGAGGCAAAAATGGCAGAGGTAAAAATGGCAGAGGTAAAAATGGCAAGAGGTAAAAATGGCAGAGGTAAAAATGGCAGAAGTAAAATGGAATGTCTTTCGCAATCCAATTGTCATAGCAAAGCCCATGCTCATAATTATGGCAAATTCCATTTAGGAAAGGGGGTAAAACATTCATAAAGAAAACTGAAAAGGGATTTTCAAATTTAAATGCTGGACTGCCTGGAGGGTCCTTATCTTTAGAATTGACTGACTTCCATTATTTTGAAGGATTACTATATGCTATGAGATATTGCTATACCAAAGTGAACGATTGTTTTAATTACATTTTCACCTTTATACTGTACATGTTATAAAAAATTATAAATAAATTGCGACGTCAGTGTGGAAATGCCATCTTAAAATAGGTGTGCACGTTTTTGTTTAATGCGGCGGTCACAACTCGTCGTAGGCTACGGGGCACGTGCCATCAACGTAGCCTGCGTTGTATGTGCAATGCACGCACAGGTCCTGGGTCAACTTCCGCGATTCCTGCGTTTTTGTAGTAAGGGTATTGTAAAAACTTCCTGCAAGTCGTACGTGCATTGCACCTTCAAGGTACCCCCGCTGTACGAATTTTCTACGAAATCCATCGTAGGGAGTTGCACGTCGAAGGTACGGCGAGTTGTGACCGCCGCATTACATACAAACAACAACATGTCTTAACAAAAGTAATTCTTTATTTTTTTTTACCTCATGAGAGAAAATAGAATAAAATTACCAATACGATTTTGATGTAACACGTGCAGTAATGACTATAACAATCGCCAATATACTTAAATATTGCAATAGCTCATAATCAGCTAGTCCAAATGGAAGTCAGTCAATTTAAAAGTTAAGAACACCTCCAACAATGATATTTCATAATCCCTTCTTATAACTAGCTTTCTTTGTAAACTATTTACCCCTTTTGGTATCTCACTTCGCGGAAACACATTTGAGACGGATTTGTCAACATGGTAACTTTGCCATTATAGCTTGTCTCCCAAGTCTCCTCTTTCTCCTTAATTTTCAGACACGTTTCTAATATGTCCTACTGTATATACGTGAAACAAAGGATTCCGTCGCGGAGACGTCTCCGCGACAGAATAATTTCCGCGACGGATAAAAAGTATTAGAGACGTCTCCGATGTCGCAGAGATGTAGCAGAGACGTCTCCGATACATTTTTCATAAACTGTAACAAAGCAATTTAAAAAAAAACATCTCAAAGTTGTATCCGCGACTCATGAAACGTTTTAAACAAGTTTTTTTTAAAAATTGTTGCGGATACGTCTCTGAGACGTGTCATGAGTCGCAGCAACAACTTTGAGACGGTTCTTTGAAAGTGCTTTGTTACAGTTTTTTTTTTAAACTGTCGTGGAGACATCTCCGCAACATCGGAGACGGAGACGTAATATTTTTTTTTTTTCATCTGTCGCGAAGGCATTTCCGAGAAGTGAGATACCACCCAAGGGAATTGGCCATGTTTTATTCATGGGATTTGCTATGACAATTTAATTGCGTAAGATCTGACATTTACCTCTGCCATTTTACCTCTGCCAATTTTTACCTCCGCCATTTTTACCTCTGCCATTTTACCTCTGCCATTTTTACCTCCGCCATTTTTACCTCTGCCATTTTTACCTCCGCCATTTTACCTCTGCCATTTTTACTCTCGCCTTTTTACCTCCGCCATTTTTACCTCTGCCATTTTTACCTTCCGCCATTTTTACCTCTGCCATTTTTACCTCTGCCATTTTTACCTCTGCCATTATTACCTCTGCCCTTTTACACCGAACCGTAAAAGGAGTCATGAAGCTGTTTTATATTTCTCCAAAAAACTGTTTACATGTTTCATTGTCATGTTTGTACTATGCCAAAGATATATAATTCAAAACAATGGCAGACGATGATAGCGGCCCTCCCCCCCCCCCCGCAAAAAAAAAAAAAAAAAAAAAAATCAATCAATCAATTTCATTGTGCCAATAGGGAATTTGCATCAAAGTCAGAGGTGGTGATCCAGCCAAATTTTATGAGCGCGTAAATTTGTTTTAAAATAATGTAAATATGCGTCACAACGCCACCATGTATCTGATATTATAGAATATGGCTGTTTTGAAATTGTCATCATCATTGAAAATTTGGATAAAACATTGCGACATGGAAAAAAAATAATTACGATATTTTCACTGCATGGTGCTATGTCGGATTATTTCTTTGAACTTTCAGGAGTTAGTTGCTGGCCTCCCTGCTGATCTTCAAACCCCTGTCACCATCTACAACGTAGGATACACCGACCAGGGAGAGTTTGAGAGTTCAAAGCCTTCAGTCGTCATGGATTCGGACGGAATGGCCATCATAGCAACCAGGTCAAAGGTCGAGTTTCCGGTTAACCCCATCGATCTCTCGACCAGAGACGCGGCGAATGAGATCGCTGGCAAGATGAAAAACCAAGAAGCAATTCAAAGGATCGTCAAGGAAGATGGATATGGGGATAGCGCCACCTGCCGGGGGATCAATGAAGTACGTATTCAATTATTCATAAAAATACCGCTCGCCTGTGGTTTATGTGGTTCATAGAACATTTTAGGATGTTTTAGAATATTAAGTTATATAACACATTAAAGTTAAAGGACTCATCCGGACTGGAGTTTGCATTATAAGAAAAATAAAGTAAAATCGAAAAAGCACAACACTGAAAATTTCATCAAAATCGGATATTAAGAAATAGCAAAGTCATGAATTTTCTTAGGTTTTGAGTTTTTTAGGAAACAGTTCTTCAAATTGGCAAACTGATGATGTCTCAGTCCCCCTACTTTCTTTGTATTTTATTGTATGAAATACCAATTATCAAGATTTTCTACCCCAAGGACATAAAAACACGGATTAATCCTTGCGGAATGTTCAAGGTCACAAGTGCTTTTACTTATTTCAGTATGAGGGACAGATTTTCTGTATACGCAATATACGAAAAAATGAGATAGGGTAGATGTAGGGAATACCGGACAGTAGGGAATATCGGACGGTCACCACAAGTCCAGCCCTAGCTGCCAACATAGGATCAACTGAGTTGAAATACCGGCATCTATTGGTCAGGTGGTCTGTCTGGGAAGGTTGAATGCTGTTACCTACCCCCGGCATCAATTCACACCATGCCAACTACGCCAATTGTCATCCTCTGATTTTCTAGGGTTTGAGTTTTTTTTAGGAACAGTTGCTTTCAAAATTGGCAGAACTTGATGATGTTCCCACGACTACGCCTACCTTCTTTTGTATTTTACTACTGTACACTGACACTAATTACAAGATTTTCTAACCACACCAGCGACACCTACACACGGATTAATACTTGCGGAATGTTCTATGGTCCACAAGTGGTTTTTTACTTATTTTGCAGTATGAGGACTAGAAATGTCTCGTTTTTATCTGTATACGCTCAAATATATCGTATGGAAGAATTTTAGAGATATCGGGTGAGTTAATTCAGGTGGGTTGTTTTGATTGAGCTGTGCTTGGGGCTTCGCGATAGGCGGTTTATGACTATGGCGGTAAAGCGGTCCAGCGACAACTCCAGCCGGAGCCCTAGTCTTGCGCGGAACCGATTGGTGATGAGACTGAGTTGAAATACCGGCATCTATTGGTCAGGTGGTCTGTCTGGGAAGGTTGAATGCTGTAATCGACACAAACAAGTGAGAAATCTCCGAGAAAAGTTACCATAATCTGTCAAAGTAGGAAAATTTGCAGTCTGAAAATGGCCTGATGTATTACATAATTATTATGAAGTGTGATGATATAAATAGAATTGGGAGGCATGACGCCTCTATTTCATGCATTATGTGGACATGTGTGGGGAGTAGGCCCACGTGTGGGTGTTATGACACTGTTATTAATTGATGTTCTGAACTTTGGGGTGGCAGTGTGTTGAAAATGCTGATAGTCAGGCACTTTTTTTGTTAGTTGTGTAGGAGATACCTGGACACTCCATAGTGGACAGTTGTTTGTTTTACTTCCGGTTGAGTTTGCTAAGCATGTTAGATTCAAAAGTAAGTGCATATATAATGTATTTATATCTATTTATTAAATTGTTTGACAATTTTTGTAATGTCTATTTCTCTTTATTTATTATTGTGAAATGTCATGATATCTACATGAGATTATAGAGTAGTATTCTGATGTTTTTGTTATGTTTGTAGATAAATGCATATTAGTAGTCTATATATTGAATAATTTTAAAAATAATAATGTTATAAAAAATCTACATCATTGTTAAGTTGATGGTTATTTTCAAATCAGTGTTTTCGAGATGATCTTTATACAAAACAAAGAGGTGTAAAAACTATATACTGCCGTTATTTCCACAATGTAGGGAATGCGACAATTTACGATGACGTCATTGATTTGCATATAACTGCCTCAACAAATATTTGATTACCTCAATGTTTGGGAAATAAAGTTGAATGATGTAACTAAGCATGAGGATCTTTTTCTTTTGTTTTATTTTATTGTTTTCATGTGCTAATTAAGCAAATGAGCTTAAGTGGCCGGTATTCCCTACATCTACCCTAAATAGGATTTTCATATAATAATACACAAGAAGTAGGGAGACTGTGACATCATCAGTTTGCTTGCATTTGAATATCAATATTCAAATGAGACAATGAGACATATGCGAACTGTTTTACAAAAAAATCAAGCTCACTTAAAAATGATAACTTTGTTATCTTTCATCCGATTTGTGAATTTCTGTGTTGTGCTTGATGAATTTTACTTAATTTTACAAAACTTTTTCATTTCCCCCGGACTCTCCTTTAAGTATTTTAATGGCTAAAAACTCCAATGTACGCTAAATTTTAGCTCTTTCCAATGTGAAGGGCGCCATCCACATCATTTTATTTGTACCCTCCACGAAAACTACATTTGATTTTTATTAACATCATAAATGAATGTATGCATCTACACTGTTGTCATTAAGTGGAATATTTTTTCTGGCTCAAGCGACATTATGTTGCTCCGTTATTAATTTCTTGAATGTGTTTGTCACTGCTTCACTTTCTGGGATCCTGGGTATATCTTGGACGCTCCCTCAACCCTAATTCCCTG
>CALNVZ010000218.1:1804983-1825653 GCA_940671915.1 Paracentrotus lividus | reverse complement strand
TGCCCATTTTTATGTGGAAAGCCCATACATACACGTGTAATACCCTAATTACAGTGCGCGCATCGTTGTATTGCAGCGATGAATTATAATAACGTGTGAATACAATTATACGGATATGCAAAGTTTCACATAAAGTTGTTAAAAAAAACCCTATGCTAGAATGGATTTCTCGACCAATTTTTGTGAAGGGGAGGGGATGGGGGGGTGGGTCATGAACACGGGAAGCCGAATTTTTGGTGCGGGCAGATTTATATTAATAGATCTTATTTTTAATCAAATTTAATGAAATTGTGCTTGTCGCATATATCGGTTGTTAGTTTGGCGAATTGAAAAGGGCGGATTGGCAGTCTACAGTTACGTTGTTGAGGTTTTATTTCGCAAAGGGTTACAGCTCGATAATCATACATCAAAAGATCCTTCTCATGATTTTCCAACACACCCATGAACAGTAGGCCTACATTATATTAAAAGTGAGATGAACAATCAATCCTATAACACAATAGGAACAAACAAAGTTAATGTGAATAACAATAACAAGACAGGTAACAGATAATTCACATCCAAACAATACAATTTTTAAGAAAAACATCTGATTTTAACCAGTTATAAATAATTTTGCTCTTGCTTGATTTATAACAGATGCCACTGTTACCCCAGGCCTGCGGTCGGGGTCGGGGATGGGGCTGGGGCTGGCAGGCCCCTTACTTGTCTATTTTAAACGTGTACAAAAAACGTAAAAATGCCATAGGTCTGCCTAGAAGGTGATTTTTTAGTCCACTGTCGCCTCTCCCCCCCCCCCCACCTGCTCAGCCCCTCCATTTTCGAAACGCTCCCGGCCCTGCCTCTCCTCAGAAGATCTATCAGCTGATTCAACATGATTGGATTATAAATTTATATTATAAGGGTAAAATCTAACAACCTAATATTATGATGATTTATCACTCAACATGTTGAGGTGATCTACAAACAGGGCCCACTCCTATATGGGACGTGTGTCACTATAGGAATAGCCACTATATATAATGTGCTCAATCTATATGTATTAGGATTATTATACTCTCTCGGACGACACTGTTGATTTCAATTGTCGACAACACACTTGAAATATATTTGTCCCTAGCATAGCAGCAGGCGGAAGTTTGTTTGATTCAACGTTGATGCTTGTGACCTCTTAATACGAGGTTGAGGAAAATTTGGGGTTTAAAAATACAAAAAAAGTGCTCTTTTTAGATTTTTACAATTTCACAAGGTTTTGTTTAAAAAAAAGGAGCACTATTAATTGAGAAAAAGGGGGCACTATATATTAATATTGAAAGAGGTACATTTGTCATGTTTTTGATGCCTGAAAAAGTGGGGTGCACTGAACAACCTGCCCCTCCCCAGTTTCGCTTGTAGGCACCCTACTTCAGCTGGCCTATCGAAACAATCCGAAGAATATTGCTTTGGGTTTATACAACCATCCCATATAAGCTATTCACGAAAACCAGCGATTTATCTTACCATTGTATACCAAACAGAGTATTTTATATTTCCAAATAATCTCCTTTTCAGGAAATATAAAATACTCTGTTAACAAAAAGATACATTGTAAATGTATGCAAAATACACTTTTGGTCATAAAGCTTGGATTTTATTATTATTATTATTATTATTATTATTATTATTATTATTATTATTATTATTAGTATTATTAGTAGTATTATTAGTAGTATTATTATTATTATTATTATTATTATTAAGCTTCATCCACATCATTTTGCTCTGGTTTGAAGTCTTATTTTTTACTCCAAAATCTGTTTGATCACAGCCTGTAAGAAAAACTTTTATATTAAAAATGCACATCCAATCAGGTACACATATTGGGGGAGGGGGCAGGGACCGGGAGCGTTTTTGAAAGTGGAGGGGCTTAGCCGAAATTGGGGGGGCGTGAAAAGGCTACAAAATCCACAAATATGCATTTTTCGCGTTTGTACCACGTTTTACCCCTGGCTCACCCCGTTCCGCGCCCCCCCCTTTGCCCCGCCCCAAATAAAAAACAATGTCCTGTTTGGTTGCATGACCCCCCCCCCCCACCCCCCCCCCCTCCCCCCCCCCCCCCCCGCCCCCGCCCCCCCCCCCCCCCACCCCCCCCCCGCCCCCCCCCCCCCCCCACCCCCCCCCCCCGCCCCCGCTCACCCCCCCCCCCCCCCACTCCGCCCCCCAATTCCTTCCCCTCACAAAAGATATGGTCGAGAATAAGCAAAGTCCATCCTTTATTAACCTTTTATGGGAAATCTTTAGCCTTCATGTAATAATTGTTTAGTCATTCCGTTTGCAAATACCATAGCGGCGCACGCAATAGGGTATTACACCGTTTGTGTATATGGTATGGGCTTCACATAAATGGGGGCAAAAAACATGTCGTTTTGATTATATGCAAAGTGTAACTTTAAGGTTTAATCTTATTGGAAAAGGGGGATACTTTTTCTTTTTTACCATATCTTGTCCATAGATTGGGGCACATTTCTGAAAAGTTTCGCGCTTTAGGTCTTGACATGATTATTACACGAGGTAAAACAACAAATAGATAAAAAATTATTTTTTGAAAAAAATTTGAAAAATCAAGTTTAACGCTTAAAATTTTAATTTTACTGAATATGATTCTCATTGAAAATAGTACCAAATCGTAGGAAATTTTATTATCTTTAATTTGATACCAAATTCAATGTACTTGAAACTCTGCTTCAAACATTTTTGTTCAGAATGCTAATTTTTGTAAAAG
This sequence comes from Paracentrotus lividus, assembly GCA_940671915.1. Lineage (NCBI taxonomy): Eukaryota > Metazoa > Echinodermata > Echinoidea > Camarodonta > Echinidae > Paracentrotus > Paracentrotus lividus. Next base: position 1,822,892 of record CALNVZ010000218.1, on the reverse strand, counting down.
GGGCGGCTATTTTGGACGCCCCCACCTGTAGGGACCCTCCTGCAGCTGATCTGAAGAGTAGTCCGCCCTAGCGATGTTGGTTAGGGTCCATACAACCATCCTAGATAGGACTACCTTTTATATCTCGCCATGTCAGGTCCACCCTACTTGCTCCCTGGGTACTTATATCAAAAACATAGTAATCAATTCCAGATATAAAATAAAAATTTTCCCAAAATAAAATGTTTCCCACTACATTTCATCTTTATTATCTACACCAAAAATATACATTTGTACATGTATAGAACACATTTAGATAACAACTGTAATTAAAAATATTATGCTGAAAAGTAAATGCCATTACATTAATTGGCGAAAAAGGAAAAATTTTAATGAATTTTGTTAATGGTTTATTACAGGTTGATATTAATGAATTTTGTTAAATGGTTTATTAAAGGTTGATATTTTGGGGGTATTTGTTGTTCCACTGTGTATAGGGTTTTAAGGGGGCAATGATGATTAACATATAATTTATCGGGTTTTTTTATCAGGCATCAGAGAAGGAATATTGCACAATGCGCAAGATAAGCCACTGCTTTTTTCAAGAAGGTGCGCAGCGCCCTTAAATTCTTTTCAATCTTTTTAAAAGATTACAAAATTCGTAGAAATATCATTGCAATAAATGTATAAATTACATACTTGAAACTTAAAACATTTCAACTAGAAGAATTTATTTATTAACCCTTTAGCACCTAAACCGCGCGAGACCGCCCCTGAGCTTACTCACTAAACCGCCCCAAACCGCCCCTGTCTTAACCACGCTATAGTCAAGATAGTATCAAAAATATGTGATGAAACATACCCGTACTTGTTGTGGATTACCCATTGGATGTGTACTGTCCAATTCTGCACAAAAAAGTATGTTTTGAAAGAGCTTCTTATTGAAAAAACCTGATTGAAACAGAGCATAGCCCTTTCCGCTAGTGAGTAAACTGACACCTTTCACGCAGTCTCTAGGTGCTAAAGGGTTTAAGTTAAGCTGGAAATGGAGAGGTCCAAAGTGAAGCCGTGATTGTAAACTGTTGACAGCTCAGATAAAAGTTTTTAATTAGAGTAAGTTACACTACTAAAAATCAGTGGAAAAGAATTAGACCAGTTGAATTATGCATGAACAAAATCGTGAATTGTTTTGCACAATACCTGGACATTGTCCGTAAACTCCAAATCTAAAAATTATCTTATGACAAAAAAATCTAAAAATGATAACAAATTACAAATATAAAAATGATTCTACTCAACAAACCAGGAATGTTGGACGAAACTCTATGAAAATTTCTAAGCCAAATTTCTAGAATAATAATATTGAAACCCACAATAAAAATTGAAAGTCAACACGTGTCACTTACGATGCACAAAATATCAAGGCGCATTTGAAAAAAAAAAGCAAATGCAAAATGCCAGTAATTTTAATGTGCGATCGCAAAATATGAGCTTGCAATAGTCAACCATAGCATGGCTTGCTTGCTTTTGGGATATCCCCCAGTCTTGAAGCTACTAAAATACCGCCAGTCTGATTAGAACTATTAACAGAAAAGTCAATCAGGGTACAGATTACATCTTGATGATTCCTTTGAGAACATCTTTCAACACCACTGAGCAATTCCAAGGTTGTTTTTCAAAATGAATTTTCAAATGACGTATCAGATCACCTTCTTCATTAAATCCTAATTTACAATGGGAGCACTGATATGGCTTTCCTTCAGTGAGAGTTGTCACTTGCAATGGAGAAGTTATCTTTGGGGGAGGTGTTGCTATAGTAGGCAGACGTTGTTTGGGATGTTTTTCCACATGAGTTTTGACATGTAACGTGAAATCTTTTCTTAGTCGAAATCTCTTGCTGCATTGGGAACATTTAAATGGTTTGTTTCCAGTGTGTGATCTTAGATGTTGAGTTAGATGAGATCTTTGAGAAAAGATCTTTTTGCAATACGAACATTCAAATATTTCTTTCTCTCTGGTGTGTATTTTTAGATGTTGGGTGAGTGTTCCTTTCTGAACGAAAGCACTGTCACAATAGGTACATTTATATGGCTTCTCGCCAGTGTGTAAACGAAGATGGCAGACGAGATTCTTTGTAAAATAAAACCTCTTCTTGCAATGAACACATTCGAATGGTCTATCTCCAGTATGTGTTTTTAGGTGGCTCGTTAGCTCCCACTCGTAAAAGTAACTCTTATTACATTGGGAACATTGATGTGGCCTGTTGCCAGTGTGTCCACTCTCGTGCTTTCTCAGGGCATCCTTAGAGCCAAGCTTCATGTCACAATAAGAACAATGAAATCTCTTCTCTCCTGTGTGTGATCTTAAATGTATTGTTAGTTCGGTTTTGGTGCAAAATCTCTTGCCACAAGATGTGCACAAGTGTTGCCTCTCTCCTGTGTGGGTTACTAAATGGCGAGCAAGAGATGCTTTTGCAGTAAACCTTTTCTCACACTGTGGACATTGATGAGGCTTGTCTCCTGTGTGTGTTTTGATATGGCGTTCTAAATTGTTTCTGATGAGAAATCTCCGATCACAGTGGGGACATGCAAATGGCTTCTCTCCTGTGTGTGTTTTTAGATGGGTATTGAGATGAGACTTATCCCCAAATCTCATTTTGCACTGAGGACATTCATGAGGTTTCTCCCCAGTGTGTTTTCTCATATGGGTATTAAGCACGGACTGAAAAGGGAATTTCCTATCACATAGGGAACATTGATATTGCATTTCACCATACCCAGGATGGGTTTTAAGATGGACTTCAAGTTGTGTTTTGTAAGCAAATCTCTGATCACATTTAGAGCATTCAAATGGCTTTCCGTTAGTATGTAATCTAAGATGGGTAGTAAGTCCACCTCTACCTGAAAATCTCTTCTCACAAAACGAACATTGATGTGGTTTTTCTCCTGTGTGTACTCTTAAATGACGAGTGAGCATGCTATTCTGGCGGAAACTAAAACTACAATGAGGGCACTGAAATGGCTTCTCTCCCGTATGTACTCTTTTATGAATAATCATATTGGCATGACTAAAAAATCTCTTTTCACAGTGTGGGCATTGATGGGGCTCCTTTCTACCTGTGTGGGTTTTCAGATGGGTTTTGAAGTCTGCTCTCAAGAAAAAGGTCTTATCGCATTGAGTACAAGGATATGGTTCTTCTCCGATACCTGTGTGTGTCTTAATGTGAATGGCATATTGACTACGGTACAAGAATTTCTGATCACAAAAAGAAGACTGATATGTTTCTTCTTCAGAATGCGTTTTTAAATGACGAGTTAGATTTGGCCTATTACCAAAAGCCTGGTCACAATGTGGACATTGGAATGGTGTCCCCTTGGTATGGATTGATCCGACATGGTCTTTTAAGTTTTTCTTTTGAGCAAAACTCTTCTCACAATGGGTACACTTGAAGGGTTTCTCTCCAGTGTGTGTTCTCATATGGACAGTATAATGATAACCATCTAAACATACTTTATCACAATGGGAACATTTTAGATGATGTGTTTTAAGGTGTCGTTTTGTTAATATTCACGGTACATTAATTTTCGCAGATTTCGTGGGAAGATCGGCGGGCATGAATTAAAAACCTGTGAATATATTTATATATACAATATACAAAACAATATGAACTACTTAGGCGCCTTACCAAAAGATAAAGCCACAGCTCACTGTGTGAACGACGCAAAGCGGGATTACCGGTATATGCCGGATATACCGTTCCCTAATTATTCTTCCATTGACTTAATTGGAGGGGATTAGTACATCCGGTTTCAAGGCGAGGGGCGTTCACACAAAGGCCGCGGCTTTATCTTTTGGTAAGTTGCCTTATCAGTGCTCCACGTAAAGGGTACGCAAAAAAGATGTGTGGAGTTGCGTAGTGTTAAACTGCCTTGTACACCAACTGCATAGCAGTGCTCTACGTCGCGGGTATGCAAACAATACAGTCCACCCGCACCGCTTTTGAAATCGCTCGTATTTATGCAAGTCCTATTCATGAGTTTGTGTGTTTAAATACGTAATTAGCAGCTTGTACCCCTGTCTTTGTGCGGTTATAATTCTGCATAGAAATGAATATTTGACAAATCATACTATCAAAATATATATTCCTTAATAGGAAAGAAAATATGTTTTTTTCAAAATAGTAGAAATTGTGGGATATATTTTGCGTTAAAATCTGTTTGGGAATTTTTTGAATAACTAGCCACAAATACGCTTTATTTTGATTCGACGAGAAAATAGGTTCATAATCTTCAGCAACTCTTCAGCTTTCCAAAAATACACAAAACATAGTATTTCAAGATTTATACCAATCAGGAGCTAGCTAAATGTGCAGTAAATACAAAATTGCTTCAATAACTGCGATCTGATTGGCTGGTCTGATTTTGAGTGTGATTTGATTGGCGGATGCGAATCTCACCACGCACCAAAGGTCACTGCGCGGTCAGGTAACGGCTCCCACGCATTTCAAAATCCCCGCTCGCATCAATCCTTGATTCAAGCAGCCAATCAGAAAGCCGCATTTTCTGTATTTTGGACTTGCTTTAAATTTTGCTAGCTCCTGACTGGTATAAAAAGTAAAGGATATTAAAAGTTACTACGTTTTGAAGCTAAGATTTCATTCTTTCCAAATATGTAATCTTCTTTTGGAATCATGCAAAAATAACTACTTTTCTTGTCACTTATTCCGAACTGAATATATGTTTTTGTTCCATATCTTTCACCAATACTTCTACAATATTCAGATATGATAAAATACCATAAAATGTGCATGATGTGTAGGTTTAGAATTTCCTCTTTCAAAATATGTATGAATCAGGAAATTCCGTTAGCAAAATCAAAATCTACAAGAGTTGCCAAATCTCAGTTTTAGCCTCCACAGGTCCGCACAGCTCCGCACAGTGCAGATAGAGGACTGAGAGAGTTGTATAAATTTTGCACTTTTGGCTCATTATAGCTCACGGTGCCCTCGGACTGAATATGCGTTGCCTTGGCAAAGAGCACTGCCGGTGCGCAAGTCTACATGACACTAGTTAAATGTGGGCCGGTTTTAATCGTTGTACAGAAATGGCATACAGTTGTGTGTCTTTTACAGGCTAAAGGAAACAAATTTAACCTTGTAGGTTTTTTTGTGTCTTTCGCGTAGCCATCGTTCAACTGTTACATAGGGTCGGGTAGGCATGGCGTAGGCCGGCATAGACGGTGCGCAACTCTACGCCAATTCCGATGTAAAACACTCTTTAGTATTCAACTGGTAAAGCAGTTCAGTATCCTACCTGCACTATCTGATAGGTTGCTTTCTTGGTAGTCACTCCCGGATTCACTTTCTGAAAGGTCACTCTCTAAATGGTTGTTCTCGGGGTAGTCACTGTCTATGTCATCTGTACAAGGTTGTCTTGTGCTATCCACTTCAAGATGGTTGTTGCTACTGCCTATATTAAAGACAAAGATATTGATAAATTGATAAATGAATAATTATGTTCATATGGATAAATTTCCTTTACAATGGGAGAATAAAATATTAAAATTTATTTCTTGCGCAATGCGTATTGCATGTTGCTCCAGGTGCTACATAACAAAGCTCTAGCTATAGAGGCTACCAATTTGGTTGTTAACATCATCTAAGGGATTATTTCCCAACCATTATCAATTTTTCTGTCCCATATGGAAAATTCATTGTCTCACTTGGCCCTGGCCTGATGATACCCGAAGCAGGCCAAATACTGTCTAGAGTAGCTGTTTTGCTGTGGTCCAGAAATTTAGCTTTGAGACAGGTATTTCCTGTGCATTTCGCAAATTCCCTTTGATGACTTGTCATCAGGACATTGGTGAAATTACCAGATCTCAGCCATGCAACTTATGATTAACTGCCCTGAGAGATCGACACAAACAAAACTACACACATTAATATGTTTAAAACTTGAGTTGCATATTCTCTCATTTGCCAATTTAGATTCAATTATTGCAATTTAAAGCTTATGCAGTATTCCCCTAGTTGAGACCGGCTGTAAACCGACACCACACCGACCAAAGATTACATTGCCATGTATGGCAAGCAAGTGGACCGGTTGGAAGTTGGTTTCGTCGGGTTCACTACGGTATAATGATTACTATACATACCGGTTAGAAATCTTGAAGTCATGAGTAAAAGTTAAAGAAAAATACTTTTTTTAAATTTCATTATTGGTTCTATGAATGCATGCTGGATTATTATACCTCTATTGCCTAATTGCTCCTGTTCCTCGTCTCTTTTCTTCAGTACTTGAGAATGGTTGTACAGAAGTATTCACTTCTTTGATGCTGTGATGGTTGTCCTCCCCATCTGTACTTTCTTGTTTGACACTGCGATGTTTGTCCTTTCCATTCGTACTTTGGCATGGTTGTACTGAATTATTTTCTTGTGTAATGCTGCAATGGTTGTCTTTTTGAACTGCACTAGATAGGGGTTGAATAGAATTATTTTCTTGTTTGACGCTGCGATGGTTGTCCTTTCCATCTGTACTTTGGTGGGGTTGTATAGAAGTTTTCTCTTCTTTGATGCTGCGACGGTTGTCTGTACTTCGATGTGGTTGTACAGATTTAATTTCTTGTTTGACGTTGTGATGGTTGTACTTTCCATCTGTCCTTGAAAGAGGTTGTACAGAAGTGCTCTCCTGTTTGACGCTCCTATTGTTGTCTTTTCCATCTGTTCTTGGGAGGGTATTACTCTCTTGTTTGAAGTTGTGATGGTTGTCCTTTCCATCTGTACTTTGGCTGGGTTGTACAGGAGTACTCTCCTGCTTGATGATGCACTTGCTGTCTTTCACATCTGTGGTTGGGAGGGCAGTACTCTCTTGTTTGATGCTGGGATGATTACTACCTAAAATAAAACACACAGATTTTATTACAGAGAGTCTTTACAGACTAGAGTATTTGTCAGATGCATCATTGGTAGTGCCTTCCTCAAAGCTATAGAAAGGGCGAACAGCCATATGGTCTAAATTCACTTTGAATAATGCCCGTTTGGTCTCATAGCATTTCGTCTACAACCACTTTGTCTAAATTATATTATTTTAGTCTATTTGCTTCTTTACCCATTTACCATTTGCCTAATTCCCATTTCATCTGATGCCCAAAATAGTAATACACTTAATATTAATTTGGGAATTAAACAAATTCCAGTTAGGCCATTTGACTATTAGACAAATTGGCAATTAGACCAAGCAGTCATTAGACCGAGTGAGAATCAGTACGAATGCATTAGCAGAAGGGATATTAGTCCAAATGGGTTTAGCCCAAGTAGTATAATACAACCAGAAAATATGACCACTGCTGTTAGACCAAATAGAAAGTTATTTCACATTACATCACAATGGACAACTACCTCCTGGACACCCCTCGCCAACTCCTAACCCTAACCCTATTTTGGGCATAGTTGTCCTGGGGTGTAATTGTCCAGGGGGATTTGAACCTCCACCTAAGTTGTTGAATGTGAAAAAATGTTGAACTTGGGCCTATAGACCTACATACATGTACCACTGGAATATCATTACGACCATAGTTGTACCTCAAAGCTGTGGAAAGCTAGGTATACATGTCGGGGAGAGAGGTTTGTATAATATATATTCATTAACCTTTCTTAGTTCTTCTGTCCCATGTTCAAACACTTCAATTTTCATAAGTCTTCAAGAGATGTAAGGTTGGTGATTTTACTATAAAGATAGGAAAAGAACACATCTAATAAAATACATAATCTACAAAAGCTATAACATACAGAATGAATTTATGACGTGACGTTTTGTACCTTTGTTATTATGAGTCGAGTTCCATCTTTGATTTACAAGTCTGTCTTTACTTTGGTAGGGGACAGGTAGTTCAGTTTTCACTTCTTGTTTAATCTCCATATCACCTAAAGAATCAAAATGGGAAATAATAGAAATGTCACATTAGTTTTTGTTTTATTTCTTTTAACCACCTGACTGCTGCATGGAGCTAATTTCACAGTACAGGTATTCACAGCGAGACGCTGGTTTACCCAACAGTCAAAGTTCAAACAATAGCATGATCCCGTAATATTATGTGGAACGCGCACAGTGTACAAACGCCAAGCACGTAATATGCCGTGGTCCGCTGCCAAGTGGTTAATGTATGAATATATGTCTATAAATTCACTGCTTACTTATTGCTTTTAACCATATATTTCACATGGACTTCAAGCAGTTGGGGCAATTTTAAAGTGAGTGGACAATACCATTATTTTATTTTTTCCATCTTTTTGTCCAATAAGGTAGCCTTATTATGAGGATGGACACTGCAGGTAGGTACAGGGATAATTCTAAGCACACCTTGTTTATATATTTATCTAGGTAATTCATCCCACACACATTAGGCGGTGCTGTGATATCTTGAGCTATTTCAAATAGCACGCTAATATTTTGTGATCCAATGAATTTATAGCTCGATCAGAGGGGATCAGGATTTTTTCTCAAACAGCGCCCTAATTTTTGGAGAAAATCCCAGCCAGAGTCATCTTGGGCTTTTTTGAAAAAAAAAGTTGAGCTGGTTTGCGGTTTAAGCACGAAATAGCACACAACTTTGCGAGGTGAGCTGCACTAGCTCAAGAGAATTCCAAAATCATGCACCTGTGCGTGTATACGCTCGCGGTAATTACTAGTTGGGCAATAGTACATATCAGGCTTCTTCTTCTTCTTCCATTACTGTGCAGACCTCCTATAGGAGTATTATCACACAACGGTCTATATATTAGACCTACCGGGGAGTGGCTAGGTGAAATACACCGGGTGAAACACCCTTCTCTTTTTCGAATAGTGTATTGGCTTTTACGTGCATAGGTTATGACTCTCCTATACACGGGACCAACATTAGCGTCCTCATCCGATGGACGGTGTGTTTTCCAACTGCATTCACACCTGCACTGAATACAGCGGCGAGGCACGCCTTTAAACACAACGTAAGCGTCAGTTTCTTTTGCAAGAGGTCGGCATGCCTGGGACTCAAACCCATGCGTGATCATACGATCTTGTCCAAAACGAGCACTCTCACAACTGCGCCACATTGCCTCACAGGCTTGTTTGTTCAAGTAGGTCAGTCGTAAATGCAAAACTTAAATAAAAAAAAAAAATTGAGCTAGTGCAAGACCGGTTTCCTTTTTTGCAGGCCCTATTTTTACCCGACCCACCAATTAGCACGCTATTTTTTTAGCTCGAGCTAGTCCAACAGCCACGCGCCTTTTCATTCATTTAAAGAACTGACACTACTGTAATCGTGGAACTACATGTTTATTCCAAGTACATTAATTTTTGCGGATTTCGCGCGAAGATCAGCAAGCGCGAATTTAAAATAATGGAATAAAACATAGGCATAACTACTTTATTAGTTTAGAATCTATGTTCTCACAATACTAACGTTAGGCGGATCACTTTGTTTTTCACAATGATGTCTCATATTCATTCATAAAGCAAAAAAAATGGCATCAGAATTTTCAATTGCACAGCACAGCACAGCTATAAAATCGTAAACACATCTTAGGCAGAAACATTCCACTGTTCTCGGGATATTTTTAAATATTTTTTAATTTTTTAGGTTCCTTTATTCAGCAAAATAATGGACTGAATCCTTCGGTCTAATATATTGTACACTTATATTCTAAATAATTCATCCACGCACTCATTCATTCATTGCGAGCGCAAGATAGAGAGAACGCGGGACCGATGCACTGGCCCCCGCAGGCACGGCATAGCGCACAGCTAGCAAACCGGTGGTGGACGTACCAGTAGGATGTTTCGTAGAACAAGCAAGTTTTAGCATGGTTCTGGCAGCATGGTTCTCGACGGGAAGAATGCCAAGGCGGAATATCTATCTTACATCATGTTGACTATGTATGATTAGAAATACTGGTATATTACCTCTAGATAAGCTTGGTTTTCGGCTATGAAATGATGCAATGACATGTTCTGCAAATACACTGGTACCGTATCGTGTATACGGTATACCGAGGTCGTTTGTGAATGGATTACGTAATTTAGCTTCGCCCCGCCCCATATCGGGTACAGACTTGATAATTCGGTACAAAGTTCATCACGTCGGTACCATCTTTCTAACCGTGGACGCAGTCTCGTAATTTGGATCTAACATGGGCGTAGTCGTTGCGAGAGAGGGAGCGGGGGGGTTCACCACACCTCTCCAATAAAGAAAAAAAAAAGATAAAAAGGAACAATAAAATAAAATATGCTTTTCATGTTACCCCCCCCCCAAAATAAATAAATAAATAAATAAATAAATTAATTAATTAATTAATTAATTAATTAATTAATTAATTAATTAATTAATTAATTAATTAAAAATTAAAAAATGAGACTAAAATGTAGAAAAATAAACTATTATTTGCTATAAGGTACCGATTTGAGCTGTCGAATCTTACTTTATTTTTTTTTCTGACTTGTTTGCGCTCCCTCGACAAAATTACATAACTTCCTGCAAACAACATTAGATTGAGATCTCATGCGTGGTCGGATTCGTTTTACGAAGGAAGCGGATTCAGACATCAATTTCGCAGCCATTCACCTGGAACCTCTTCCAAGGGAGCTAGGGGTGGGGGTCGATCTAACATAGGAGATACGTAAATAATAAACACTACACAACACAAATTTCCTGATGGAAATTGCCCCCTTAACGCCCCCAAAATGTGGCCCAAACACTTTAGTAGCTTTGAGGCAGTTTAAACTTTTATGGTAAACCGGTAACACTCTATTTAATTCGGAGTCCTTGACTCTTACAGACTATAAAAATTTGTTGTGTTAACAACAATTCCTCTTAGCTGCCCGGGGTTGCCGCCCCCCCCCCTCAAAGTGGGCCCGTTTAGGAGATTCTACTTAGTTTTTAATTTTTTTTTATATTTTTGTTTTTGTTTTTAATGCCATTGTTTATGAATTGTTTAAATTCACTGAGAAAAATGGCTGACCATAACTTTTAAAAGGCTTTTGTGAGACGCAATGTATTTTCCTTTTCAGCCCGCCTCCTTCAATGTCCTTGCTGGCTGTATTATAAAACGTTACATTTTCACAAGAAAATCCCTAGTGCTAAAGGTAATTTATTTTCCTGGAATATATAAGGAGTCAGCAAGATGGCCATCGTTAATTTTCCAAATCATTCTGTTTTAAGATTGGGACTTATTCCCTTGTGACACCCGCGGACCTGATGATATGAATTGATATCCCTTCCCTATCTTTTAATTTAACATTTCGGGCCATTACGCTATTATTTTTCACAATCAATACTATCCGCCCCCATAGCCTTTTCTTCGTCGATGAAAACCAACATAACTATGCAATGTAATCATAGAATTGGTGACGGTTATTTGTAATTAGGCCGTATATCACCGAGAGGGTTTAAAATCCTCACATTCACTGTTCACTTCGCTGACCCTTATTTTTTTTTGTTGTATACATTATATTTTTTTAGTAAAACAAAACTAAATATTGCTATCTAGGCCGCCAAATTGATGTGATATAGTGAACGCATGCAAAAAAAAAAATAATAATAATAAAAATAAAAATGAAATAATTAAATGAATAATAATAATTAATAAAAAATAGAAATAATTGAAATTGTATTTTAATTCCGATTCTTGTTTTTGTTTTCATTTATTGAAACCTTTCTGCCAACGCACGATAGTGTTACTGGTAAATAATATATCTTAAACATGTGATTATTCCTTCTCTAGAATATTAATAGTTTCTGCCCCCCCCCTCCTCTCTCTCTCTCTCTCTCTCTCTCTCTCTCTCCTCTCTCTCTCTCTTTCTCTCTCTCCTCTTACACCTCTCCCTCTCACTCTTCATGTCTCTCTGCCATCCTCTCTATCGCTATCTCCCCGTCTCTCTCTCTCTCTTCTCTCTCTCTCTCTCTCTCTTCATCTTCCTCTCACTCTTCATGTCTCACGCCCCCACCCCGTTCTCTCTCGCTTTCTCTCTCCATCCTCTCTTTCGCTATCTCTCCCTTCTTCTTCCCCCCCCCTCACTCTCTCTCTCTCCCTATCTCACTCTCTGATTTAAAAAAACAAAAAACAAAAAAAAAAACGAATATGGATCACCGCTAAATAATTTTTAAAGCATTGTTAACTCATAATTACCTTTATCGATATAGGTGATTGCTTTATCAACTAGATCATGCTTCCGTAAAACATGATAAAAAATGATGACTTTTTATTTCTTGTATAGTTATCGACTGAAATGAATTCAATTTTAACTCATCGAAGAAAAAAAAAATCGACCTACCAGTTTTCTGCCCTATATAGTGATTTATCTTGATAAATAATAGTTTCATTGCGGATAGATGTTTAAAAAAACAAAAACAAAACAAAAAGCAATCAAAGCTTTGCGTCCGCCTGGGATTACTGTAAAACGGAATCCTGTTCCGATTACCAATTCAGGATAAGGAAGACATGAACTAGTTGGGAATTACCGTATTTACAAAATTAATCAGTTGAAAGCACGGGCGTAAATCCCGGGGGATGGGGGGGATACACCCCCCCCCCCAGATTTTGAGGAGGGGGGATGCCCTGTACAAACATCCCCCCCCCCCAGTTTTCAAGAAAGAAATGAAAAAAAAAACCAACTACATAATTGTGTTATTGGTTAAAATAGCGCTTTTAATACTACAAAGTGCCTTTTTTTAACTCCAAAAACCCCAAATTTTTCTTGCTCGGTCGCTCTGCGACCTCGCACTAAGTAACAATCAGTAGGTTAAATAAAAAGGTTTGATCCAATGCCCTCGTCTGGGGAAAAACCTTTGGAAAGGGTGTTCTCGACAATCAAAAACATTAATGTAGTTGTGTGCGGACTAGGTTTAGGGCCTGCAGTCCCACAAATTTTGATAGCAAAGATTGTGATTTGTTTTTATCGCCGGTCTTTAACAAAGCATCATCTGCACGTAAAATCAAAATTGTATCTTCAAAATAGATACTAAAAAGGGAATATCATGCACAATTAAATCAAACTTTGAGCTCAAAATTTTCGGCTCGAGCTTCGCGCTCGCTAATACTAAATCAGATATAGAAATATCTCCAATTATAAGCTTAACATTTCGACTCGCGCTTCGCGCTCGCATTACCTTTTCAATCATTATTATGATGAACAGTAATCAAGGCAGCCATTAAGATTCTTAAAACCATACATTCAATGAAAAATTTTCTTCGTACCCCCTCCCTCTCCCGAATACATTTCTCTTTAGTTATATGCCTCTGATCTAAAGTGTCCCCCTTTTCAGAAAAAAATGCCATTTTCCTTCGTGACCCCCACTTTCTAATCGGTTCCGCCGCCTCCGCTATATATATATATGTTTTTGCGCTCGTGGATACTATAAAGGATCTATAATGCACACAAATATTTCCAATTTCAGCTTAAAATTTTCGGCTCGCGCTTCGCGCTCGCTGATACTTAATCAGATCTGTAGCATAATGCATAAATATCTCAAATTTTTAGCTTAAAATTTTCGGCTCGCGCTTCGCGCTCGCATTACTTTTCAAAGAAAAGAAAAAATCTATTTGCACCCTCTCTTATGCTAATATGGGTATTACAACGTTCCTTGTATACACTAGTGCTTGTGTATGTAAAACAAAATCGCGACAAGTTGGCAAAATTTTTCGCTCATCCCCCCCCCCCACTCCTCAACACGGATTTACGCCGCTGGTTGAAAGGCAGATATTTGGGTCTCTCTGTATATTTCATGAAATATGAAACAAGCTTGTTTCTGGGGGTATCTCATTTAACGGAGATGTCTCCAAGACGACTTTGCGACGGGAAAAAAATTCAGCGATATGAACCTGTACGATTTTCCGCGACTTACATCGCGGTGGTTGAAAGGACGTCTCTGAGACATCCTTTCACGTCTCCGCGACTTTTATCGATTTTGTCTTAAAAACGCCTCAAAATCTCAAACTTGTCTCAAACCTGTCTCATGACAGATGAAATACCATCATAAATGTTACAATGGACAGGATATGCTATTCATGATGTTATCATTATTCATTTTTTTTTACATTTTGCACGACCAAAAGTTCGCCCATCTATCGCTTGAAGTATGCCTGTATAGTAAATGAATAGGAACATAAAGAAAAGAACCCTTAACAAAAAATATACGAGACGTCTCCGAGACAGAAAAAAAAAATCGAAGACGTCACCGATTATCCGAGTCGCGGAGACGTCTCCGCGAAGTGAGATACCTCCTTATGAACAACCGTTATGTTAAAAAAAAAAAAAAAAAAAAAATAGAAAATGCGGTATTATTACCATTTGATCTCAAAGGCATATAATTGCGGTACCTCGACGATATTGGAAAGTTAATTTGGGTAGATATAAGATGACAGGATTGTCAGTATACGGGGACATGGACGACTTCGATAGTACGTGGGCATTGACGATATGGTTTGAGGCGAAATCCACGTCGGCGCTCGAACCATGCTCGATTTAATCCCACCCGTTCTCCCTTCGACTCCAGCAACCATCAAGATGTCACTATTGTAGACATTTTATTTGCCCGAAGATGGTAAAACAAGCCTACATATACGAACATGACATAGCTGCAGCTAGTTTTGACGCTTTATATGTTGTTGGTCATTACTGATATTGCTTTCAATATGATGTAATATAAAAGGTTTGAAATTATGATTGCGTCTTGTTTTATGTGGTTCTAGTCTGGCCTAATGTTTCCGAGAAAACTTATTTATTTCCAGTCGAATGGAACCGTTTGTAGACTGGTATCCTAATTCGCCTGGATTGGTTGTTCATTTTGACGGTGATTGTGACGCATTTCGATTGACCAGTCTATTACGTGCATGCAGGTTATGAAAATCAGATTATATTCGATCGGCATTTTCATCTCGCTTATTCATAATAAATTCTAACGGTTGTCATATTTTACATCCCATACCGCTTCTTCCCACTTATCGTTTTCCACCCTCAACCCACTCCTCACCCCACCCTCAACCCACTCCTCACCCCACCCCTCATCCCACACCTCACCCCGACCCTGACCGGACCTCTCCCAACCTCAATGAGATGATTCTTATCTCAATTAACATTATTTGATTCGTAAAAATGGTATCTCACTACGCGGAGACGTTTGTGAGACTCGGACTTTCAGAGACGTCTTCGATATTTTTTTTTTCATCGCGGAGACGTCTTGGAGACGTCTCCAGAGACTGAAAAATATCAAAGATTTAACCCTAAAAAGGCCGGGTTATTTTTGCCATCTCACAGCCGGGGGGGGGGGGGCTGATTAGGCCCCACCTTCAGATCTCGGCCGCCGATCGCGCGATCGCCGCGAAAATTTGCACAATAGTAGTGTGCAATGTAATCTACAAGATTGTATAGTTCATTTTTCCAAATAATGTCTTTTTTAATTTATATTAATTAATTATGCTAATTTATGCATGAAATCATACTTTTTGCTCTAAATCATTAAATAATGGTCCTAGAATGCTAATTCTTGATGTAAATATTCTTTGTAGCATACCTAACAATTGTACGCGAAAAAAATTCCGATATCTAATTCAATTTCTTATGTATTTTATTGTTTTGGGAATTTCTTATGTATTTCTTTGTTTTTCGACTTATGTATTTCATTGTTTTTTTGTTTGGAATACTTCGGTCATTGATTATCTCTAATGATTAGAGCAATATCATTTAAAATAATGGCTAATAACCATATTTAAAATAAAGAAATGTGATTTTAGCATTAAAAGCCATTTCCCATATGTTTTGTACACAAATACAGAAAATCTCAGGTTTTTGAGTCTGCGCTGCATTACATAATGTTGCGCAACTTCCGAACCGTACGCTCAATTTTTTTCAAAATATTTTTAAAAGTTGCGTAAGATGTTAGAGAAAAAAGTCATAAATGCGCGGAGCGCAAATTTTTTTTTCAGCGACATGACCGCGCGAAATGTCGAGGGGGGGGGCTGATTAGGCCCCGCCCCCCGGCCCTTTTAGGGTTAAGCATGTTCGATTTTCTGCGACTCATGGTACGTCGCAGAGACTCATAAAATGCATGGAGACGTCTCTGAGACGTGTCCACGAATATCTCAAACCGTCTCAAATATGTCTCAAACCCGTTTAAAATTAGTCTCAAAATTCGTCTCTTAGCAAGTGAGATACCTTTTTTTAGAAATGAACATTGTCTATTCATTTACATAAAGTTGTAATTGCCCTTGACTAATGCCGTGGTCACAACTCGCCGTACCTTCGACGTGCAACTCCCTACGATGGATTTCGTAGAAAAATCGTGCTGCGCAGGTACCTCGGAGGCACGTTGCATGTACGACGTGCAGGAAGTTTTTCCAATACCCTAATACCCCCGTCACATTGAGCCATCTCGCCATCTCGTTCTAAAATTTAACGGGGTGGCAACGTACCTGAAACGAGATGGACCTACTGCAAACGAGGTTGCCGTACTTCGATCGTTCTAAAGATGTGCTAGGACGTCTTACAAACGTGCATTGCACGTTGATTATCAGCTTGAAGTTACGAAGACGAATGAGGTCTGGCAAAAACGGGCTGGGTTTTTATAAAAGAACGGGGGAACATTTACGTTCAGCACGCCCTAGCAACGGATAATGACTCAATAAGAACGAGAAGAACTTTCTCGAGGCCGTTTTGGTCGAGGTAAGTACGAGTAAGAACGGCTTTTGACGGATTAAAAATGACTCAGAGCTAGTTAGGAAGGGACTAAACGTATTGGAAACGACTTGGAACTAATTAAGAACGGGTTGCAACAAACAGCGGACGGGTTTGGATTGTTTAAGACGGGCTCTGCATCGTGGGAACGGTCATTTTCACCCGATCTTAACAAGATACCAACGGACTGCAGACGAAGCAAAAACGTGATGGACGTATTGAGGACTGTATACGAACGCTTTGGCATCTTAATAAAAAAATAAGTCGGTCGAATTTATGCGTTCTTTTCAGACCAATGTCCGTTTTTCAGATATTTTTTTTTAAGTTGTGAGATTTCTCTAATTGTTACAATTAATGGATGACAATTATAAAAGCAGTTGATCTGTTAGCTTATACTACTATCCCACTGAACGATTTCTTACCATGTTATTGAAATTATTATTGCAGAACGGGTAGAGTATTATGTACACACGGAGTGGACGTACTTAAGACCTATTTCAATCTGCTTAAGACTTTATTACACGGGCTTGGGCGGCAAGACGTTTCCATTTTTAAACAGAACGGCATGTCATAATCCCCGTCACACTGAGCTTGCCTAGTTCTCACTACGTTCTTGGTAGTTCTTGGTGAACGGGCTCAATCTGTTTACACACGGACTGAACGTAGTACAGACCTTTTACAATCTGTTTACGAACTTGGCGAACGGGCCCGAACGGAGAGAACGGGAAGGCAGTCCGATTATTTTGAACATGTTAAAAAAAATCGGACTGGCTTCCAGTTCTAAAATTAAACATAGCGACAACGTTCCTTAAACGGGAAGGACTTACTTTGAACGAGAAGGACGTACTACGAACATATTACCTAACTTTTATCATGCTGCGCATGGACAATTTTAGTGACGGTTTGGACGTGCTACGTACGGTATAGAGTGAACGATCGGTTTACTCGGTCCGAACTGGATAACAACGTATTGCGGACGAGATAGACACGAAATTGATGTAACGAGGACTATTTATTAACTGCCTAGCATCGTATTCAAGAAATTATTTTGCAAAGTTAGAAGTTCCAACCCGATCAAAGCCCGTTTCGCATTTTTTTAAAAGAACGGGCAAGGACGTTATACCGAGTGAGTCAAAAAAAAACTTTACACCTAGAAAAATATCAATAAAAAGAAAACCAATTTATAAACCCCAAATTATTTTACATATTCTGAAAGAGTAACTC
>CALNVZ010000218.1:1752858-1783022 GCA_940671915.1 Paracentrotus lividus | reverse complement strand
AAGGCTAAACAAAATTTAAGGGGAAAATGATGATATTTAAGGGTTAAAGGTGGTTTTTCATTTCTTTTGTTTTCAGCATAAATATGGAATGTAATATTCCGGATTTTCACGGATCTCGTTTTTTACTTCAACCCCTCCCCTTGACAAGAGACCTTAACCTGTCCCCAGAAATATAGATTTAACTTAAAGAACAATATAAAACAATACACCTCAGTCGCGTTTCCTGGGGGTAGGACTGAGGGGGGCTTGATCGGCGCGAAAACAAAAAAGGGCCCCAAAATGAGAAAAAATGACAAAAATGGGCATCACGGGGGTTGAAAAAACTTTTTTAGAAAAAGGTCCACGTGAAGAGTTGGGAGAATGTCCAAGATATAGCCAGGGTCCCAAAAAGTAAAAGCAATGACAAACATATTCAAGAAATTAAAGCCAGAGCAATTTATTTCGCTATAGCGGCAAAAAAATATTCCACCTTTATCATGTTTATGACAAACAGTGTAGCATCAATAAAGCACAGTATCTTTTCAAAGCGTCTACCAGGTATTTTGTTTTTGAAAGGGTATGGCGAAACGGGTTTGTGTCGGGAAATTAAAGATATTTAATTAACCTTTATCTCAGTCTTTCTTTTTATAATTCATCCACTAAAACCCCAAACTTTCAACGTTGATGAGCAGTGTGGTATCAAAGCCTGGTTTCTCTGAGATTTTGATAATAATAATAATAATAATAATATCGTTTTATTTACCCAGGGTAGCCACTTCAGTTCTGACAACTGTTCTCCCAGCGGGCCCTGCATGATGTTATTATTACCCCTAAGCTCCTTGTTAAAAGGCAACTTTTAGGTACCATTTTTGTAAATCTTTGGTATGACTCGGCCGGGTTTCGAACTCACGACCTCCCGTTCATGAAAGCAAGAAAGGAGGCTACCTTTTTACGGGCGCTCTAACTGATTGCGCTATCATGTCCGGTTGATTTATTTTGTCTTTGTTTTTGAAAGAGCACGGTCATACATTGTTCACCAGGAAATAAAAACAATTCAATAAATTTTTATCGCGGATTTTTCTTCCATCATTCACCCGAGCAGTGGCGTATCTAGGATTTGAAAATAGGGTGGGGGGGGGGGGGGAGGAGGAGGGTGCCTGTCGATGTTCCAGCATCGGCTATGATAAAGGATTTTATCGGTCTTATTATCATGATTATAGGGGTTAATATCCCAAGACAGTAGGGCCGATTTTAATTTTTTATATCAGAACCTGTGCTGGATCCACCACTGGGCGCCGCCGAAAGTTTTCCGAATTTCCCATGTACAGTCAATCGGAGTGGTTTCCAAGTTATGAGGGGCGTCACCTGCCCCCATTCTCGGATCCGCTACTGTCTGAGTAAATCACAACAAAACTTCCATATGAAGAGCTTACATGAAAAAGGGACTAAATCCACTTTTGATAAAAAAAATTGAGTTATTGATATCAGGCCATTGTTTAGGTAGGTACCCATCTTTGAACAAAAGGCATTTCTTAAATGTTAATTGCAAATGTAAGAAAATGCATTTTGTAATTTTTTCCCATAGACTCGTGTACAAAATCTGGAAAACAAATGCCATTTCCTCAGAAGTTATAAAAATGGGTTGTAGTCCCTTTGGCATGTAAGCTCTTCAAATACATTAGATAGTATATGCCCATTTTGTAGAATTAGACGCTTGATACTTGGTTATGAATAATATATGTAGCTAGGAAAACGATTTGGAGATGATCAAAAAGGGCGGAAGACACTTTATAATAAGCATGATTGTAAATAAACTGTCGTAAAAGCATCCGATATTTATGAAAGAAAAATGTAAAATGCCTACATTACCTGATCGAAATGCCTAACAAAATGAACCAATTCTTTATATCCCGTATTGCTGATCAGTATGAGTGCTCCCTTGTTTGCCATTTTCCAGGCCAGCGGGGAAGGCGGGGGAGGCTTACGATCTACCGCCATTTAAGGATTATAGAAAAGAGATTTCCCAGCTTTTGAGGATATCAAGAATATCAAAAGTCATTGCCAATATCACTCGATATTATCTGAAACAAGTAAACAAATTGTTAAGGGTAGTGTATGATGATGTAAAAATAGGAATACATAAATACGAATTGTGCTCTGGCTATCATAAATCATGGTAAATGTAAATTGATGTTACAAAGAGTTTTTGTATATTACTATACAGGTCAATTGGAATCATAAAGAACGAAACTTTTTTTCTGACGTCCAATGTCGGATATCATATTTGACGAAATTATCAAATGCTTTGCTCGAAGTTCAATGGTCAATGCAGGAATTTCAATGAATATCTTTCATTCATTAAAATCATCATTATCTAGTGCATTCATTTGGGAGGTATAGGCGGCTATGCATATCCATAAGTTATTGCTGTACAGCTCTCTCGTTTAACATCTACCACTTTTTCTTCAAGTCGAGAAAACAATAGTCGCTTTTAGATGATAATATATGCTTGTGTGTTCTACGATGGAATTAATCTTAAGTGCAATGCATAATCTTATATTGATTTTTTAAGCCAACAAGCAAATCACAGAAAAACATCAACCTACAGAAACATAATGCTTGGAATCGTTGCAATAGGTCATATTCTAGAGAAGACAAAAATAACAAAAAATGTGTACTCTTTAAAGATCACAAGTTAAATCGCAGCATATAAGTTGTGTCTCTCAGGGAATGCTTCGTGAACTTTTTCCGTATTACCGTTGTGATTCCTATTTTTTATTTTGATGACGTATTAATTACGTCATCGTTCCAAAATGACTGCTGCTTTCGAAATTTTCAATTTAATATTCATACATGGTGGACTTAAGTCAGAAGGTTAAACCCCGCTTGATATTAACTCGCATATCGATTATTCATACAAATCTGAATTTCTACTATAATATGACAATTCAAGTAAAATGATCTGACAAGTATTTTCTCAATCAGTTGAGAATTATACGATGCACTTTCTTACACTGCAATATCAATCGTTTTGTAACCTTGTCAGCGTATTGTTAATGTTGTTAACATTGTTTGATTGGACATATGGAATAAACTAACTGAAACTTTTGACAACAAAATCTGTGGAAAAACTTGAAAAAGCAATTAATATCTTTATTGGGATATTTCGTTGGAATGATTAAATCACAAATTATATATATTATAATCATTTTTAAATGTTTTCATACAAGTAAACTGTACTTTAATCTGAAAATATGGGTAACAGATCAAAGGCTAAAACAGGGAAGGAAGAGAGAGAGAGAGAGAGAGAGAAAGGGGAGAAGGGGGGGGGTTAAAAACAAAAGGGAAATGATCAAAGAAAACAGAAAAATCATTTTGAGGGAAGATTCAACACATGACCGGACAAATCACACTCACTTTGAGGGTGGAGCTAGAGGTGGAGGGGGAGCTAGAGAGAGAGAGAGAGGGGGGGGGGTGAGGAGAAGGAGGAGAGGTGGTATAGAAAAAGATGGAAGTTGTTGAAACATCAACGTGAATTGACCGAGGCAGAATTTATTTTGTTTATTTTGTTTTTGTTTTTTATTATAAAGATATGGAAAAAAACAGAATATAGAGAAAAAGTGGGAATGAAGAGGGACGAGAGTAAGAAGAGAGAGAGGAGAGAGAGAGAGAGAGAAGAGGAGAGTGGAGAGAAAGACAAGAAATTTTAAAGTTTGTTGTGTTGTAGTATCGAGTATCGATATTCTTTCCCTCTCACTGTATCTGTCTCTCTACCTCTTCAGTCTTCTTTTGTTTAATTTTTTTGTTTCTTCTTAACACACTCTCTCTTTCTTTAAAGGAAACGATTAAAAGTGATGATCAATTCTTGATGAAAGAATGAGAAGGAGCAATTTATTTCTATTTTATAAATATAAATTAAATGTTATATATTATTATTATATATATTATTATTGTCAAAATGTGAAATTTCATCAAATTTTGTTCTTATAACAGATTTTGATATCTCTTTAATTATTTCTCTATAACCAATTTTCTCCTTCTGATCTGACATCGGTGTGAATGTAAATATGGTGTTTTAGCTCAGAGGAGGTAAGAAGCAATTTGATAGGATTTTAATGACTGTCTTTTGTTTCCTGTGCACTGTTTATTTCTTATATACCGCCCCTATCTCTCACTATTTCTCTCTCCCTCCCGTTTCTCTCTCATCGCACTCACATACACACACAACAAATACACCACACACACTCACACAACATATTCATACTCATAAGTATACCTTCCTCCCTCACACCCTTCTCTCTCTCCACACACCGCACCACGACGCACAGCAATCTATTTCCTCTTCTCACTCTCTCTTCTCTCTCCTTCTCTCTGTCTCTGTCTCTCCTTCTCTCTCTTTCTCTCTCTCTCTCTCTCTCTCTCTCTCTTATTCTTATCTAACTTCACAATTTTCAGTAAGTACTTTAGGTTTGGGAATCATTAACGATTAAGAGGCTTTACATTTATATTAGTTCGTCCTAACTGTGTCACCAATTCACTAATAGTATATTACGTAGTTACAAGATATTTGTCGACATGGTCGAGGTATGAATTTCCGACTCATAATTAAAACTTAAACTTCATGATATTTGTTGTTATTATAAAGCTTTTCATTTTTAAATTACTGGGGTTTTAACGGAGTATTTATATTACGTAAATTGTGGAATGATGTTCAATATCATGAATAATTTATAAATATGTAATTTTTTATCTTGTCGGTTCTTTAAAGTAATTGGTCTGTTCATGAGATTTTTTTTTTTCATTGCTCTGATAGTTTTGTAATGTTTTATTTGTGTGCTAGGAAATCCAATTTTAAATCAAATGGCTCCGGATAAGTTATGGATGAAACAGGGGAATGATTGAATATAACAGAAGACGTATCAAAATTACTTAAGTTGGATTCCAGCAGAACAGCACAGATATAAAGTATATTAATGCAATTGCAAACTTCATCACAAAGGGAAGATTAAAAGAACACTGTCAACAATAAACGAACGAAATATAAATTCAAAAGATACGACTTTATTTGCATATATCAGCTTTCTGAAATGACTACTATGAAAAAAGGAAACAAAAATATCTATCTGGTTATGTAATAATTTACAGTGCCAACAGTAACTATTAAACTTAGGTTACCCATTTTAACTACTTAGTGAAGAGCTTAATAGCTAACAGGTCAAGAAACAATTATTAAAAAGATTAAAAATGAGCTTTGAAAGCACACTGTTTCAGGTCTTAAAATGAAGACGATTGTTCCCGTTATCATATTGGATATGGGATGTTTTTCTTTTTGTTAATCATACATCTTTCACGGTACATTTATTGTCTTATACGTAAACAGTTGCATCATTTTTAAATTTAACACTTGTAAATACATAAACGTTTATCAAAGAATAAAATGCAAAAACGATTTAACTCAACATGTACAAGTAACATATATTGACAACAAGAAGCTGTATTTTTCCCGATTGGAGTAAAGAATTACAATGTATTGCAATAATATTCACGTCATTCTTTCACCCTTAAAAGCAAATGGTCAATGCTTTGTCAAAGGGTCAAAAGAAGCTCTTAACTGCAAGGCCAGATTTGACGATTTAGAAAATTTGACTTCCCCTGGAAAATTAAGCTTTTCATCCGTCAATAATATCTTCTATTCATCAGATTTTGAAGATCTGACTGACTTGTGTCGAGAAAAGGAAAGATTTCCCTTTCCTCCTTCCGATACACTTAGATGTTAAGAAAACATTAAGACTTGAAACGTCAATAATACAATTCTTTGATTCATCCCATGACGTCATCAATACTAGAATTAATTTTTTTATCCCGATCATTCATATACGATATTGACGTAAAATAACCTTTTTGGTTTTTATATAGCATTTGTCATGATTTGTATGAAATACGGGTTAGAAGGAAATTCTGAATGTTGGTATATTATTTTAAGGTTATCTTTTTAGTTGTTTTTTGCTTCAGGTAATGTCAGGAGGCAACCGATATTAGATTCAAGGCACCTATCTACATACTCAAAATCAATACCAAACCTTTTACATCATAACTTCTTCTGTTTACGAAACCCCTCTAAATAAACCATTGTTCGACAATCCAGTTGAATGCAATTACTCGTCACAAATGAAATTCATATTGCAACCGTTCCCCTTTAACCTTTCTCTCTCATTCATGACATTTTAAATAAAACTGTACATTAATGTATCAGAAGGTATTTTTGTAAAGCAAAATATAAAGTGGTTTAACAGAAAGAGAGCTATTACAAAATTGTTATTCTTGATTCCTATGTAATGACATCACCACTGATTCGATAAGTTTTTTTTTTTTTTTTTTTTTTTTACCGCTATCATTCATAATATGAATATTTACGCAATATCAGTTGCGTTTATTGAAAGTAAACCAAAGAAATATTGTCATTTTTCTTCTTTTAAAGACAAACCCTTACAATAAACAAGTAAATACCTTGAGATTCTAGCTACATGATTTTTATTTTAAAAATACATATTTGAATTTAGTCTTGCAAATACATGACTGAGATGACAAAGATTTGTAATTGAGGTGGCTTGCTGGTTACGCTTTTTGTTGATCCGTTCCGTGTCGACCTACAAGCATTAACCAATTTAGATTGCGTGGTACGACAATCCATAAACAGATGAACTAGACACTTCATTCAGAGTGCACCAGCTTTTAATGTATGGAGAAAAGACGCCAAAGAACTGAAGACCAAGCTGACGAATCGCTATTAAAACATGAACAAAGGTTGTCATTCTGGTTCGAGCAGTAGCAATGTTCAGTAGCAATTCCGGCTGTTGAACAAAGACTTTGCACGGAGAAGAGAAGGAGGTGAATCATGGGCGACTGCTTTCAGATGAGTCCTCTACAAAAATCAGCTGATATCTTCGCAAATGAGACCTCAGTATTAAAAACATAAAATAAGATTGAAAAGTCTAGTAGTCAATGTTCTCTTGTTAGCTTGAAATAGGGAGCTGAAAGGGGAGCGGGATGGGTGTGTCAAGGCCCTACAAAAGCCAGCTGATATCATCGTGGATTTGACACCTACAGTATCTGTTGTCTCGGGTACACGTTCCTCCTTGTAGGCTGGTACAGGTGAATCCACGCGGGCAGTTGTGTGCGTTATCTTATCCACTTTTACAGAAATTTCGTCAAACCCCTGAAACAGTAATGGAAAAAGACAAAAGAACAAATTAGCATTAAAAGAGTTGATTCATCAAGACATTTTAGCAAAATTGTTTCTAAAGGCTCAAAATTTATTGTCCGAGAACAAAGATGAAACGGAAATACTTTTGCCGATCGTGGGCCCGGCAGCCACTGAGCAGCTCTCAGGTGCTCTACAGTCTGTGTAAAAAAAAAAATGGTACAGTGGAAAAAATTATTTAGGTGTGAAATGTTTTCAAATAATATGTGTAATGATGGTATGAAAAAAGCCAAATAATTTTCCTTGCTGATGCGCTTTGTTCTGTATAATTTGCTTTCGTAAAACAAAAGTTATGCTAAATTATGTGCGACGAGAAACAAATCGAAATTGAGCACTTCATGGCCATTATGCGAAACCTATACACAAAGGCATGGGACGGCGTGCGAAAAATGGGTTTTTCTTGATTGTAGAAAACTAGTCATATTTCAAAAATTACAAAAGCAAATGTGACGAAAAAAATTGCAGGTGAAAGTCTGATCTTCCTGCTTTATGAAAATACCAAACAATAGCAGGCTGTGATTAATCTTCATACTATAAAAAAATGTTTCCCACTTGTTCCATTTTATTTGACAGAGACTGTAGATCCCTTTCTTGTTGACCGACAAGCAGGGTAGCAGCAACTTTCATTTTTAAACGTCTTTTGCCTTAGTTAAACAATCCTTTCGTTTATTGATACCTATTTCAGAGAGATACAGAGAAAAAGTAAATAATGTGTATGATAATGTTTTCCTTTCTTCTTAGTTCTCATAACTCTCTCTTTCTACTTTATATCTTTAAACTTCAATAGGCACTTTCTGTATTTTTGTTTTTCATGAAAAGATCGTGGTTTAAAGAATAAAACAAGATTTAGTGGTGTTCTCATTCATTTCAGTGGTCTTGAACCGTCAATGGTCTTTATAATGTTGAATAAAATATGATTAAGGACGGAAATTATATCTATAAAAGGCATGAATAAAGCATGAATTCCTTGTCGGAAGCAAGTATCACGTATTTGTGGTGTAAATCAATTCAAGATTGTACACGTACTTGATACCTCCAAGAGGTTCTACTGAAAAGGGTAAATCCTGTCGAATCATGATTTCAAAAGGGACGCCAGAATATTTCAACTTCTTGCACTTTAAAAATTGGATATTTCATTAATAACACACGGGACAGCATCGGCTCTGCTGAGAGGAAAAAATATGATCGACCTGTTTTTAGAACATTGGATGGAGAAGTATACTTTTAAACCTGCTTAAGTCCCTATATCCTCCCGGATTAAAAAAAATAATAATAAAAAATAAAAAATATACTCAAATTTCAGAGCCACGTGTTAAAAATGTATAACATATGTAAATTTCATATTCATATCTCATGTTGGAGAATAACCCATATTCTGTTCACTGATATCCGTGCCGTCATGGACTATAAGCGCTCAGGCTTTGACAAATTGTGTCAGAATTGCCTTGTACCAAGTTCTAGCTATAACAAGACGTTTATGCCTTCCATTAGTCTAAGAAGCCTTTTGTCCCTTGCAGAAAGACTCAGGGAGGTTTACCTTTAACAATTTATTTGAGTCATGGGTTACTCTTTATCATGAAATTAAAATGAATGTCGCATAAGATATATTAATATGATACTTTGAAAGTTTTGTAAAAAAAAAAAAAATTGTTGGGATGCATTGTATAGAAATCGCCCACTTTTTTCTATTCCGAAATCTGTAAATATACATGACGCCCATTGGGAGGGAGAGCAGTATTAATGAACAGCTAATCTGATATTTATACTTCCTATTCTTTAATGTTCATTTGTAAGTTCTCCTTGAAAGTTATCCAATCTGATTTTCATACTTCCTTTTCTTTAATGTTCATGTTTAAGTTCTCCTTGACAAGCTTTCCCTACAGGGACAAGATTCGCACTGTCATCAAGGCCACTTAAAATCTGGCTTTTCGTCAACAGGGGAAATCATTAAAGTAAAGAGCTTTAATCGCTGAATGACAGAAATAAGGTGTCATAAGACATTGGAAAGCTTTATGTAAATTTAAGTAGAAGTGGATGCGTTGCTGGCACAGTTTTTCCCACGTTTACACAATTTTAAAGAAAAGTTATAACATTTAAAACAAAATTTGGGTAAAAATGTACAACAAAATATCAATTCATTTTATTGATGCCTGAACATTGAGGAAGACAAAGTTGAGAATCACCCAATTGATCGTAATTGTTCGCAAGTGGTCAAATATATTTTTAACTTTTCAATCTCCTTTTCATTATGCACTGAGCTGAAAAGGGACTTTAAAAATAATTACTTACGTAGGTGTTAGTTTAGCCAACCATTTTAGTAGGACATGCCTTTGAAGGATTAATCCTTAAACGTACTACATATACTTCACCTCGGCCCTTATATTCTTGAGGATTTCCCAACAAAGGGTGCTGGTACTTATTAGTTAATTACAATGCACGTCAAGATTAATCGAAACAATATGTTTAGAACGAATACAGTCAGTCGAGGTTATATTTTTAAAGTTGTTTTGAAAAAAAAAACACACAAAGGCTTTGGATTTGTAATTTACCTCCTAAATGAGATGAATGAATTAATTGTACTAGAAAGTTCGACGTTCCACAGTTAGTAAAGTTCACGAAGTTTTACAAAAACTATTACAGCCACTTAATATAAGTGCAAACAATTCTTTTTTGAGCTTTATAGTGTATAGTGAAGCTGAAGAACTTGGCTTCCCACAATCTTATATTCTGGTTGAACGTAAAGCCTCCAAGAGCACAATTTGCTGGGGAAATAATAATCACGGAAAACTTTTAAGGGTCGACTTTCAAGAATCTCATTAATGTGTAGATAGCTTGAATGTACGGGTCTTAATTAAAAAACGTTCAAGGCTATAATTTGTTTACAGTAATAAGTAGCATATCTGCGCTATATATATATATATTTTTTGTAATGTATTTAGTTGATTTCTGTTGAAAGCAACCTTCCTAAACATGTACATCCATGTGACAATAGGCATGATAAGGATACTTTAAGTAATTATACGTATGGTCAATTTCTTTAATACACTGCAACGTCCTGCTCCAAACTAAACAACAACATAAGACTGCTGTTTTTTTTACACATATTCATGTTTTGGTGTTTTAAAGTATGAATGCTGGCAAATCAATAGTTCAAATTTTAAGGGGAAAAAGCCTATTTTTAGATTGAACTCTTCTCTTCTTTGCAATTTTGACATTGATTTATTTCTTAACAAGGTGTACGTATTTTGTCAGCTTTATTTATTCATTTATTTTAATCCTCACATTTAGATATACCACTCATGCTTTTGTTTGATCATTATGGTTTTCACAGGAATATCTTTACTTCTACGTGACTTCTAAAATAATGATTGTTGAGATATCTATTTAATGAATATTTACAATCACCTGTATTTAATTGATAGATGCAGGTGAAGACCCAATTCTTAACAAAAATTCATTATATGTACATATTTTTCAAATGGAGATATCTCTCAAATAAACCGTGTTTCGTTGAAAACCTGCAAAGTGATAGATCACAAAACCTTCCAATTAAGTGCGATAACCTCTTTTTTTCTTGAGAGCATATTAGCGGGAAAGGTGGGTTTGATCAGATGTTATGGATAACCGTGTTCGAGTGTCAGTAGAGTAGTGAATGGGAGGGCAGGTGGCACGCCGAACCGCGAATAAATACCCCAGATGGATAAGGAAGTTTGATCGGGAAAAAGTGTGCGTAGCAATATGTGAGTGAACATGTGGGTGTGTGTGCGCGTGCGTGTGTGATGGTGGCGTTTTGCGCTCAATCCTAAATGGAGGTGTGAAAGTGGAGTGAAGTATATCGATTAATTGAATTAGAAAGCTGGCAGGAAATGGGACGCTTGTCGTATCGATGAACGGAAAATTAATTAAACGTGTTCCACATTCATTTTCCTTTTTTTTAATGTTTAAATCAAAATAAATGGTTAAAATTGGATTGGTCTTTAAATGAAAAGTCAAAATATCAAATCATCATTTTGAAATTTCTATAATATGAATAAGACATTCACATAAAAACTTTAAATAAGATAATTATTCATTTCAAATGAGATAACGAATTTGGCACAATCGTTATTATTATAATTTTTTGTCGGATTCCAATCAAACAAATTTTATGTTATTCTTCTTCCTTTTAAAGAGAAAACTCCAAAATTAATGTAGCGTTGTATACAAATATTTATGTTCCGTATTTAGTTTCAATTATTTAGTCATTCAATGCGTATCCGTACACACATGAGAGAAAAAAAACAGTGATTTCTATTTATTACGTAAAAGTTTAAGGAACTGGACATAATTCGTAATTGAAAGGAAATACCTTATGGCCAAATAATACTAAAATGTTTTCTTTCCATCAGGCAATGTCTTGTGAAAGGTACATGACTTTGATTTAGATGCAAGTGATTTATCTATTGTGGGGTAGGAAGGGTTGATGTTCGGTGGCTCTGAGGGTGGTTGGGAAAAACTAGTATTTTGGTAAATTATATCTCTTGCGGTTAAATTCAAATTAAGATAGATAAAAGATGTTTAATATCATATCACTGTTGGTATCACCGAGTTGTATACAAAACCATTGATCAAGTTACCATTTAATTAGGATATTCCTATTTGTCTTCCAATAATCATAATTCGTACATTTTCTAATTGGAATTTTTATTCCAAGGTATTAAAATGGACCATAACTGTACAGAAACAATTACAAAAATGTAATACCCTCCACTATTGTTTAAATCCAGTTTGTCAAAATCTATTTGTTTATTGTCATTGTGTACTCCAATTCAGACTGTGTCTTTTATTCAGGACTGTTTAGCGGAGGCGTACTTTTCTTATTTCCTGATAAATTATTCAATAGATATCATACAGAGACAACTCAATGATACTTCCTCTATAAAAGCCGCCAGGAAGTATATCATTCATAGAGATATGATATTTAACCGAGCACTGGTCTATTACAAATTTCTATACATCATCCAGAAAACCTAAAAAGAATTCAAAACGCTTGAATAATAAAAACATTCAAAAGTTTAAGACTGTCTTGAATGAGGTCCTGTATCTTTTCGGTAATATTTATATTTTCAAAATTTTACCATCAGTTTTTATTTTATACATTTAAATATTTCCACTTGACGAGGACTTGGGATAAATCAATGCGATAAAATGATGGTATTCGTTTCATTCGAGTATCATAACATCTTAGCCGCAAAGGTTTACACTCATGCAGCATGTTTGGTGGTTATTATTGATATCAATTTTCACATACCGTCTTGAACATGTTGAAGAGGAGTTGTGGTGTTGGAGTAGTTGTCAGAGGGGCGTGGGCCTCCATTAAAGTTTAATACACATCTCTTGCGATTAAGGCTGGTGATGTGCAAAATTTATCTTTTTGTTTTGCTCCTGTATCTAGTATTAATAATGATATACGAAAACTATACCACAGCGCTTACAATATGGTAGCATAAATAGACATACAATTTATTTTAAAATCAATAACCAATAACAATAATGTCTACATTCAGTGAATCGAGCAAATCATGTTTGTGCACCAATATTATCATGGCAAATTCTTTTCTGCTTCTTTGATTTTCACTCTCTTTGTATGTTTTTTTTTTCTTTTTTTAATTCAAATAATGTATATTACGGCCAAAGTGCATACAATACATAAAATGATATCAATGAAATGAATGTACATAATGATTAATGTTTAAACAACTACAGTTGGTTACCAAAGAGATTCATTTTAAATGTTTCAACTGAAGGGGACTGTACAGTGATAATGTATGCCAATGCTTTGAAGGGGATACTGTAAACGTTCTATTTCCAGATAATCTTCGGGCAATTGAATACGTCAGGAGAAGAGGATTGCTGGCCGATCTCAGTCATGTTATGAGTTTGTATAGATTTTTTCTTTGTTTGTCTGTCTTTGTTTTTGTTTTCTTATTTTTGGTCCTATATAAAGTTCATGTGTGTATGGTGTGTCAGGCAGTTAATGGGAATACAATAATGTACTTTTACATCAAACCATGTTGATTGATCATGTGTATTAAAAGCGATGGGAAGGAGAGGGCAGAGAGGGGCAGACGACACAGAAAGACAGAGGTGTGTATGACTTGAGTTCATTTAAGTAGCTTCTTCACCATTCACCATTAAGCTGGTAAGATTGAGTTATTAGCCTGATCATATATAGAGTTGAGCATAAAGTTTTCAACTAAGCAAGCAGGAAAGCATTATGGATAAAAAGCGTTACTGAATATATTAATCAAATCAAATAAAACTTTATTCATATAAAATCCCGACACTAAGGATGATCATCAATATATAACCTATGATTAATTGAAGTTTAAGGTGCACATCTATGAATTATTGTAAATATACGTCTTGAACTGTGATATTTGAAACTCGAAACCCTGCTTTCAATACTCCCCAATCGGATGAAATACAATCTTTAAAAAACAAATCGTGTATAAAAAAAAAATAAAAAAATGTTGGCCTTCGTGGTAATTTTGTTTTCAATAGCTTTTCATTGCTACGACCAAGTTGCAAAATAAGTGTCTGCAGTATTGTTGTAAAGCGGCTTATGGAATTGAGAAATTAGTTCCTTTTTTGTAGGTTTATAAAAAAAATAGTCCAGGTTAGTGTTTGCTCGTGAAAAAAATTACTGCAATTTCCAAATGCAAGTACGGAGTTACCTAATCATATTACCAATGCAACCTTCTTTTTTAAATATGCAATGTTAATGTTTCTAAAATCAGCTCGCACATTGGGTTTAAGTAGCATTAAATTTTGTTTTATAATATGTGTGTTCACTGTTTGTGAAGCGAATGTCCGTATTTTGCTCCAGCGACATCATTTCTGCTTTGCCTTATTTTTTTTTTTTTTTTTTGTTTTTTTTTGTCAATGAAAGTCTCCGGATAATCAAACTTATACTATCTATTTAAGGTGTCTTCCCTTTCATATACTTTTTAGTCCTTTTTGACCCATATTGTAACCCTGCCCGCCAAAGCTCCCCTAACTTCATCATAATAGTTAGTATATGGGTTGGGCTAGCATCCGATTGAAGATATAAAATCATTGTTATTATATGTTACCTATTTTCTGTTAATCCCCTATAAATGGGGTTATAACAAGCGCCACCAATTGTGGTTATTTGGCTAATATTCAACAATTACTCTTAGTAAAGATAAACATTTTATTCTGGAAAAGGGCACTGAGAAAAATCAAACTCATCGAAACCCTACTTATCCGTCGTATGATAGGGTGGCACCGAGGCCTTGTTCACCTGGTCAACCAATATAGGTTTAAAGGTGGGGCGAAACATGGATAAAGAGAGAGGGATGATTCTCTTGAAATAAAGGCACGAGAAAATCAGTTTAAAGTGGATGAAGTGATTTTAACTCTTAACGGGATCTTACTCTTTAAAGTATATTTATCGTTCAGTGTTTTATTAGAATCTTATAGGAGTACGGGTGAAAAAACACACTTTTGTTAAAAAGTTTTCATTTATTTTACTACAAAATTAAATAATGCATGGCATTGGTTTCCTGCTAAATAGACCTTTCCCCTTTGAACGAATCTTCATAGGATTATACCAGCAATTATTAAGTACCTCGGTAAATCTTGTGTTTTTTTTATATTTGCATTTCGTAACGTGATTTAAGGCTGTTAGCACTTCAAGCGCTCCGCCATCTAGCCCTCTTGATAGGTCTAACATGTCTGACTTAAAGATATAGTTTCTTATTCTATTATGTAAGTAGTTTTACATTTTGTTCTAAAGATTAAAAAAAAATATAATTCGTAGTAGACAAATTTATAAAATCATATTTTTGTTTAACTGACATAGCAATTCATAAAATTTACATCTCTTTTATTTTTTCTAAATACATGTGAAATGTAAGTATCATGGTGTTTTATGCTCAGAGGAGCGCAAATGAAGGCAAGTTTGATAGGATTTATTTAATGACTGTCTGTCTTACTTGTCACTGTTTATTTTCTTAATTATACCTGGCCTCATCTATCCTACTATTTTCCTCCTCCTCCCCGCTTTTCTCTCCATCGCACAGTTCACATACCACACACTTCAGAACACAATGACACACAAATAAGTTGGAGACTGGATTACATAATTTTCACACACACACGACAAGTGGCATCTACTGGTGCTTTTATTATGTCTCATCTACCACACATATTCATATGAACTCAATAAGTATAAAAGGGTCACAACCCTTCTCCCTCACACCGGGCCTTCGTCGTTCCTCGACACACACACACAACGCATTCACACGTCGCACGATCTATCTTCCACTCTCTCCTCTCACTCTCTCTCTACTCTCTCCTCTCTCTCTCTCTCCATCCCTTCTCGTTCTGTCGGTGCTGTCCCTCTCCTTCTCTCTCTTCTCTCTCTCTCCTCTCTCTCCTTCTCTCTGTCTCTGTCCTTCCCTGTCTCTCTTCTTTCCCTCTTTCGATTCTCTCCTCTCAGTCTCTCTCCTCTCTCTCCTATTCTTAATCTATCTCGCAAAATGTTCAGTAAGGATTGAATTAAGGTTTGGGAATCATTAACGATATGTAGGCTGTTACATTTATAATTAGGTTCAGTCCTAACTGTGTAGACCTTGAGATATCCCATACGTATAATTACGATGAGTTACATAGATATTGGTCGATCATGGTCGAGGTATGAATTTTCCGACTCATCAATTAAATACTTAAGACTTCAGATATTTGTTGGTTCATTATTAAAGCTACATGTTAAATTTACTGGGTGTTTACGGAGTATTTATACTTTACGTAAATTGTGGAATAATTCAAGATGCATGGAATAAATTTATAAATAGTAAATTTTTCAAATCGTTCGGTTCTTAAAAGTAATTGTCGTTCAATGAGATTTTTTTTTTTCATTGCTCGTGATAGTTTTGTAAAGTGTTTTTATTTGTCGTTCTAGGAAATCCAATTTTAAATCAAATGGCTCCGAATAAGTTGAATGGAAATGAAACAGGGGAATGATTGAATATTAAGCAGGAAGACGATGTAATAAAATTACTTAAGTTGGATTCCAGCAATGAAGCACAGATCATATAAGTAATATTAATGCATTGCAAACTTCATTTAGTGGAGTTAAAAGACACTGTCAACAATAAACGAAACGAAATATAAAATTCAAAAAGATGACGACTTTATTTGGCATATAATATATCAGCTTTTCTGAGAATGACTATCTTATGAATAAAAAGTGAAACAAAAATATCTATCTGGTTAGTAAAATTTTACAGTGCCAGACAGTAAACTATTGTAACTTAGGTTAACCCATTTTTAATACTTAGTGAAGAGCTTAAATAGCTAACAGGTCAATGAACAATTATTAAAAGAATTAAAAATGAGCTTTGAAAACCTCACACCCTGTTTCAGGTCTTATAAATGAAGAGTCGGATTGTTCCTGCGTTATCAATAATTTGGATTATGGATTTTTTCTTTTTTGTTATCATACATTCTTGTCACGGTACATTTTATTGTCCTATACGTTAAGACAGTTGCATTATCATTTTTAAATTAAAGATAACACTTGTAAAATACATAACGTTTATCAAACGAATAAAATGCAAAACGAATTTAACTCAACATGTACAGTAACATATATTGACCAACAAGAAGCGTATTTTTCCCAGATGGATAAGAATTAAATGTAATTGCAATAATATTCACGTCATTCTTTCACGCGCTTAAAAGCAAATGGTCAATGCTTTGTCAAAGGGCAAAAAGAAGCTTTAACTGCAGGTCCAGATTGACGATTTAGAATGATTTGGATACTTCCCTGGAAAATTAAGGCTTTTCATTTGCCGTCAATAATATTCTTCTAATTCATACAGATTTGGAAAGATCTGGAACTGACTGTGAGAAAAGATAAGATTTCGCCTTTCCCTCCTTTTCCGATACACTTAGATGTTAATAGAAAAACATTATACGACTTGAAACGTCAATAATACATATTCTTGATTCATTCCCAATATCGTCCATCAATACAAGAATTAAATTTTACCCGGATCATCTATATATCGATAATTGACGTAAAATAAGACCTTTTGGTTTTTATATAGCATTGTCATGATTTGTATGAAATGACGTTAGAAAGGAAATTCTGAATGTGCCGTATAATATATTTTAAGGTTATCTTTTACCCGTTGTTTTTTTGCTTCAGGTAATGTCAGGAGGCAACTCGGATATTAGATTCAATGCAACCTACTAGCAGTACTCAATAATCAATTACAAAAACCTTTTTACATTAGTCATTTAACTTCCTTGTTTACTGAACCCCTCTAATCAAACCATTGTTACGAACAATCCATTGAAGTGCATTACTCGTCACATAAGAGAAATCCATGATTGCATACCGTCCCTTAACTTTACTTCTCTTCATTCATGAAATTGTTAAATAAAACTGGGTACATTTAATGTATCAGAAAGGTATCTTTTGTAAGACAAAATGAATAAAAGGTGGTTTAATACAGAAAGGAGCTATTACAGTTAAATTGTATTCTGGATGTCCCTATGTAATGGACATCAACTCACTTGATTCGATAATGTTTTTTTATTTTTTTTTTACCGCTATCATTCATAAATATGAATATTATTTTACGCATATCATTTGCGTTTATTTGGAAAAGTAAACCAAAGAAAGTAATTGTCATTTTTCTCTTTTTAAAAAACAAATCCCCTTACAATAAACAAGTAATACCTGAGATTTCTAGCCTATCATGATTTTTTATTTTTAAAAAATACATATTTGAATTAGTCTTGCAAATACATGACCTGAAGATTGACAAAGATTGTAAATTGAGGGGCTTGCTGGTACGCTTTTGTTGAATGTACCCGTTCCCTGTTGTCGACCTACAACATTAAAACCATTTAGAATGCGTGTAAAACGTCAAATCCATAAACAGATAAACTTAGACACTTACATTCTAGAGTGCACCAGCTTTTTAATGTTATGGAGAAAAGAATCGGCCAAATGAAAACTGATACCAATGCTGACGAAGTCTGCTATAAAATCAGAACAAGGTTGTCATTCTGGGTTCGAGACAGTAGCAATGTTCTAGTTAGCAAATTCCGGCTGTTGAACAAAGACTTGCACGAGTAAGAAAGGAGGTGAATCATCGGGCGACCTGCCTTTCAGTGAGTCCTGACAAAAATCAGCTGATAGTCTCGCAAATGATGACTCAGTATTAATAATAAATAAAGATTGAAAAAGTCTAGTAGTCAATGTTCTCCTGTTGTTAGCTGAAATAGGTGAGCTGAAATGGAGCTGGATTGTGTGTCCAGGCTCCTCAAAAACCAGCTGATACATCGTGGTATTTTGACACCTACAGTACTGTTGTCTCGGCGTACACGTTCTCCTGTAGGCTGGTAACATGGTGATCCCACGCGGGGCAGTTGTGTGCGTTATCATTATCACTTTACGATTTCGATCCAAATCCACCCTTGAAGACAGTAATGAAAAAAGACATAAAGACAAATTAGCATTAAAGATTGATTCAGTTATTCAAGAACATTTTTTAAGACAAAATGTTTATAAAGCTCAAAATTTTATTGTCCGATAACTAAGATGAAACGGAAATACTTTTTGCCTGATCGTGGCCCGGCATCCACTGAGCCGGCTCTCAGGTCTCTACAGGTCTGTGTAAAAAAGAAAAATGGTACAGTGGTAAAAAAATATTTAGGTGTCCGAATATGTTTCAAATAATATGTGTATGTGGTATCAAATAAAGCCATATATAATTTTTCCTTGCTGAGCGCTTTGTTCTGTATAATTTGCTTTCGTGAAAACAAAAGTTATGCTAAATCTTTATGTGCGACGTAAGAAACAAATCGAAATTGAGCACTCAGTGGACATTATGCGAAATCCTATACAGCCAAAGTGCATGGACGGCGTGGCGAAAAATTGGTTTTTCTTGATTGTGAAACTAGTCATATTTCAAAATTAC
Source organism: Paracentrotus lividus (assembly GCA_940671915.1). NCBI lineage: Eukaryota > Metazoa > Echinodermata > Echinoidea > Camarodonta > Echinidae > Paracentrotus > Paracentrotus lividus. Next base: position 1,763,780 of record CALNVZ010000218.1, on the reverse strand, counting down.
AAAAAGCAAAATTGTGACGAAATAATAATTGCAGGTGAAAGTCTGAATCTTCCTGCGTTTATGAATAATACCAAAACAATAGCAGCTGTGATTAATTCTTCCACTATTACCATCTAAAAAAATGTTTCCCACTTGTTCATTTTATTATGACAGAAGACTGTAGATCCCTTTTCTAGTTGACGGAAAGACAGGTAGCAGACAACTTCATTTTAAAACGGCTTTTGCCTTTAGTTAATACCATCCTTTCGTTTTATTGATCCGTATTTCAGAAGAGATATCAGGAGAAAAGTAAATAATGTGTATGATATTATGTTTTGCCTTTCTTCTAGTTCTCATATTCCTCTCTCTTTCTACTTATATCTTGTAAACTCAAATAGGTACACTTTTCCTGTATTTTTGTTTTCATGAAAAGACGTGAGTTTAAAGAATAAAACAATATTTAGTGGTGTTCCAATTCATTTCAGTGGTTCTTGAACCCCGTCCAATGGTCTTTATATATGTGATAAAAATAATGATTTAAGGACGGAAATTATATTAAGAAAGCTATGAGCATAAAGCATGAATTCCTTGTCGGAGCAAGTATCACGTTTTGTGGTGTAAATTCATTCGAAGATTGTACACGTACTTGATACCTCCAAGTTTCTATCTGAAAAGGGTAAATCCTGTCGTAAATCATGATTCAAAAGGGACGGCAGAATATTTCAACTTCTTGGCACTTTAAAAATTGGGATATTTCATGTATTAAAACGGACATTCTGGCTCTGCTGAAAGAGGAAAAAATCTGATCGACTGTTTTTAGAACATTGGGTGGGAAGTATAGCTTTAAACGCACTAATCCCTATAATCCTCCCGATTAAAAAAAAATATAATAAAAAAAAATACTCAAATTAATGTCAGGAGCACACGTGTTAAAAAGTAAACATATGTAAATTTTCATATTTCATGATCAGTTTGGAGAAATAACCATATTCTGTTCACTGATGATCCAGTGCCGACATCATGGATATGAGCGCTCAGTGCTTTGACAAATTGTGTAGAAATTGGCTTGTACCAAGTTCTGCTATAACAATAGTTTAATTGCCTTCCATTAAGTCTAAAGAGCCTTTTGTCCCTGTGCGAAAGACCAGGAGTTACCTTTAACAATTATTTGGTTACTCTTATCATGAAATTATAAAATGATATGTTCGCATTATAGATTATTAATATGATACTTTGAAAGAGTTTTTGTAAAAAATTTTTTTTCTGGGTGCAGTTGTATAGTAAATCTACCGCACTTTTTTTCTATCCGAATATCTGTAAATTATACATGACGCCCATGGAGGGGAGCATATTAATGAACAGCTAATCTGATATTTAGTTAGCTTCCTATTCTTTTAATGTTACATTTGTAAGTTCCTTCCTTGAAAGTATCCAATCCTGATTTCATACTTCCTTTTCTTTAATGTTTCATGTTTAAGTTCTCCTTGACAAGCTTCCCTAAAACAGGGACAGATCGCAACTAATCATCAAAGCCACTTAAAATCTGGCTTTTCCGTCAAACAGGGGAAATCATGAAAGGTAAAAAAGCTTTAATCGCTGAAATGAGCAGAAATAGGTTCATAAACTGTGGGAAAGCTTTAATGTAGAATTTAAGTACAAGTGAGATGCGTTGCTGGCACAGTTTTCCCAAGTTTCACAATTTAAAGAAAAGTTAATAACATTTAAAACAAAAATTTGGTAAAAATGTACAACAATAATATCAATTTCAATGTTATTGATTGCCTGAACATGTGTAGGAAGGACATAAGTTGTAGATCACCCAATTGATCGTATATTTTTCGCAAGTGTCAAATTATATTTTATAACTTTTTCAATCTCCTTTCATTATGCACTGAGCTGAAAAGGGAACTTTAAAAATAATTAAAAAAAAATAATTATATACGTAGGTGTTATTTAGCCAACCATTTTATGTAGGGATCATGCTTGAAGGATTAATCCTTTAAACGTATCTACATAAACTTCACCTCGCCTTGTATATTTCTTGGGGAATTCCCACAATAGGTGCTGGTACTATATAGTTAAATTTGCAATGTGCACGTCAAGAATTAATCGAAACAATATGTTATGATAACGAATACATCAGTCGAGGTTATATTTTTAAGTTGTTTTGAAGAAAAAAACACACAAAAGGCATTTGATTTTTGTTAATTTACCTCCTAAATGAGATAAATGAATTAATGTAATCTAGAGAAGTTTCGACGTTCCAGCCAGTTAGTAAAGTTCACGAAAAGTTTTAAACAAGAAACTATTACAGCACTTAATATATTAGTGCATGAATCAATTCTTTTTTGAGCTTTATAGTGTAAGTTGATAGCTGAAGAACTTGCTTCCCACAATCTTAATTCTGGTTGAACGTAAAAGCCTCCAAGAGCACAATTTCTGGGGATAATAAAATCTAACCGGAAACTTTTTAAGGGTGACTTTCCAAGATCTCATTAATGTGTAGAAGCGTTGAAATGTACGGGTCTTAAGTATAAAAAACGTTCAGGCTATATTGTTAGCAGTAATAAGTATGGCATTTCTGCGCTATATATTTTTTTTTTTTTTGTAATGTATTTAGTTGATTCGTTGAAGCACTCCTAAACATGTACATTCCATGTGACAATAGGCATGAGGGTAGCTTTTAACTCTTGCTGCCACATTAATTTTAACATAAAAAGGAGATTTTCTCTTTAATTAATTCAAATGATAGTGTAACAATTTTGCTTAGTATTGAGGAACTAGGAGAATTATGCTGCAGGCTAGCCGGACCTCGCATTCTATCATGATTTTCAGATCTTTTAGCCCAGCCATGTACAAAGAAAATGATTATTACGATTGTATATTAATAAGTAACAAACTGGACTGTAGTCGAATTTCGGCAGGCAAAGGAGTCTAAGTAATTATACGAGTAGCCGCTCAACAAAACGGCGAGGTCAGGTCGAAGGATTAACTATAACCTTGGAACGGACAGCGTAAAGGGCTACACGATAGCAATTAATTACCTGCAACGTCCTGCTCCAAAGACTAAACACACACCTAAGACTGCTGTTTTTTTTACACATATTCATTTGTTTTGTGCTGTGTCTTAAAAGTATGGACTGCTGGCAAATTCAATAGTTCAAATTTTAAGGGAAAAAGCGCTGATTTTTAGATTAACTCTCTCTTCTTTGCAATTTTGACATGATTTATTTTCCTAAAACCAAGTGTACTGTAATTGTTCAGCTTTATGTTATTCATTTATTTTAATCCTCACTTTTTAGATATACCACTCATGCTTTCGTTGATCATTATGGTTTTTCACAGAGAATATCTATTACTTCTACGTGGACTCTTCTAAAATGAATTGATGTTGAGATATACTACTTAAATGAATATTTACATCACCTGTATTTAATTGATAGATTGCAGGTGAAAGACCCATTCTTAATACAAAATTCAATGATATGTACATATTTTTCAAAATGGAGACAATCTCTTCAAAAAACACGTGTTCGTGAAAACCTTGCAAAGTGATTAGATTCACAAAATCTTCCAATTAAGTGCGATAACCTCTTTTATACTGAGAGCATTTTAGCGCGGAAAGGGGTTTGACTCAGGATGTTATATGGATAATACCGTGTCGAGTGTCAGTAGAGTAGTGAATGGGGGCGCAGGTGGCATCGCCGAACCGCGAATAAATTCCCCAGGATGGATAAGGAAAGTTTTGATCGGGAAATAGTGTGCGTTAGCAATATTGAGTTGAACATGTGGGTGTGTGTGCGCCGTTGCGTGTGTGATGGGGCGTTTGCGCTCAATCCAAATGGAAGGGTGTGAAAGTGGAGTTAAGTAATAGTTCGATTAATTTGTTAATTAAAAAGTGGCAGGATAATGGGACGCTTGTCGTATCGATGAACGAAAATATTAATTAAACGTGTTATCCACATCATTTTCCTTTTTTAAGTTTAATATTCAATAAATAGGTTAATAATTGGATTTGGTCTTTAATAAATTGAAAAGTCCAAAATAATTTCCAAATCATCTTTTAAAAATTGTCTTTATATATGATGAAAAGACATTTCAACTAATAAATAACTTTAAATAAGATAATATTCATTTTCCAAATGATGAATAACGGAATGTGGGACCAATTACAATCGTTATTATGTAAATTTTTGCGTGATTCCAACAAACAAATTTTTATGTTATCTTCTTCCCTTTAAAGAAGAAAAAACTCAAAATATTAATGGTAGCGTTTGTATATACCAAAATATTAATGTTCCGTATTTAGTTTTCAATTATTTAAGTCATTCAAAGGGTGCGTATGACGTACACCCACATGGAGAAAAAAAAAAACAGGTACTTTCTATTTATTACGTAAAAAGCCAAACGATTAACTTTCTTTCTTGAAGGAAAGTTTAAGTGGAACTGGAACATATTTCGTAATTGAAAGGGAAATTACCTCTTATTGGCCAATAATTATACTAAAATGTGTTTTCTTTCTACAGGCAATGTCTCTGAAAGGTAACCATGACTTTGATTTAGATGCCAAGTGATTTATCTTTAATTGTGGGGTAGGAAGGGTTGAGTGTTCGGTGTGGCTTCTAGGGTGTGGAAAATACTAGTATTTTGGATAAATTAGATATCTCTTGCGTTTAAATTCAAATTATAGAATAAAAAGTAGTTTATATATCAATATCACTAGCTGGGTATCACCGATTGTTATTACAAAACTCATTGTATCAAAGTTACATTTAATTAGGAGATATTCCTATTTTGTTCTTCCAATATATCATAATTGTACAATTTTCTAAATCGAATTTATTATATCCAAGGTATTAAAATGGACCATAACTTGTACAAAAGAACAATTGCAAAAATGTAATAGCCCTCCACTATTGTTTAAAATCCAGTTGGTCAAATTGTTTGTTTATTGTCTGGTACTCCAATTCAGGACTGTGTCTGTTTATTCAGGACTGTTAGCGAGCGTACTTCTTTCTTATTTCCTGATAAATATTCAAATGTAGATATCATACAGAAGACAACTCAATGCATACTTCTCCTCATAAGTGCCGCCAGGAAGTAATTTATCCATCAGAGAGGATATGATATAACCGAGCACGGTCTATACAAATTCTTATACATCATCCACAGAAAACCTATAAAGCGAAGTTCAATAAAAGCGCTGAATATTAAAACCATTCAAAAGTTAAGAAAACTGTCCTTGAATGAGGTCATGTATCTTTTCGGTAATATTATTTATATTTTCTCAAAATTGTTTACCCATCAGTTTTAATTTTATACATTTAAATATTTCCACTTGTACGAGCGACTTGGGTAAAATCAAGTTAGCGAATAGAAAATGATGGTATTCGTTTCATTCGAGTATCCAATAACGTCTTAAGCTCGCAAAAGCGTTTACACTCACTATAGCAGCAATGTTTGGTGGTGTTATATGATATCAATTTTCACATACCGTCTTGAACATCTGTTGAAGAGGAGTGCTGGTGTTGGAGTAGTTTCAGAGGGGCGTGGGCCTCATTTAAAGGTTTAAGTACACGCTCTCTCTTGCGATTAAGGCTGTCGATGTTGCAAAAATTTATTCTTTTTTGTTTTTGCTCCTGATATATCTACGTATAAATAATGATATACGAAAACTATACCAACAGCCTTAACCAATATGGTAGCTGTAAATAGACATACATTATTTAAAATCAATAACCAATAACAATTAATGTCTATCAATTCCAAGTGAATCGAGCAAAATCATGTTGTGCACCAATATATCATGCTGCAAAGTTCTTTTTCTGACTTCTTTGAATTTTCACTCCCTTTGGTATGTTTTTTTTTCTTCTTTTTTTTTAATTCAAATAATGTGTGGAGATGTGGCGGTTAGTTGGAAACACGGGGTTAGTTGAAACATTAGCATTTCTTTTTTAACGACAATTAATATATTTATGCAAATCTACCGCTCAAGTTGTTGCTAATTAGCAACTACATCCACCACATTTAGACAGCACAAATGCATTCAAGCCTCATGAAGTTAAGAAAGCAAAGTTTGTTTTTTTCTACACTTCTGAGTAAATTTTGTGTCATTTTACAAATGTTTATATTATCTCAGAGAAGATTCAATAAATATATGTTTGCCAGATTTTGGAGTAAGGCAAACAGTATATCCAAGCTACCAAAACAAGTTAAATAATTGGGTGTTTGTTGTCCACTCTTTTTTTGTGCTGTAAGCTTACAAATGTCAGGAAATGGGTCCTCTGGGTAGTTGGAAACATTTTGAAGCGGGTTAGTTGACATGTTGCTAAGTTAAATAGGTTTCAGTTTAATAAAAAAAATAAAAATCATATAATTCAATTAATGTTCCGAAATATTCCTGTACATTACATTAAGTGCACATTGGACGATTTATATTTGTCAAACAAAAATAATCTGCAGACATGCACTCATCACAGAGCTTTCAGAAAATCTGTAATGTGGACTGGATGCTATCCAGTGTAATAAAACAGAAGTAAAAAACAAAGGAAGTTTGAACCACCAACCTTAAAATTATTATAATGTGGAATTCAATAAAAGCAAGTTAGCTGAACCCATTTCAATTAATGTGTATGTAGTATATAAATATAATCTGAATGAGTACATGCCACAAGCTTCAAAATTAACCCATAACCTATGTTTCGCAAACTACCCCGTCGTCCCGGTGTTTAGTTGGAACCCGACTTGACATGGCTTGTTGTTGAAGATGGATTTTTCCGAACCACACTTATTTAAGAAATTTATGGGGTACATTTTGTAGCATAACCATAGTGATATTACCCACCTTTTGAACAAGCAATGATGTTTATTGTCTTGAAACCAAAATACCGCTTCTTTTTAAACAGCTCGAATAAATCTCGTTGTGCCAAAAAAAGTAGTTCCATAATAATTCCCCGCTCTCCCCTTACATTCAGCGGGCCCAACAGTCATACAATACATAATAAATAGATATCAAAATGAAATAGAATGGTACATAATGATATAAATGTTAGAACAACTACAGTTTGTTTACACAAGAGATTCAAATTTATAAATTTTTTTCAACGGAAGGGAATGACTGTACCATGGCTGATAAATGTATGCCAATCCTTTGAAGGGGATACTGTTAAACGTCTTATTTCCAGATAATCTTTCGGGCAAAATTGAATACGTTCAGGAGAGAGAAAGATTGCTGGACCGATCTCAATTAACATGTTAGAATGTTTAGCTAATTATAGTGATTTTTTCTGCTTTGTCTGTCTTTGTTTTAGTTTTTTCTAATTTTAGGTCCTATATAAAAAGCTTCACTGTAGTGTATGTGTGTGATCAGAGCAGTTAATGAGGCAATACAAATAAATGTACTTTAATGTACATCAAACCATTATATGATCATGTGTATTTAAAAGCGTATAGAATAGAGTGGCAGAGAGGGGCAAGAAGCGAAACGACAGAATCATGACATGAAGAGGTGTTAATGAGCTTTGATTTCATTTAAGTAGCTTCTTTCACCATTTCACTCAATTAAAGCTGTAAGCAATTGAGTTATTTAGACTTGATATAGTTAGATAGAGTTGATGGCATGAGAATATTTCAAAACTAAAGCAAGCAGGAAGCAGTTATGGATTCAAAAGCCGTTACTTAATATATTAATCAAATATCAAATTAAAACTTATTCATATACAAATCCGCGACACTAAGGATGATCAATGCAGGATATATAACTAACTATTCCATTATTGAAGTTAGTGTGTGCGACTTCATTTGTGGTACGGGGGGGTTCTTATATAAAGAATTGTAAGTTACGACACATCTATGCAATTATTGTACCATATACGCTCTTGAACTGTGAAATATTGAAACTCGAAACCCTGCTGCAATACTCCCCAATCGGTATAATACAATCTTAAAAAACAAATCGTGATATAAAATAAAAAAAAAAATGTTGGCCTTGTCTGGATAATTTGTTTTTCATGATCTGCTTTTCATTGCTACGTCCAAGTGCAAAATAAGTGTCTGCAGTATTGTTGTAAAGCGGCTTATGAATTAGAAATAGTTCCTTTTTGTAGGTTATAAAAAAATAGTCACAGGTTAGTGTTTGCTCGTGAAAAAAATTACTGCAATTTCCAAATGCAATAGGAGTTACCTATGTGATATACCAATGCACCTTCTTTTATATATGCAATGTTAGTGTTTATTAAAATCAGCTCCGCACATTGGTTAAGTAGCATTAAAATTTTGTTATAAATGTGTGTCCCTGTTTGTCGAAGCTAGAATGTCGCGATATTTTGCTCAGCGACATTCATTTTGCTCTGCCTTTTTTTTTTCTTTTTTTTTTTTTTGTCAAAATGAAAGTCTCCGGGATATCAAACTATACTTCATTTAAAGGTGTTCTTCCCTTTCATTATACTTGTTTGTATTCCTTTTTGCCCCATATTTGTAACCCCTGCCCGCCAAAGCTCACCCCTAAACTCACATTAAAAGTAAGGGTATATATAGGGTTGGGGTTAGGCATTCCGATTGAAAATAAAAATCAGAAGTCTATTAATGGTTTACCCATATTTCTGTTAATTCCCATAAATGGGTTATTAACAGCGCCACCAATTGTGTTATTTGGCTAAATTCAACAATTACTTTGAGTAAAGATAAACATTTTATTCTGGAAAAAGGCACTGAGAAAAACAAAACTCATCGAAACCCTACTTACTGTCGTATGATAGGTGTGCACCGAGCCTTGTTCACTAGACTGGTCAACCAATATTAGGTTTAAGAGGTGGGGCGAACATGGATAAGATGGAGGATGATTCTCTTTGAAATAAAGGCACGAGAAAATCAGTTTAAAGTGGATGAAGTGATTTTAACTCTTAACGGGATCTTACTCTTTAAATATATTTATCGTTCAGTGTTTTATTAGATCTTATAGGAGTATACGGGTGAAAAAACACACTTTTGTTAAAAAGTTTTCATTTTATTTTATAACTACAAAGATTAAATATGCATGGCATGTTTCCTGCTAAATTAGACTTCCCTTGTAACGAATCTTTCATAGGATTATACCTAGAAATTATCAAATAATGTACCTCGGTAATATCTTGTGTTTTTTTTTATATTGCATTTCGTAACGTGATTTAAGGTGTAGCACTTCAAGCGCTCGCCATCTAGCCCTCTGATCTACTAACATGTTGACTTAAAGATATAGTTTCTTATTCTATATGTAGTAGTTTTACCATTTTTCTAAAGATTAAAAAAAAAATAATTCGTATAGACAAATTTATAAAATCATATTTTGTTTAACTGACATAGCAATTCATAAAATTTCATCATTCTTTATGTAACAATATTTATATAATCAAGACTAGCGAGAACATGATTAAATGAGAACTCGTCTGTTAGTATATAATTACAATAAATATATTTTACATTAACTTTATCGGTGTCTTTCTTTCATTTCTCTCATTTTCGTATACGATGAACTTGAAAGATGATTATTTTTTCATTGTTTTTTCCCCCATTCAAAATATGAATATTTATCGCCATCTCATTCTGTCTTAAACAATGTTTAATGATGTATCCTCCATAGTAAATTGATATTTCGTAAATGTTAATAAGATGGATCTCGGGAAATTGTGATATCAATGAGCTAATAAGTATGTTAATTAAGATCCTAGATATGTAAAGAGTGTGTTATAAAAGTGGATGAATTTTTTGATACTTATGTCGAAATCAAAAACCATCATATATTATTCAACAACTTTGCAACACAACATCTTTAGCTGCTTTTTAATAGCGACAATAATATGCAAAATTATGAATTCTTACGAATCTGGAACGTTGAGCATAAGACAAACCATACTCGATAACAAAAAAATGGATAATATAATAATGTTGTGTTTACTCACCTTTGATCCTCGTTTACAGCACTTAAACCAGTATAAGTTCGGTAAATTAACGCTCCTGTGCATCCTCATTTCTCGATGCATGACACAACGATGGATTAAGGATGCGCAGACAATTGGCCACGATGACTAATAAGAACACCAGCTACTAAAGCTTTTCATCTTGATATCAAGTTTTTTATATTTGCCTCCTTGCAAAACTCCTGTGAGAGCCTCCCCAAGGAGTTGCTGCCCAAACTGGTTTCTCTTCCTAAACAAACCCGACATGATTGACTATGAGATATCATCTTACCCTCATAATTCATAGACTTGAAGAAATAGTGTTATAGTGACATCCAAGTATGAGGATAGGCCACCTCCCAAGCCGCTTCTACATCTGGAAGATGGAAGAAAGACGTATGCAGACGAATCGATGCAATTAGTGATATCATGTAGACGGTGATAGAGAAGTAAAAGCAATCAGCAGAGAACGCCCTTACAACCTATGCGTAGTGACATATTTTCATCAAGTGTCGGATAAGATGAACACCATTTGGATGCGTTATCTATGCAATTAGCGTCATGTCCGAGAAGCACCGCTGCCCTGAATATATACCCTATGCAGCGTAGTAAGAGCGTGTTGGGCGAGTGATGACAGTCTGCCTTGGCGTCAGCAGAGAAAGAGGGAGTCTTTACTTCAAACTAAAAACTCTATCTCTCAAACTGACAATGCGCTGTCAATAATTTATCTAATCGGAAGAATGAAATGTTCAAGAGGAAGCTACAAAGCTCTAATAATTCTACAGGTTCAAATTCATAATAATAAAAAAGAAAATAAATCTCAATAGTAAACGGTCATACTTGAGGATGGCAAAATGACTTGTATAAATAATAATATTTAACCAAATAAAAGCGGAAAAATGATAAAGATGAATAATGATATATTTATACTAATAATACTGATAAGTATAAAAGTACAACACTTTAGACGAATGCCAAGTGCTTGAAATAACAGAATGTATGTTTTGATGA
>CALNVZ010000218.1:1717100-1752833 GCA_940671915.1 Paracentrotus lividus | reverse complement strand
ATGACGTGCTTTTAAGAAAGTAGTTTACGACGAGCAACATGCAATTTTTCCTTCAGTGTTGTTTAGATTCTATTGTCGCTGCGTGAAGAGCAATAATGTTTTTAATGATTTGTCATGTTCTTGATGATGCAATAAAAATAATGTATAAACATTTGATGAAAGTTTTATACAAGTTCAACTAATTTCTTCGTTACATTGAGTAATGACGCAACGTAGCGATATTAGTTTATGTCTTTTAGTTTATATTTTTGTCAAATTATTATGACTATAGCCAACATAATTTAAAGTTCGATTTCTTTTAATGAATCCAGCATTTCATGATTGATAAGTACTGTTCGTTGTTCCGAATGTACGACCATTTTGTATTTTGTATATTTTTTTTTTTGAAAAACAAATTTTATCAGAACATTCAATGCAATAGTTTAAAGTTCGGTTATCTGAAAATAAAATAGGGTTAATTAATACGAAATTTGAAAAAGGTTAGTTTTTGTTAAATTTGTTTAATCGAAATTATTATTTCATTATGAATATCCCTTAATTTCAAAGACTAAAAATAATTAACTGAATTGTTTCAATTCTTAATTTTGACCTAAAATTATATTCCAACATTTTTTGCACAGGTTGATAAATTTTATGATCAGTCGCACTTTCTAGGCCATGCTCTGTTCATGTCACATACTAAACTAGTTTTCTCTCTACATAAGTGTTCTTGTTATGTTGTAATCATCATTCATTATTCATTTTTATTTTTTATCACCCCACACAATAGGGTAGGGCTTTATTATTTGTTATACATGAATTGATGCACGTGATAATAAGGGATGATTAAAGAAATAGAACGTCCGGCGCATCTCATTAAATATTTATACTTTTACCTCAGCTTTTTTTCAATTAGATGACATAAAAATTAGATGAACCAACGTGCAGTCGGGTCAATATCTATCGTTTTCAAACCGACCACACCAATAAATAAATCAAAAACTTTAAAGACTTGATATAGGTCTCTGAGTAAGCCTTTCGTATTTGACCTCTTTTGTATACGTAGAAATTCATTTCGATTTACCGTTTTTGCCATGTTTGTACGTGAGTGATTTCTAATTAAAGTCCTGAAAAGTTTCGAAAAAGAACAAAATTATACCGTCATAACAACTAGGTACTATTCTTTTATTTTACAACATAAAAATGCATTCCTTTTATCATGTGTAATTATCATCCCTTGAAAAAAATAAAGTTTAATTTGAAAACATTTTTCATCTAAAGAAAGCTATTCATGATAAACTAAATTGAAATTGAGAACAATATATGTACGGTATTTAGGCAGATATACCTAATTTGCAAATCTCTTTTAGTGAGAATTCTTCTAAAATGTTAATTAGAAGGCAACTTTCACGGTTTGAGGATGAATTTTCGATGAGGAGAAAGAAGGTTCGATGAATAAAAAGAAGACGTCCTGAATCATGATTATGAAATTAACGCTATATTTTTTATTGGGAATATCGGAAGTAGATAAGACCAAAAGTGTCTTTGCATAAAGTATAACGGGAAAATTGATTTGTCATACTTCTCAGTAAAGTGATTGCATTTAGATTTTTGATGCAATGGAGTGTGTAATCGTTATACGGGTCAGTGGTTAGTACCAAGGGCACACATCTTGCGTTAATGAATTAAGACACCTTTACGCGCACTTCCAGCTAGCCCTACACACACACACACACACACACACATCATTCAACCCAAACACACCCTCACGCCCTCACCCACACTGCGCACAAAAACGCATGCTTCTCAGCACACACTTAATGGCAACCCACACACTTACGCCGAAACCCACACTCACAAAACAATGTCACGCACAATAAAACACACACCTATCCGACAGGTAGCTGCTCATTTACAAATAACGAAGCATGCAATGATGTGAAGCCTTTCATCTAAAAGTGAATGGAATCAAATATTTCTCATGTTTACAACTTCCTCAATATGTCTGCCAGTTCGAAGGAGTCATTGAAGTTCCATTCTATAAAGGTGCGACTTTCTGACGTGGATGTTTTGATTCGTTCTTAAATTAACCAAATTGTCTCTTCACTCCAGGCCAATGTTCGATTCCACTACATTGGTATCCTGGTGAAAATAGCAAGCATCTGTACTTTCCGACGTTTCCCCTCAAATACCGAGGTTCTATTTCATTGGTACATATCGATAAACTACTCCAGGTGATGTGAGGTAAAGAGTACTTTTCAAAAAACCGCAGTCACTTATGTTTTTTTCAGCTAAGTTTCTGAATCAAGAGCCGAAATACACTCCTCTCAGTCAGACACATAATGTTATTGAACCCACGACTTATACATTCATCAGATTATCCTTTGAACATTCATGAGTTAAATATTTTTGGAAGATACTACATGTATATGTAGGCCTACATGTATCATTAAAATAATTTAGTTTCACAAACATGACAAAGGGTCAAACAAAAATTAACATCTTAAAACTTACAATGTTCTATTTGTCATTAAAGCTTCATAGTGGCTACCACTATTGTTTAAGACGTTATTTGTTCATTATAAGAATTAACTTCGATTAAAAGAAATATCATTCAAATTTCGTCTGCCTTTCATACAGGAATGACAGAAAACGAAAGATGAATGATAACTACAACGATGCTCCTCTTTCTTTTTTTATGATCTGGGATATTAATAAAATGACAATGGTTAAGTAGTTAAATACGTTAGTGGTTATGACATAATGTTGTCTTTTTTCATAGGAGTCAAGTGGCAACGTTTACACGGTGCGATTATTTTAGGTGTAAGCGGCTAACTAAAGATTGAATGATGGAACACAACGTGACATTGATGTAAAATATTAATACTGCTTAGTGAAACGGACGCCTAAGAGAGGAAAGACAGTAGCAAGGTGACATGTCTTTCAAATCTCAAGAGGTAGCTAAATAGCAATCAAGTGCGCTTTGATTGAAGTGTGATCATTATTTTACACACTACCAGTGAAAACATCATAAATGTCAGTGCGTGGGACTATGTGGGGTTTTCTCTCCCGATCGGTAGATTTCTGATGTGTGCTTTGTGATTATTATCAAATTGGGGACCATCTACTGTATGCGTCTCTTTCCTATTATTATTTAATTTTCTTTATTATTAAAGCATTATGTGTACAGGGTTTGCAAAGGAGCTGAGCAGGCAAAAGTGCCTATGTGTTTAAGATTAGGTACTTGATTTTGTTCAAAAATCCATTAGCATCACTTTGTATCACGTCAATTAACACTTCATATCATGTTTGACCTTGCTTGGAATAAAGCAAACATAACGATTTAATAATTGAAGGGAGCATATTCGTACCTTTCTAAGAATTTACATTCAAAATCCACATAGATTGTACAAGGATTAATAATATTGTATTGTGTAGGCATTGACAGACAGGAAGACAGGTCCCACTTATTTTAAGTTGTCAACGTCCTCCCGATTTTTTTTTTTTTTTTTTTTTGCCAACTCGTTTAAACAGTTTAGATAAATTTTTAATTATTTAGTGACTTGAAAGGAGTTTATCAGGGCAGTAATAGATAAAAGAAAAAGAGGGAAAACCCATTGGTTACGTCCTTTCCAAGAAAACAGAATGAGATGCACTATTAAAACAAATCCAATAACATCAACATCATGCATCTATTTAATGCACATAATCTTTTAAGTGAGAACTTTCCTTTGATTAACATTACAGAAATAAAAGGATTTGGCTGCGCCGGAAATCCTTAAAAGAGGAAATATATTTTATAGAAATATCTGCCGTCTGTGTTTAAATTAAAGTATTTAATGTCTTTAAAAAAAATCTTATCTGTCAGGTGAATGTCTCAATATAGTTCATTTGACTCTTTCCCTAATCCATGAAAATACCTTGTAATGTCAATGGATTATCTTTGAAAAGGCTATTATAAAATAGTAGGTGTATGAAAAGGTGACACGACTTTGCAATGCATTAGATGCACACTGCATGTACCATATCGGTATGCGGACGGTTGATATGATGCGTGCTTATTTGAAATTCTAATAAAGAGATGGGTCAATTTTTAAATACACGTATAATTTTCATATTTAATGTTAATGATACATTGGATCCTTTAAATTAAAAAAAGTAATACAAAACGAAAAACAAATCTGTACCTAATACAATTATGTTACACCAGTATAATTTGCTCATATTAATTTCTCCTAATAATTCTTGTAGAACAACTATTAAGTTATTGTGGCTATAATTCTACTTCATTCATAAAAACTCTATCTGGCCAACAACAAAAAATAAATAAATAAATAAATAAATAAATAAATAAATGAATTTTTTTTTTTCCTTATTCGAATTAATCAAGTTTCACGTTACGAATTATTCTAAGAAAAAGGTTGATTTTCCAAATTATCTGATTAATTAATTAATCTCATTATCCGTGGTAATAATCCAACACATATTACATCATAACATTCAGCGCTGCAAGTAATATTTGACTCATTAAAAATATAACGTATGAGTATGGATATTTTTGGTACATTTTGTTTTATCAGTAAAAGAATCTAGTTAAGTTGTCGAAACCCATAGCTCTATATCCACCTCCCGAGGTGTAGAAATCATTCTCTCTCTCTTTCTGTCTCTCATACCCAAAAAATTTATGATGTAACTATGGATTAACCATGTAATTTTCGACTAGGCAAAGTGCGATACTCTTTGATGTTACGGTAGGAAGCAATTTGTTTCACATTTTCGGGCTTTGCTAAAGAAATAGCCTCCGGTTGAGACAAAATTTTCATTCCTTTCAACATTTCCGCCATATCAAATCTACTAAAAATAATGCCCGACCGAGGGATTTCACAAAATTGCCAACGAACTTTGGACACACTCAAAGTGTTAATATTGAACAAAAGAGAATATCTTTGTGGAGTAAGATTTTTCTTTTAACAGAAGCAATTTTCGTAGTAATTAGTATTTGATAGAGATTTTGCATTGTGGTTGCCTGCGGTCAAATCCATTAAACCCCATTGTCATGTTTGTGATTTTAATGCACTTCTACGTGATTAGGGTATTAATTCAGATAAGGGAATTACATGTTTGTAAGAAAAAGAAATATGACAAAAATTATAATAATGATAATAATAGCAATGATAATGATGATAATAATATAATAATGATACTAATAAGAAGAATGGTGATAATGATGATGATGATGATGATGATGATGATGATGATGATAGTTGTAAAACTAATAATAAGAAGATAATAATATTAGTGTTCAGTTCATTAAACTTGTACATAAATTATCATCCCCTCCACTAACAAATGAAATTTATTCCTGTCTACGCAAGTGGTTTTATATAAATGGCTAATATTTTTTCTAATGAATGCATTACAAAAAATAGGTGTCCGTGACTAATGCTACAGTCACACAGACACTTACGTTGAGTTACGTCCGGTTGCGTCCAAAAATTGTTTTCTTTTCTGCGGATCCCCACGGATGCCTACCCGTCATAGTCAGCAGTGGAAATATTGATAATTTCGTTCATCCAGTAAAACAAAGAAATACCTAAGAAATGATAGAATAGAAGATGAAATAAGATTTAAACAACACGAACGTATATATACGTAAGTGTCTGTGTGACTGTAGCATAAGCGGAAAAAAAGGTAAACTACAAATCAAGACCCTCTAACTTTGTTGAAAAGTCTTGAGGCCTTTTGTGACGCGTTAATATTATTTTGACGCGTTTGTGATAGTTTAAAGCTGGAGATGGAGGCTTATTCGAAAAGATTTTTATGTTTATCAAAATATTTAAATATATTAGAGACGTAACTTGTTGCCCAAAAATATCTGACGAATAATTAAAACTGTCATCCATCCACAGGTAAACCTAAGTACTTGATATTTTGACTTCTAAAAATCTGATTGGCCAGAAGTCATTACCATTGATACATTTCTAGAGTTTGCCCTTTCTATCAGAGCTGAGTCATTCTTCTACCTCTCCCATTCTGAGATTCGTTTACCTTGGAATAGGAATTTCAATCAATGGTAAACTAGTTCGTTGAGGGATGACGCTAATCTTGAATATGTTATAATTCATATTGTATCGGCTATCGGGAAAAACCAGATAATGACGTATGTGATGGTTTGGTGTGACGTAATATGTAAATGACATTGACGTGACAATCAGTGTCTTTAAGTCGCAGTGGATGAGATGGTATCTTCTACCAATAAACATACAGACTAATATTGAGCGACAATCAGGCTTGTTGTTTTCTTCTTCTAAAAGTCTATCGATCCGGAAAAGGGTGACCTCTGAAGGCAGTGATTATACATCTCTGCGTTGATCTTCAGATTTAGGTATATTATGGCTTTTTTTTTTCTTCTTTCGTCTTCTATTATTTCAGAATTATTGTCAATGGCTTTGTACTTTACCCATCCACCCACGCGCACTAAGAGCGTATGCAAATGAACTGATACCACTTATCTGAGAGATTTATATTTTGCTTTTAAATCATCGATGGTTTACATTATCAAAATGCCCTTCATATTGAGAACAACGCTCTTTACATTGTGAAAAAAAGGCAATCTTTAAAAATATACTGTCAATAATATAAATCTACTTTATGAAGCATATTTTTGAAATCCTGAAAAGTTTCACAAGATGTTTTTTTTGTAAATCTTATATTGTGGTTTGATTTCAGCGCGGAAAAAAATAATTATATTGTCAAGAAAATTTATAAGAAACAAATTGACCTGAGAATGAATTATATGTTCTAATTAGTTATTTGATTTAAGCACAATCTGAAAGACATTTCCTTTCTTGACAACACCCATCAAAATGCCCACCATTATAACTACCCACTGCCTTCGTTACATCCTAAAAGTCCACCATGTACAGTAGCGGACGCAGACCGGAGTCACACAATGAACTTACCGGGCCCATGGGTAAACATAATAGGGCCACTTTTGTCCCCCTACAATTGGGCCCCTGAAATGCATTCATTTCGATTTTCTTGGATCCGCGCCTGATGTACGTATAAACAAACTCTCATAGCTCGACAGTCAACCTGTGGGAAGCCGCTGATCCTCGCATACCGAAGGAAGAAAAATCAAGAAGAAAAATAGAAATATATTAACTGCTCATTTTTATATTCATGAGGTAGAAAGTAATTGTCTTGCATTTAAGCGTCTTAAAGAGTTCATTCACAAACACTTGGCCATTTTCCTAGATGTTTTCGTGAAGTATTTAATTCTACTCGAGTCGAGTCATGGAAGAAAGAACCTCCAAGGTGGAACAAAATTCTTTTCTTAATCTAAGATGTCGATTTTCAATGAATAAATCATCTTTGCTCTGAGGAGGTCTACATGTGAGCATGGAGATTGAAGGAAGCTACAAGTTCGGTTTTGAGAAAGGATATCCAAGCAATTATGATCACACCACTCCAATCATCACTTTGAGCAAATGCATGAGTATGGGGTCAGCAAAGCAGATTTCGGTGTGGATTCACCATTCCCACGTGTAAACATTCGTGTTAGGTGACATAAATACAAACGTAAACGTGTTTTGGGGGAAATAGTCACAAGGTATTAAACTGTATATTATTTCAAAGGTTTGGTTCAAATAGCCCTTTCTTGTTTTGTGTTATGAATACCAAATCTCCTGAAAAGGGTCATGCATTTTTTTGAAGATTTAAATTAAGTTTTATCGGAGTAAAAATACATATCGTGCATAATAACACTGTAGTCCAAAAGTTAATATAGTGGTCATAAAGCCAAAAGTATCAAGGAAACATAAAAAATGCTATGATTTTTTTTATAAAGGATATAGTGTAATGCAATAATATCTATCATGTCTATAATTGCTTTTTTCAAAAATTGTATACATTTTTTCAACATCTGACATAATCATTCCTAAACACAAAATTCAAATCATCACTCCAAATTTCAACATGACTTTACTTTTAACATGATTGCTGGTGTCAATCATGTTTATAGTTTATCATGCATAATTTAGGTTTAAATGGGATTTAAAGAGGATTTCATTGGCCTGCATTCACTCGTTTTTAAGGGATATTTGATGATTCGAATTTAAATACACATTTTCACAGTTTATGTTTAGAATAGTGCGCGGGATCTCGCTGCCTAATATTAGAGTACATGCAGTGAGTGAACTTCTATCCTTTTCCCTTCCTACACTCGGTTTTTTTTTTTTTTTTTTTTTTTTTTTTTTTTTTTTTACCATTATCGGTCTAAGTAAACAGAATATTGATAAATATCAGCGATGTTTAATATATGCAATTAACATTGTTATCCTCTATGGGCATTTCCTCTTGGAAAAAGTACGCTGTTAAAATTTTCTGGGACATTTCCTCGTATGATATAAAGAACCATAAATCATTTCATGGATCGATCAATCAAATATTGGGAGAATGCATCGCGTGGCGAGATGACTTATTTACCAACCCCCGTTCTTTGCTAAAAACAAAGTGTTTGTTTATTGATATTTAGATGTGCTATCACTGCCTTCACAACTCCCGAGGCTACTTTGTGAAATCACTCTGCCCCACTTCAAACCTCCTCAACCCATCGCCTACCGGATCAGATTTTATTATATGCCAAGCGTATGGTTGAACGAGAAATCAGGAGCGAAGGGGTTAACGTTACAACATTAGCTTTGTTCAATTATCTCCAAGTGGTACCTACGTTGCAAAGGTGTGGTGATTGACAACGGTGGTATTTGGACAGGGGCCATGCAAGGCTGCCTCTCATTGATGTGCAAATCTCAGTTCCTCTTCTAACAAATATTAATGTGATAGCGATAGTACATTGTATATAGTTCCTACTTTTAAGGCAGGTTGATAATGAGAAAAGCCACAATTCTGAGACCTAATTCACACCCCACCCAATTTGTCCAAGAGTGCCTTTTGACTCTATGTATCCGTATTGTCTTATTCAACGGACTGTATTCAATGAGTTTTTTCTACAACAAAATGGGTTTGTGATTCGTTTTCGGTTTTATTTTCTGTTTTGCCTTAGATTTCTAATTATTAAATTAATTTTGTGATGGAGTATTTACCATTTTTAATCAAGCCGCCCTCTCTCGCCCTCTATATCTCTCCCTCTTTCTCTCCCCATGCATTATTTTTTTCTAGGTCCTATACAAAAAGGTTATGCGTGACTATATACCTCGTGTACTTATCTCCTGCTGTATGTCTACGGAAGAAAAGAGGGGTCCGGTAATTCCGGAAAGTGGTCCTTCCGCAGCGGTCCCCCCGCAGCAGACCTAGGGCTTACCTTTTGGTTTGCTGCCTAAATTCTCTTGTCCATTTCTGTTTCACTTAGTTTATCATTCGTTTTATTACTTTGAATATTATGAATATTCAATACTAAACTTACACACATCCTTTATCCAGGTTATCAACGATAAGGATATAATACCATCATTCTTTCGAACTTTCATACCAAGCCATGACTGAAATATCACCTTGACCGCATGTACATTGGCTTCGCTGATCCGACGCAGAAGCTATAGTCGGTAATATCCTTCCATTGATGCGTATATTAACCGTTTTGTTAATATACTATTGAGTCTGCTTAGCTCGTAGTTATATTCGGTTTAATACCAGCCATTAAGGATGTAATTAGATGTAGTCTAGAGTAATTACAACCAAAATATGCACATGATTCCCGGTCAGACATTCAACAAAAGATTGATACTAATAACTCAAATGACACCCCTGGAATGGCATTAGCGTTACTACGCATGTTAATCTTACAAAGCACATGGGGGTTTTCCTTATCCATTTTCCTAATGGGGTACATTTAGAGATGTCGGCTAAATTTTACGGCTTTAAATGATCGCTTAACGCCTGTTCAAAGGACATTAGTCAACTTGGTCGCCGCCAGAGCACAGGAGACGTGTTACTGAATGCATTTAGAACGCCAAGGTTAAAAGAGCGATTCAGAAAGACAATTTATAATGAATTAGTAGAATGATCACATGTGTAGAGACGAGTTTGAAATGTCAAATTAGATTTAGATGTAAAGCTTAGTTCCAAAAGGCACTTCGTCCTTCTTTGTAAATTCTGAGAAAAATAATTTGTTCACTATATTTTTGTAAACTCATCTATAGAAAAGTGATTTTAGAAAGTCCACTGCGCTCACCGCGATTACTTGTAAAACAACTTTTGTCCGAAGACAGTTATCTACAAAATAATGTGATATCAATAACTGGATTTTCACCAAAAGTGGATTTATTACCTTTCTGATGTAAGCTCTTCGTGTGACTCTAACACACTTTCAGTTGTATACATGATGCAGAATTAGATGAAAGAATAAATGCTTACACCTGTATTGTCGGACTGTCTATATGAACTTTTTTTTTTCTATCGTCGACTCTGGGTAATATACCACATTGTAATATACTTTTATTGGGTACTGTAGAAGATTATTTACACAAAATTAAATGAAAATGCCATGATGATACTTGAACTGATTCATTATTTTCTTCATACCTGAGGCGAGAATCAATTCATACATCCAAATAATGTAATAATGTTATCAAAAGTGACTATTGTTACAGGGTCTCCGGGGAAATTGAAACTTTTTCTGTTTAGATGACATGTATCGTATCTATGATGAAGAGGCGCCTTAATGAAGTTGTAGTGCAATACCAAACCTTTAATATTGCATAAAATCCTTAATTTGTATTATCAAGGGATTTCATTCAGAAAGCTGATAGATGTTAAAAGTTTAAAGGATACCATTGAAAAGGTCTTAAGCCTTCAGGGTGAAGGATATTACACGTGTATGTTTCTTTCATGTCTTTCCTCTAGTGGACTTGTTGCAATGGTCAAGGCTAATTATCAACACTGTTTCCACCGTTTCTTGCGAAGGCACAGAGGTATATACATACATGTATATATAAAGGCACAGTATGTAAAGAAAAAAGTTTTCTTCGGATTATAAGTTCTTTTGTATTAAAGTATAAACACATAAGAAACGTATATGAAATCATGATTTTGTTATGCAAAATGAAGAAAGGCTTCTATGCCATGCATATGACTTAAACGAATTAAAAACAGAATGGGATATGAATTAGAATGTATATGAAAAAAAGTGAAAGAAAAATTAAGAATCCCACCTACCTGCAATTATCGGTAAAGTAAAAATCTCCCAAGGAAAGAAAAAAATGATATATTTTTCATTAAGGATTATCAAATGAAGGAATATCAATCCCTCTCTCATATCTATTTTCATATCTAAAAATGCTCAACTCCATTGGTAAAAACACGATTCTCTTTATGGGAGCAATGTACCGTAGACATTCAAAGGTATGTTGAATAATATAGATACTATTTAAATACATATTATTTGGTAAAATAATAAGTGCTCCCCAATGCTCCCCATGTCTAATATCATAAATTGGCAGGATGTCTTAAAAAGAGATTATTGTCTCGATATGATATAGAGTCTAGACATGGGTTGATATGTGTTATGCATTTAGATGAGCTGTATGGGAATTCGTATCAAGTCATTTTAAAAATATGTTTTATTAATATATTTCATTTTCACATTTTACAATAATGTGTTTTTAGTTTATTTTAAAATAAATTAACTATGTCAGTGTTCTTTGATATTTTTTTTTAAACCTAAGTAACTTTAAGGCAAAAACTGGAACATATTAAATTGGCAATTTGCAAGTAATCTTGGTGAAACATTCTTTAAAAATTCCTATGAGATACGCTGATATTTGCTTTTTATGTTGCGCAATGCGTAACCAGTCAATGGTAACAAACAATTTATTACTGTCTGATATATCAATGAATTATGTGCATATTTGAAAGGTAATTTCCTATAAAAAATGATTGAAGTGAAATTCATTTGATATGTAACGTGAATAAAGTGGGAGGTAGGAGTCTGAGAGAACACGGAGAAAAGAAAGCAAGAGAAAAATGAAATGAGAGGGAAAAAGGATGGCTTACCTAGAAGTTACACACAAACAAACACACACACACACGCTCACACACTAGGACACGCACACAATATACCGTATATAGAGATAGAAAGAGAGAGAGAGAGTGGGGAGGAATAATAGATAGAGAAAGACAAAACAAAAGAAGAAAGCAAAACCTAAAGGAGAGCAAAGAGGACGGTAAAGCGACGAGACGTAACGGGATAAAATGAGAAAGAGGGAGGGACAGAGGGAGAGATAGAAAGACAAGCAGAAGGGGAGAACAAAAAGAAAGAGATGGAAAAGGGAAGAGGAGAAAACGGACATGAAAGAGGTGATGGAATGACATAATGAGGGTGAGACTTCCGTCTCGTTTCCGATGCTGCCCGTAACATTTTGAAGGGAAGTGTTTGCGTTTATTAATAACGTCCTACAACGACACGCTGGAATCAAAGAAATCAAGATGAAAATAAACAAAACTACCAAGAAGACGGTGAAGCATCCAACGCATCCAAGGAACCACAAATGGGGCTTTATCTTCCGCCTCCAACTTCCCTGGGTGATTGCTACAGAGCGGGTAATATCACACTCAGATCATCAGCCATGTGAGAGATATCTCAGTTATTGAGTATGATGAGGCGTAAGGGATGCTAAATTAAGCGCGAACAATCTCCACCTCCCTATCACGATGTAACTTAAAATCAGAAACACTTTATATAGTCTCCAAAGAAGGTCTTATACTTTTTTTAATCGATATGCAATTATCATTGAAAACACACTGACGCTCATTTTCCTATTATCTCTTCTCTCTTTTTTTTCACTCTCTGTATTTATCCCTGTTGCTCATTATATACATGATAAACATTTTTTAAACTCTGTGCTTTAAAATAAAAAGTTACTATCACTGTAAAAAAATAAATTAGCCATATTTTAGCAATATAACTTCTTTTTTTTTCATTCAAAGAAATACATATATCT
Source organism: Paracentrotus lividus (assembly GCA_940671915.1). Classification (NCBI taxonomy): domain Eukaryota; kingdom Metazoa; phylum Echinodermata; class Echinoidea; order Camarodonta; family Echinidae; genus Paracentrotus; species Paracentrotus lividus. The sequence goes on along the minus strand of CALNVZ010000218.1, from coordinate 1,739,895 downwards.
TTGGTGCCTTTCACAGATTTTAATACCGTTATAATTTGACAGATAAGTCGCTCATATTCTTGCATTTATAGCAAAACAGAGAAAATTGTGACATCTTTCAACTTATTGTTTCCGAATGACGTAGCATGTTTCAAATAATATCTAATTGTGTTTTTCCTGCCGTGTATCTCGAGTTGATGTCCAGTAATATCCACTCCCTCGTACACCCACTGGCAAGATTACGGGATACGGCAGATATTTGACAATAGCCCAGAGGTGATGAACTTCTAATAACTTTTATTGAGCAGCCTGGCGCTTTTTGTGTCATTTGATTCGGTTTACCCAACTATTACTTAATTGGTATACAGCAATGCGCAATATGCCCGCCATCGGCGACAGTCAATATGCCGATACCGCTGTCAGGAAAGTGGAATGAAAGGACTGGATGTCCTTCCACAAAAAGGACTTTTATTCTTTATCCGAGCTTATGCTATTCCAATGATTCTATATATGGTTTAAGGAATTAGCTATGGCAAAAGGGTACTATTTTAACTATAGACTTTGATAAAAGACAAAAGTAGGCAGATAATTTCAAAATTATAAGAAAAGAAAGTTCGGAACCGATTTGCTTTTAGTTTGCACCTCTGCAGAAAGTATGATCCGGAGGTTTTTGAATAACTTTCTTAAGAATTTTCAAAGGTTTATTTAATATTTGATGTGTATGTATGTATGTGTGTGTATGTGTATGTGTGTGTGTGTGTGTGTGTGTGTGTGTGTGTGTGTGTGTGTGTTCATATGATGTATAGAGTTCAATCGATGCCTTCTATTGGTCAAGACTTTTCCTTCAACTGAAAAATTGTTTGTTCTCTATGGAATTTTTAATCAAAGATCTGGTATTTCTTGCGAAAATCGACATTATATATTTACCTCCCCTCTTCCTTGTTTAGATTTGATATGATCTTACATGGAATGTTTCATTAGTTTCTGGATTTTTGGATAAGACATGTCACTCACTTGATCAAATATTTGATATATACATGATTCTAGGGCGTTTAACACTTTGAGACCAACTTATAATTATGAAAATAACATTCAAATGAATGATTTGAAGGTTGAATATTTAGTGTCTGATTTCGACCAATCCAAAAAGCCTCTTTCAAAATTGATTTTTTTTTTTTTCTTCTAAAAAACGCTTTCATTAAAGGTCACTTGCGATTGATTCGACTTTTGTACTTTAGGGGAGATCTAATGTTCGCTTTTATAATAAACTACGAAAAAGAGGATATACTATTCAACTCATGCTATGTTTCGTAACGGCAAAAACACAAGATAAAACAAAACACACAAAAATATCTGAATTTGATCATGGCGCCCATTGTGACCGTCGTGTGTTTTATAAACTATAAAAAATTGATATTTTACATAAGAGTTGCAACGCAAAAATCCTCTCAAACCTCAAGTATTTTTGCCCCAGGCTCAATTCAAACTCATATTTATGAGATTATTGTCACTTGTAGATGGCCATATCAGTATACTATTCAGTAATGACATTGTACGTGCTGATGCATACTCATAAACTATGTTAGATGGAATATATTCCTCTGAAATCAAATCGCATATTAGATTGATGCGCAGCCCATGGCAAACGCTTTGATCATGGACATAATTACTTTTGAGTTTTGAAGGGTCCTCTAAGCCTCCTTTTTTGTGTGTGTTATTGAGTACACATTAACTTTTCTTCAAGTGATGTTCACGATATACGTACTTATTACAAAGGTCAAGCATACTTGTTTTAAAGTTCAACACTTATCGGAGGATAAAAAGTTAAATTGTTTGTTATATGTCTGTGAGTAGAGAAATCATCTTAAAATTAATTAAGATGAGAGGTCAGGAACAAAAAGTATCTATATTTTTTGTTAATGAGATAAAATAAACTGCAAAAAGAAAATGTGATCAAATGTGAGTAGATCATTTACAATATTGATGTGCAAATAAGTTTTCTCATTTATTCAATACAATCACTATCATAGCTTCCTTGCATTTATCTAAGTGTAAATTTACAAAGTAATTTAAACTAGGGACTTGTGAAAATCTAAAAGCGTCTTTTTTCATGTCGCAGAATATATTTATAAACATTTTCAACACAACAGAAGACGCAAACATTATTAACATACATCTTCAATGATTTTGACTTCAGGGTTAGCTGAAAGATACATCACGGATCAATTTCAATTTTTCAAACGTAATTACAGAATTCCAGAATCACGGACCTTGTTGATTCGTGTGAAATACTGACGATTGTATTTTCGAATACAGAGGCGGATGTAGGAGGAGGCGCAAAGAACCTCAACCCCCTATAATTTGAAAATCACTCATTGGGTGTGCATGTTAAAATATGGAAAATTACGGTTGCGCCTCCCATTATTTTTCAAATAATCTGGCTGCGCCCCAACTATTTTCAAATCCTGGATCCACCCCTGGAAAATATTACCTTCTATCGTCGCAATCAATTTCGTCTGCATTTTAAATGTATTTCAGGGGGGGGGTACTTATGTTACGTTTTATGTAACTGTCAATTGATTTTACGGTTTATTTTTGAGATATTAGTTCGATATAAATACATTTCTGAGCAAAAGTTTCATACCACATTTTTGCTTGCCTGAATAAATTTATACCATTTTTGTAATGATATGTTACATCTTATCTTCTGAATTTCATGCAGATCTAGCCCATATACATTTCACTTAAGTATCGGGGGTTTTTAGTGAGGCATTGGGGAAAAACCCCAGCTTTAGAGAAGTCTGTTAATGTTTGCTATACCAGAGTGTTTGGGGGAAGTTCTTAACATTGAATGGAGATTGCACATACCTAGTAAGATACTGTAAGGAAAGCTACCTAAAGACGAAATAGCAACAAGAAGTTAATGCTGGTCATTGCTTTCGACAACCAAAGTTGGTTACCAGCAATCTCACCCAATGTATTCCTAGACATTAGAGAAATCTGATGCTGGAGTAGTATGATGAAAATCGAACTTTCTAAAAAAAAAAAAAAAAAAAAAAATTATGACATATTGATACAGCTTTGAACTTGTGAATTCGCCAAATTCATTTATGATGTTTGTACTTCTTCAATAATGTATTGGTTTATATGTTCCAATTTCTCATGATTCATCTACTTTGACATGAATGTACTTTGATGTAAACAGACATGTTGGTACAAACAATTTTTTGTTAGAAACATTTACGGTCTTTTCAAAAGATATTCAAGTAGTTTCTTTCCTGTCGCCCAGGTATTCCGTTAACTCCGTAAACTCATTTCAAAACCACTTTCATAAACATATCCCATTTCTTTCATGTAGGGGAAATGGCAACACATCAAAATGACATTATCGTGCTCCTCGACATTCATATGAAATTCCGTATGACAATGATAAACAAAGACCATCTACTTTTGACTCAATTTGTTAAACGCGGGGAGGAAATGACCCTTAAAATTGCCAATATCTCTGCGAAATTACTCGCTGACGTCAAGAACAAATTGCAAATTAAGGTGAAGAGGTTATCGTTTTTTAGTTTTCTTGTCGCAATAAACCGGCCACAAAAACGCTATAAGATGGAATATATATGTTTCTGGTAAGATTTATTACATTGGGAGTTAGCACTGCATTTAGGTAATGGTCATTCCATTTTTTATCAAATGATTTCGTTGGCGATTATGTTCTCTTATATATTACGTTTCACTTTCGCGAAATATTTCTTTTCGCTCGGGCGTGGTTATCATACTGACATATGAATTATGACTTTCATTAAAAAATAGTAATAAATAAAGAAATAAATGTTATAGCTATTACTTATTTACAGATCGAATTCTTGGGAAATAGAATCCAATGACATTGGTGGAAATTACAGAATATTGCTTTAGGCTTTCTTTCTCTCTCTACCTATCTACCTATTCATCTCCCTCTCGCCTTCTTGTTATTTTTTATTATTGTTTTGTTATTATTATTATTATTATTATCATTATTATTTAGTTTTCTTCTTATTGTTAAAAAATAGTTTTCTTACTTTGCATCATCCTTGTAAACATCGTTTTCCCCCTCATTTTTCTTCAAAGTTTAAAATATTTTGACTTTGAATTCAGAAGAGCAATTATCGAACGCACACAGAGTGAAAATTAAAATATACATACTTGGTTAGTTTTACTAAATGGCGTCTTTAAGCTTATAATCTGTTACTTCGATTATTTATTCAACCCCATTTCCTCTTTATTAAAAATAAAAATAAGACACAGACCATATCAAATTGAAAGTTACTGAATTAGAACAAAGATAAATCTTTAAATATAATAGTTAATCCTGGTGATATTTACTTGGAATAATTACATGAATTTATAATATCTATTAACGTTTATGCATTATTCGTGTTACCAAACTTGCTTTGATAGCATGATGGTGTTCCTATTAAAGCACGTAAGGGTCTACATAGCCACCATAAGATACTTATGGCAGTTGTCACAACACGTCGTAAGTGAAGCTTGCAACTACCTACATGTTATTCTCTATTTCGTAGAGAGTTGCACTTACAACATGTTGTGACAACAGCATAAGCAAACTATAGCCTTTTTTTCTGCAGCGTGCCAACCTATGTCATGTCTGTGTATTAACTGTGATTTGTGTAATTGCGCTAAGTAACAAGCACGAATAACAAATTATAACATCATTTCACTTCAATTCAACACGAATTGCCTATGAAAAAGAAGTACACTATTTGTCTTGTGCGACCTAGTTTATGTTGTCAAATTAAAGGATATTAGGCAGACATCAGACATCAATTTGCTATAAATAAGTGATTGATACAAAGATTGGAGGCGGTGACATTAACATGATTAAGAGGGTCGGTGGGAATACACAATAAACAACCTAAATAAATAACCTAAAAAAATGGAGAAATTGTAGGAAAAAATAGTCTTCATGTGGAAAGAAAAAGGACGAGAGAGAGGGGGGCAGGGAGGGAGAGAGAGTAAAATGATAGATAATGACAGAGGTTTAAAGAAATAGAAAAAAGGACACGGAAGGAAGAAAAGACAAAAAGGAAGTACGAAGTCTTTAAAAGAAAAATCCAAAATGAAATGGACATTTCTTACACCTGATAAATACTTTTGAGTGAACAATAGTGGAAGATAGATGAATCACAGTTGAAAGGAAAATGCCATAAACATAAAATCATAGATTTTATAATGAAAAGAATGATAAATGCTGGCGGATGTTTAAAAGAAATAGAAAAAAGTGATTACAAAAGACAGAAAGGAAGTAAATAGTCTAAAAATGTAGTCGAAATATAATGGATATTTCTTACACCTTAAAACATTTTTGAATAAAAAATAGCGAACAAAAAAGTAACAAATAAGAAAAGAAAAGAAATACATTCAGAAAAAGTGGTCTACAGCATGAACAGGGAAGCTTGTAAAAGAAAGGAAAGACAGGAATGAATATACTGAGAGATGTTGAACTAAAGCAGGAAAAGCTTGCAAAAAGGAGGAAATAAGGGAACCTTGTCAAATCAGAAAATATCGCAATCATCTCAATCGTAGGATTTCATGGTATCTAAGAAATCGATCCACCCTCTCTTGAAAGGGACGAGGTTTTTAGATCATAATGCATCGTGTCAGAAAGGGAAGGATGAAGATCAGTTTTCTCGAAGCGGTGTGAACGAAGGAAATAATTGCGAGACCACTCAACGTTGATCAATGTGATTGATTGAAGAATTCAGGAAAGATGTAAATAGGATTGCACAAGAGGGGTGGGGTACCCGCAGGCAATATAGATAGAAATTGGCGTTTTTATAGAATTGCTAGATTTAAAAGACAGGGAATGGTGGAAAGGGTTCGGTTATATTTAGGGTAAGTTGACGATTACGTTAGACAAGATGAAATATCAAAGTGGTTGAGGGGGCGGTAAGTTAACCGGATCCTAAACCTAAAGACAATGAACTGCAAGCACGTTAAGGTGAAATTCTAATCGACATCGTGTACTATTCCTCCATCATCCTTTTTAATCGATATTGTGGTTCTGTTTCTTGGTCATCTTTGGTGATTAATAGAGACAGATCGTTTGCGGAGGGAGGATTATGACAAAATTGGATGGTTGACCAATTTTCATCAAATATCTCAATGCACTCAAGGGCGAAAACGCGTAACAAGGTCTGAGTTTAGCAGACCGAAACTAATGTTCAAATTAGGGAATGCTTCTAAATGCGATGCCATAGGTGTGGATAATTCACAGGCAGACATGAAGTGTAATGTATGTCTGATCTTTTTTCTCACCTTTAAAACATCATTTAAATTTGAGAAATCTTAATGAAAAAAAAATGAGGTTTTACTTTGCACGTAACCTTTGTGAATTCGATGTGAAATGAACGTTCAAAGGACAATAAAACGTATCTTTTTCATATTTTTGGGGGGTGGAGTGTTATACCACTGGTGTAAATAAATAGATGATTGAAGCAATTACAATTTTTGTTCTTATTTATTACTGTATGTTTACATGTATTTGACAGATCTATGGTGGTATGTAAATGGAGCTTTGTCCGTATGACTACAAAGAAATCCTTTCCTTCTCTATGTTTGTTGCATTCGAGATCCGATACAATTGTACGCTTTGATTCATACAAATGCATCCGCTTCCTACATCTATTATCAAAATGGAATGATAGAGGAAAGTATATGACTGAGGATGAGAGAGGGAGAGAAAGGGAAGAGAGAGAAAGAGAGAGAGAGAGAGAGGGGAAGATTTTTAGTATGCATATGAAAAAGCCGAAAAGGTATAGGAATCATATCATGCGTACAGATAGGTAGTTCAATATATATATTTAAAAAAAAAATGATATGTTAATGCACATTTTTCAGTTACTCCTATTTATATATCTTTGTATTTATTTATTTCTTTATGTATTCTTATACATCATCTTCACAAAGGAGCCTATAATGTAACAAGCTTAGCTTTTAACTTAGGCTCCTTCATATTTCTTTCCTTTTATGCTACTGATGTCATTCGTTTTATGATTTATCAAATAATGTATAGTTTTGAAATGACAAATAATTGTTGTTCTTATTATTGTTTGATTGGAATATGTAAATAAACTGAACTGAACTGAACTGAACTGAACTGATATTATGAAATCAAGAGGACCTTGATTTGTGCGAAGACGATGAATGAAAATCAATGCGAAGCTTGTGCGTAGGATACGCGAGATACAAGGTGCGAAACACAATGACGTGAGGGAGTGCGTATGCTAGTGTGCGTGCGGTGGCGGGTGTGAATGTGTTCGTGATGACATTGCTCTATGTATACTTTAAAACGTGAACGTTGTAGGGAGGCTTACCAGCTAATACAGAATGAGGCACTGTGATACGCCTGAAGTTCACATTAGACTATATTTAAAATGCTTACGGTCGGCCTCTAGAGGGGGTTATTTCTTTCCAGGGGATGTTTTAGGGTTGCAATCTAAAAAAAAAAAAGGAGTTTTGCATGTCCTCTTATTTCTTTATATTATTTTCTCTATTTGAGACTCCAAGGTACAACTGGATTTGCCCGATGCTTCGTGAACTATTGCCTGCTTTGCCCTTAGCTATAAAAACAGGGTCAGAATATATAAAGTGCTCTTCTCAAATTAGCCAAGTGAGAAACAAAATATCGATATGCACTCTGTTTGTGTATTGATTTCAAAAGATTGCACAAAGAAAAGGTCTATTTCAAGGAAAAGTCGATCATAATCTGTTCGTAGCAGACTACTTTGTAGGTGTTTTTCTTTGTCATAAATTACGTCAGGCCATAAGCTGCAACCAGTTGCTACCCCTGACAATTCACCTTTAGGCTAACGTTAGGAGATTGTGTAAATTTTGGGACGGTTCATTACCGATCGGATGTAACGTTATATTTTAATTTATATTTGTCCTATTGCTCAGTCACTTGATTAAAAAAAAAAAACACCACTGACTTCACAAATAATCACGACGAAATAATTTGGTCATGAAAATTTAATAATCATTGATTGAAAAATATATATGAACTTTTAATTGTTTTATCATTTAATTTCCATGTCCCCCCCCCCCCCCCCCCCCCCCCCCCCCCGCTCCCCCTCCCTAGCTCCCTTACCCTCCAGAAGAGAAGGAATATATTCATTTAACCACATCTGTCAGGCAGGCTAACATTAGCACTGTGGGTTGACCATTCACCACTTTATCGTTGTTGTTGTCCTAAAAGAGATTGCCATCTAATTTTAAAATTTTACGCCAGTGTGGGCGCTCGATTGGCTCATTTTACACGATTTTTCAGGTAGGTTCAAATCATTAAGGTAACCCAACATCTACTGGGTAGCCACAAACAGAGTTTCAGATTTGTTTGTTGGTTTGTTTGTTTGTTGGTTGGTTGGTTCGTTTTTAACTTATAAACCAATAAACGTCCTTAGCAATAGACTACAGTGTCCCATGGCGAACGGTGAGCGGACAAGGCTAGTGTGACAGCAGCATTGCTCTTAACCTTCCAGTGATATAACCACACATTTTCATCCTTTATTTCAACACGGTTGGATTAATCGGCTAGGAAATCAAAGAGTGAAAATTCAGTTCTTTCTCTCTTTGATTTTATTGATCTGTTTGCTGTGCCGCGCCATTGAACTTTCTACTTTCTCAATAATGTATGTACTCAGTAGAGGCAAACCTGTCGTGTCTTTTGCCTCGCTCCGATTACGGTTGTGTCAACCGTTCATGGAATGTTTAGACATCGTGGGTTGTGTTTCAAATAACCGCTTAACCTTCCATGGCGCAGTCACATGTACGACGCATATCCAACGCGCAGTACGCGATGGGTGTGCGCTACTCATTCGTAGAGCACGCTTAGCCAACGATGTGCATTCGTTGCGTATTTTAATATGCGTATCTATGTATACGCTCTTTGTGCTCTTTGTCGGTAATTTTCAAAAATTTTAATGCGCTGGTCTTGCGTTTTGTACATGTGACTGCCGCATAGATAGTATTGGAAAACGTGCATTTGAACAATTTTGGGCCGTGTATTGTTATTTCTTTAACTGCCTTTCTTTTCTCTCTCTCTCTCCTTATCCCCTTCTTCTTCCTTTTTTAAGAGGGGGTGGTAATTTCGAGTTAAAAAAAAAATGCATATAGGATATGGCCACTGCAATCACGGAAAAGAGTCAGAATTTTTTTTTCAATTTTTAGAAAAAAAACTTCCAATTCAACCTCTTGCAGGTTGTCAATCAACGAAATTTTGCTTTTCCTTGAACTAGTTGGAAAGATTCTCGAAAAAAAATTGGGCTGCATATTTCAGGTGCATCTATTAGATTGAGATTCAGATTCAGATTAAATTTATTCATTTCCAACAGAAACAACATAATAAAAATATTTTCGTAATGTAACATACATGTATATTAGATTTAATGTCGACGGTAAAGCTAAAAACAATTTCGTTATTTATAAAATTGATGTAATATTCAGAAATTTTTAATATCATATAATTGTTTAATAATTGTGAAAATTGGATTATGTTTTATTTATTTCCAGAAAATTGGGGAGAAGTTGACTGGGATGTCCAAAAATGACAATGAATATTTTAAGATTTGAGATATATTCAGTCATTTTGAGATTTAAACGTTCTTTTTATAAGAACCGCGGTATATGTTTTAATATATTTGAACTATTTCACCACTGAATAGATGATCCCCTGATAGGATTTGCTATAACTGATAACAGGAGAAATGTGTTTCATCTTCCTGATTCGTCAACATATCGGAAGAATGCTCACAAGTGCCCCAAATCTAATTTACCTCTGGCCCACTTGATATCAAGGGCCTCCACTCAGGCGGTGAGGATTGGCCCCATTAATACATATCATGTGTGGGTGAAGCGTGTGAAATATTGAGATTGTTGGCTACGAATCTTTTCTGTTTCATCGGTTTATATCCACTTTGTCTAACAGCAGTTGGTCCGCTTGTCTTATACCACATGGGCTCAATCCATGTGGTCTACAAACGATCTAGTCGAATTTACCCATGGTTTAATAAATACTTGGTCTAATTCTTACTTGGTCCAACGACCACTTGATCTGAGTGCCAATTCGTCTAAAAGCCAAATGGTGTCACTGAATTCTCGTTGAATGCATAAATGACCAAATTGTCCATAATAGGTTTGCTAGGCCTACTGGAAATGACCATGTTATTATAGACCAAGTGGACATTAGACGAACTGTACATTAGATGAAATGGGAATTGGACAAAATGGTAAGTATTCAAAGTGGTAATAATACCAAAAGTTAATTCGACAAACCGGTTGTAGGCGAAATGGAAATAGACCATATGGGATGAAACCAAATAGACAGTAGTCAAAGTGGGTTTAGACCAAGTAGCAATTCACCACCATTTCATCTTTCCTCTGACGTACGTCGAGATGACACCCCGTTTGAGAGACTAAAAATGTGGTCGTGATTGAGTCATTAGCCCGTTTTCTCATGGCAATGCCAGTGAACGCAAGCACGTGATACAGGCCCACAAGGAGGATGTAGGGATAGGGTTGACACTTTGGTATTATACTGGTATGAAAACAACCCTCACTGGGTGATCCATATCCATTTACAGGGATAAAGGTTTCTTACGAAATCAGAAACAAGTCGAACAGTTTCCTCGGGATGGGGGTTGTGAATCGAGGTTAAATTGTTAACATAAAACAACCACACGATAGTACACTTTTAGATCATACTGGTTAAAGTTGTTTGTTCATTCTCAATGAAACATTTCACGGGACATTTATCGAGCATTTAATGTGATGACATGAGGGCCTACAGGTAGCCAAGCAACAAATAGGCCACTAGTGTGCTTCACCCCTGTTATTCTGTGAATGGAAACTAATGTGCTTAAAAAAATAGATGTAGCTAAACATTTTCAACCATTGAAAAAAGTTAAGTGTGCACTTTTAAAAACGCTTAGTATTTCTGAGTGTAGCTCCGACACAAACGTGTATATTTGAGGAAATAATTAAATTAATGATATAAATGAATAAAAGGTATTTTGACAAATATTCTATGATCCTGCTGCGAAATAAAACGGTTATCAATTTCTTTAGTTTCTGAATAACTGGATAAGTCTATTCAAATTTGACTAATTTCAAATCGCATGTAGTGAAACTTACGCCTTACATAATTATGCATAACGAAAAATTGTGAAACGATATTTGACCCCCCAAAAAGAAAAAAACATCTGAAAAAATAGGTTACAGGTTACCACTCATAGTATCAATGATCCACTTTTCAGATCCTTTTTCTAAATGTTTCTGACAAGGGGATCACAGATTGAATTGCTTTAATAAAGAGAGTACAAAATTGAGCTCCCTTCGAGGCATAAAAGAAATAATGCATTGGATCTGGAATGGGGGAGTTGTCATAAAAGGGTGGAGAAATAGAGATTAAATCGTAGAAAGGGAGTACTTGAAAAGGTTTCGCTTTGGAAGAGTGAATTGTTCATGTTTGTAGCTTCTCAAGTCACTTAAGAGGGCGAAACCTATGATCGATCAACTCTCCAAAGTGCGTAGCCCTAGAGGAAGAGAGAGAGGAAACGATCAAGATGTTGAAAAGGAGACAGAGACACTGAGGGTGTTAGAGAGAGAGAATAGAGAAAGAGTGACGGGTATGGCATGGGATGGAATATGGTTGGATAATTTTTGTCAAATATTTTTAATTAAAAGTCTAAAATGTACATGTACAGGATATATCCACATGGTCTAACAACAATTGGTCTAATTCTCTCATTGTCCTCTATCATATGGATTAGATCCATTTGGTCTACTAACATTAATTTGTCAAATTTCCCCATCATCTAATACATACATGGTCTAATCTTTATTGAGTCTAATAAGCACTTGGTCTAATGACCAATTCGTCTAATAGCCAATTGGTATAATTACATTTTCGTCCAATTGTCAAATGATATTTGGTCTATAACCAGTCAGTGACTAAGTGGTGTTAGATCAAGTAGGCCTAAACATAAGACGAAACGGACGTTTTATACGAAATGGGAATTAAATGAAATAGTAAATATGCGAAGCGGCGACTAGATAAAAAGGAAATTAGACAAACTGGTTGTAGATGACGTAGAATTAGAAATGTGAGATGAAAATAAACGGACATCAGTCAAAGTGGGTTTAGACCAATATCTATTTTACCTCTGTTATTACAGCGGTTTATCATTAGCATTCTCAAGTTTTGGTAGCTTATACCAAAGTGGTTTAATAATCAAATTATGTACTGCGAGAAGAAAATACAGTTCAAACTTTTTGTTGCAGTTTTCTCGACTTTTATGGGAGATATTCCCAGATCATAACATCAATTACAACATATATTTGTTGATAAGTTTATCAACAATATTTTATCAATACAAAATCAACCAATGGGTGCCTTGATCAAAGGAGCCAAATGAAAGGGGGGGGGGGCAAGGTCACGTGACCTGATCGGGAGGAAGGTATCCAACCGGGCCTCTAGGACAGGTGTTTCCTGGGGGCGATTCCCTATTACATATATCATTCAATTCAAGTTTATTCTGATTTCCATCCGTGTTGTCCGTGAACATTGTTTGTAAACATACATATTTACATGTATATTTATCATCTATTCAATAAAAGGTTATCTCCCGTATCTGAAATATAGGAGGGAGAGGCTTCAAAACCTTAACGTGAATTCTGGAAGGGGAAACCTGTGACCTTCATGGAGGAAGAAATCCAGCCGGAATTCCAAGACAGGAGACTTAGAAAATTAGGTTCCCCTCCCCAATGTTTTATTAACCTAAGTACAGTCCCTTCTCTTGGTTTACAATTCTGACCGATATCAGAAAACGCACAACGAGCTTAATCCAAATCAACAAGAAACAATCAACCAACCAAAATAAGCCCAACCAGCCAAAAGAAGCCCATCTAACCAGCCATGAAAGCCCATCCAACCAACCAAAAACAAGCCAATCAAACAAACTAAAACAAGCCCATCCAGCCAACCATAGTAAGCCTAAAACCAAAACAAGCCCAACCAGCCAGCCATAACAAGCCTAAAACCAACCAACCAAAACAAGACAAAAAAAAACCAACAACAACAAAACAGGCTTACCCAGACAAACGAGAACAAGTTAAACAATGAGAACTGATCTGCAATAACAGGTCCATTCAACGTACCTTACATTCAAGCAGCCCCATTAAGGGACTTCCAATCAGTCATCACTTTGCATTTGAAAATTTCTTTCGAGGACTCCCACAGATCCCAAATAGTAGGATTTCATAAAATCAAGCAGCCCCATTAAGGGACTTCCAAACAGTCATCACTTTGGATTTGAAAATTTCTTTCGAGTACTCCCACAGATCCCAAATAGTAGGATTTCAGACAACCGAATGCGATTTTTTACTACTAGCTAATTTGTCTGGCTTCATATAATTATCTTTGCCATTTGCATTTGGGGCGTCTATAGCTCACCCTCCGATTGTATTATTTATACTTAGAACTGAACATATATTATTACCATCTGTCTATTTGGTTTATTCCAATGCACACCTTTTAGTCCTTATTTACCTAATCTTATTGACTCAATACTATTGTTACTCTATAAAATGATCAATACCGGTGAAATATCTTCATATTGTGCTACATGTACAACATCTACTCTCTTCTTCCTTCTACTTCACCCTTCTATCTCCCTCTCTCTGTCTCTTTCTCTTCTGCATTTTTCTCTTTGGATCTCTTTATATCTCCATACCTCATCTCTTACTTCTCTTTCTCTATCCTTCCTAACCTCACTCAAATTATCTAAGCATTCTATCAATATGTATATTAGTGTACATTTACATTTTATATTCGAACTCAATTTTTGCACACTATTCATGAATGTTTACGTATCTGGCTATCATATATTTAAAGTATTATGTTAAGTGTTTTCCCCTTTCATTTTTCTTCTACGTTTTCGCTCCACCTCTTTCTCTCTTCTCTCTTACCTTTTCTTTCTCTCCTCACTTTCATTCTCATTCCATCTCCCCCTTTTTCTTCTCTTAATATCTCCATCTCCTTCTCACACTGTTACTTTTGATACTTAAACCTTTTTATCACTACCTGGCCCTATACCTTATTTAATCTCTTCTCTGAATACTGCCAATATATTTGTGATAATAATGTTTTCTTAATGTTTAAAAATTATCTTATTTGTCTACTCCATCTATTGATATTTATCATGATAGACCTATTAGTAGTAAATTATGTTATAATGTGAACTATTGTTATGTCAACTGTTATTGTACACATGTTTTATTCAGCTTTTGGCTGCGACACATGTTTTTATGAATAAACCATTTTTGAATTGAATTGAAAAAAGGAAATATTATTTAACTGGGTGGGTTGATGGGCAAATTAACGTCCTAATTCCCCCAAGGCTGAATTGAAAATGAATGCATGTTTCCAAATGTGGGGCGTATTGAGTGCGTCTCCACAATCGTTCGAAGCATTTCATTGGCTCTTGTACTCGAAGAGGGCAGTAACTAAGGACGCAGCATCGCGTCTCTTACCATGCCGTCATAAACCAAACACTGACTTTACGCTGGGGCGTATTCTTGTGAAATCCCCGCCTAAGCAATGCAAGCACATGCGTAAGCATTGATCTTTGCAGGCGATTTAATGTATGTCATTATGCCAGTTTCACTCTTGAGACGTGAATTATCCCGCGAATATGTTTATTATCGTAATAATCGTATTCTTGTAATGGTTTGTGCATACAACTGAGAAACCCCCTTCAAACATGGTGTTAATGAACACACAATGGGAGAGAGAAGCCAGATTAAAGAGACTTAAAGTCATACGTGCAGCATAGAGGCACCGAGTTTACATTGTAAAATCTCTCATATCAATACAAGCTGGTTCAGGATATGAATGAAATCCCCAAAGGAATAACGGAGGGAAGTTTATAATTATTATTTCCCCTCTCCTCATATAAGTTTTCATATACTACTCTGAAGTAATTATATGATATTGGCATCATGATGCAGAATTAAACGCGGTAGGAGCATCACATTTGTCATGCTTGTCTTCGTAGTTTTGGGGGAATCGAAAACCTTCTCTTATATGTATTGGTTATAATCATTTTCATTATTCTTTGAAAGACTAACATTATGTATTGGCTATATCTGGTAATAAATAGACCAACACAAACGGAATTCAAACTGTAACCGAAAAATACAAAATGTATTGTATATTGTTTTATTAATCAATATATTGCCTGAAGATATGACCAAATAAAAATCGATTAATTTTTTGTATTTGTTTGAATGTGACATAATTTCTACAATCAAATTAAAATGGCTTTTCTCTTTGATATTTTATCAAATATATATGCCATGCACCGGCCCTCTTTATAATTATTGGTGACATTAAAATTTGGAATAGATCGTTTTCAATTGAGTATATGAATATAAAAAAGGCCCAAGTCCATCTCTTGGCCAAATTGAGTTAACCATTGGAAGGTTGTTGCTCATAAATGAGTCCATCTTGTGTACAATTTACAGCACTGAATTCTGCCCCAAAATGCCTGAAATTAATGAAAAACTATCTCAAATCTCCATTGACTACACACAAAAATCATTCAGCTTTTCTTGATTTACTCGAAATGAACTTTCATGGACTTGGGCTCTTTTTATATTCATATATTCAATTATTTATGCAGGTTGAAGTTGCGCGGACATAGCGTAGAGATATGTATGTGTATCACGAAATACTTCAAAAAGTAGCAATGCATTATTGCTTAAAAGCACAGTTACTTCAGAATTTGAACCTCTTAAGCTTTACATAGGCAACAAAGGGATTTTTTTTATAGCGTTGTTTTGTGTTGTACAATATCATTTAGAAGTATGTATAAACATCCAAAATTATCATGTTTTTTTATACATGCATATGACTAAATATAACCATGCACAAAACCGTACCTATACGCCTTGGTTAACTGCAGTTTATTGAGGGAAAAAAGGTTTCCTGGTAATTCCGGTCACTTGCACGTTCACTTTTTCACATGATTTTTGAAAGCCATCACAAATTCACAAAATCCGTTCGATATAGGATAGATGGTCACCGTACCTTTATCTGAAGGCTGTTTGGGAAACGTTTTATTGCCTTTAACAAGAAGACTTAATCCTAATCACATTTCACTCGTTCAACCAATTTCCCTTTCAAATTGTATTATTTTGTTGTCTGGCATATGCGTGTACGTCTGGATCGTAAGATCTATTTTGAATCATTCACATTAGAGATTTTATTGAAAGTGATAGATATCATACGTGCAAAGAAGTAATGTTAATCACTTTTAATTTACTGGTCGTATTTTCATCCGTTTTCATTAGCTAACTGAATATATGCTTCATGATATTATCGGAGCATGGAATTGTACCAATTTAGCTGTTCTGTACCTCATTAACGTTCGCCATGTCTTGACGGATATAAACATTATGGAATTATAACAGTCTTAGCCTCGGGTCGCAGAGTTCGTATGAAATGAGCATCATAATATTTCATTTCATTCTTAGACTATAGATACCCCCTGCCGAGTTCGAGGCTTATATTCCAACAGTCAATCGGTGCCTCAAGAAGAAAATCGAAAATACATAAAGGATTTTGTATTCCCATATTTTGCTTTACGATATAGGAAGACCGCTGGTGGGGATTGGGAATCAATTTTTATCATAGCAGTGAAGGAGAGCACAAAGCAAACGAAATCAGGGGGGGGGGGAGGTGTTTCATGAAAGGACTTGTTGGACGGTTTATCCGACAAATTTGCTCTCAGCAAATCAGATGCAAGCATTTCAGTAGCTTATAACAGATGTCAGTGAGAATAAGTGAATATTTGTTTCATGAATTGCTCCCCAGCTCGGAGAAGAGAATACAAAACGTATGCGGTCTATGCGGTCCTCAGATAAAAGAAATCCTTTGATGAATTATGTGTTTAGATCACGTTTATTAAGGTGGAATCTCCCGTCGCTTTACTTAATCATTAGGACACCATATTCGGTAGCAGAAGCAATCGATACTTCCAGGTTAACGTTTGCACAATGTGTTTAGCGCTCTGGTGAACAATATTTTATCTTCCAATGAATTGCGTTCATGAAAAGAAAATGACGTTTCCTGTCCATGGTTTTAACAAAATTATGGCATGTTCTGCTGAAAAAAAAGGTTTGCGAGTTGAAATAAATTACTATTTTCCTTTTCATTCATATTCTCTCTGTAACAAACAATTTGCAACAATATACCCCTTAAAGGTTGTAAACCTTTTAGATTTGGCATAATGTTCAGATATGATTAGAGTAACATATAATATACGAAATTTCGTTTCAGTCGGCTTCTTTTGTTGGTAAAACAAATGAAATGTAACTTCATATTCTTTTAAATCATCTTTTCAACCAAGGGCCAATGGGCATGAACATGGATTTTGATCTAATGATGGCCGTCGACATTATGTTGGTGGTACATACATTATTGTTCAACTTTTTAAGATAACAGAATATACCAGCTATTATGTTTGCAGTAGAAATCTCATTTCTCTTTCCCCAAGAGGTTTAATCAAGGAGATAGTAGAAACCTTGTTTTAATGCTTCATGTGGCAAATTAATGGAGCCACACTAATTACTATAAAATAGTAGGACAATGGCAATGTATGTTGATTATACCATTAGCAAGAGCTCTGCACCATTGAATAATTTCTTCTCCTTTTTTTTTCCTCTTTTTTTTTTTTTTTTTTTTTTTTTTTTTTTTTTTTTTTTTTTTTTTTGCATTCTTCGTAGGATTTCTATAAAATAAAGAAAAAAAAATCTGCTTCAGTAATGTAACTTGTCCTGTGCTTCAATTATCTAACTCAATCATTAAATGGTTTAATATTTCAATTTCCAAGGTGATCATCGATTCATTCTTATTATATCATGTCTTCTTCTTAAAGCTCTATCTTGTATAAAAGAAGAACACCTTTCCTTGCTGGACCACTTAAACCACACATGCAGGAATGTGGGTAGATTGTGGTCAAGACATGACGTATAAAACTCTTGAGAATCAGCATTTGCCAAATTAGACACGCCAGAAAGCCACAGCTAGCCAATTATCTAACACTTCTTCTCCTTTTCTTAGATAAAAGCAAGGCCTTGGCTTTCATGTTGTATGAGCTAAATAAATAATAGGAACATGATATTGTAAGAAGGGAGGTTGAGTAGTACATCTAACCACTGGTTCAGCTCGAATGTTACCGTGCGAAATTGTTCATGTTGCTTTAATACTCATTAATGAAAAAGCAGAGCTACATGAGCTACAAAAGTACTCATCCCTTTCCCCTGTGTTTTCCCCCTCCCTTCCCCGCTGTCTTCGTCTGTCTTTTAGTCTTCTTTTCTTCTCTTCGTTCATTTCTCTCTTTTCTCTCCCTCTCGTTGTAACCGCAACTCCACTCCCCCTACTCTTGTCTTATGTTGATTTGTTATACTAATTTCCGTAGTTTTGAAAGTGAAGGTAGATGGTATAAGGCCTTCTTAAAGGGTAAGTTCACCCTGGAATTTTATTGGTTTTGAAAAATGCAGAAAAATAAAAGAAAAATATGAATGAAAGTTTGAAGAAAATCGACCAAAAATAGAGAAGTTATGAATATTTAAAGTTTGGATTCTGTGACGTCACGTGCGAGCAGCTCTCCCATGTGTTGTGTATGTAAATTCCATAAATTTGTCTTTTTTCATGGTTCTTGATGAAGGAATGGGTCAATTTGATATGGGCATGTATACCCAACAAAAAAAGTAAGTCCCCCCCCCCAATCAAATTGATGTAACTTTTAACAAATAGGAGTTTTACATATTTTATTACATGCGCTTGTAGGTAATTTTATCAGCTTACATTTGAGCGAATTTTACTGAAATTCGTTTTGTCATGCTTCAATGAGTACGGTCAAAAGGCAAAAATGTCACTTTTCGAAAGTCACAAGGTTAATTTCATAACTTTAATTTAATATTATTTGAACAAATTCAGACTTTTCAACAAAAGATATGTTCAGAAGGGTTGTTGCACTTAATTTCTAACACATCAAACGATTTTTGCATTAAATTTCACGGTTGGATGCACAGGAGGTAAAATTTGCAAAAACTGCATTTTTTACACATTTTTACTTTTAAAAATTACTGATTATGACGGAATATGCAATCTGGAAGAGTGTTTTAAACAATACTCATCAATTCACGGTTGAATGAACACTTATTAAAAACAAAAAGTATTGTTCCATATTTATGTAATAAAATCATTTTATCAATATTTTTTTTGTTATATGTATGTCAAATTATTCTTTTCAAATAATGTTATGGCATTTTATCAAAAATTCACGCTTCAATGAACACGTGATACGTGAAAAGCCGTTTTTTCGCTTGTGGACCGAAATTCAATTGCTTACTTTGAATAATTGTCACAGACCTTCTTGGATACTTCATTTGATTTGAGTTTCACGAAAATTCCAGGGTTTTACGCTTCAGTGAGCAGAAGTTATTAGAAAAACATGCAAATAAGAAGAAATTTCAGGGCTTTGGCCCCACTCCGTGCTTTATCAGATTATCGTTACTGTTAGTTAGTACCAACCAGAAGTTGTGTGCCAAGTTTCATGGAAAAACTCTCAGTAGAATTAACAAAAATCATCAATGAAATTAAGCCGAATGTCAATTTTGTTAAAATTTTGATTTCCTCTCAATTGACATTGTGTACAATCTCGAGGCAAAAACAAACCCCAAATCAACATGCTAGAACTTTTTAACAAAAGGGTGTTGAGTAATATCGTTTGGCAGTTATGTTTATATACTCATCGACTAATTCATGTGCGAATATGAGATAAAACCCTTGCGTCATGCATGAATAAACATACGTTAAAGGCAAAAATGTCATTACAAAAGTCACAATAGTCACCTTTAAAGTGTGCTCACTCGTCCATGACACGACGAATAGTGCTCATTTTTTCACAAAATGTGAAGATAATGTTGATGATAATATCTGATTTCAATTCTTTAAATAAAACTGTTAGATTCTACCATTTTTGGAGGCCTGAACATGATTCTTAAAATTGTGCTCACTCATCCAGGAAAAATAATGAAATGTATCGGAATTGGTGTTGGATGACCAAATTTTGGATGATAAATCCACAAAAACAATTAAACACAAGGTAAGAAGAAAATCTTACAAAATTGTTATTTTTACAGTCTCCAAAATGACCCTTGTGACTTTTGAAAATGTC
This sequence comes from Paracentrotus lividus, assembly GCA_940671915.1. Taxonomy (NCBI): domain Eukaryota; kingdom Metazoa; phylum Echinodermata; class Echinoidea; order Camarodonta; family Echinidae; genus Paracentrotus; species Paracentrotus lividus. Next base: position 1,719,610 of record CALNVZ010000218.1, on the reverse strand, counting down.
AATTTTTGCTTTAAACATTGATCACTCATCCATGTCTCAACGGATCAATGTCATTTTTTTCACAGAAGGTACTCAATAAGTAAAGAAAACCTCCCTCCAAATTATTGTGCTCAAAACAAGCCCGTTCAAAAGTTACATCATTTTGATTAGGGGGGGGGGGACTTACTTTTTTTGTTGGGTATATATTAACATATGTTTGATGATGTATCGACCGCACAGGTAAAATAATTTATTTTCTTCTGAAAAAAAATGTCACTTTATGGAATTTACACTACATAACATATAAGAGAACTGCTCGCATGTGACGTCACAAAATCAAAACTTTGAATATTCATAACTTCGTTATTTTTGGTCAATTTTCTCCAAACCTTCACTCATATTTTTATTTTATTTTTCTGCATTTTATAAAACCAATTTAAACCCAGGGTTAACTTTCCCTTAAAAGAGCATACATTGACATCAAAAGGTACATCAAAATGTACTAAGCAGGGTTGCTTAGTAGTACTTATACGCTTTAGAGCGTAATATAACTTGATTTATGTTGAAACTTTTTTTCACTCTAATTGGCAAAGAGTGGCAAATTCATTCCAGTGCATTTACAGAATGATTGTATGATGATAAATGTAAATCTCCAGATAGCTTATATTCACATCTTTTCAATTATTCATAAACGAATAGCTTTCAGAGAATCTCATTATAATTTAATACCCCGGAATTTACGTTGACTTAACGACTGTTTGATATTCAACTCGTTCGTTTTATTGGTCGTTAAAGAGCAGGCAACCTTTGTTATGAATTGGTAAGTGTGAACGGAGAATAGGTAGAGGTTTATTTGTTGAAAATGTTGCCCTGTAACATAAAAGATACGATTGGTCTGACAATTGATATCAATCGTAAGTCTATGGTAAACTGTGCATTAAAATTTATAATCGATCGTAAGATTGACCGTATCTCTTTTATGTTACAGGGTATTTGAAAAAGATTAGATTGGATGTTTGCAAGCTGAGATCTGCGAATCAAGGTTAATCTCAAATTTGGTCAATCGATGATTGGCTATGACGTCATGTAATGTATATCTCTCACATGTGTGTACACTAGCGTGGCACAAATAATATTCATTTTCCCCTTAAGTAATTCCTATTCGTAGATTAATCCAACCTACTATTCTGTAGGTTTATCCTCCACAAGAGCAGAAATACTGTAATTTTTTATACGATATAAGTATGTACAGTAAGACAAAAAAATAATGACAAAATTTATAAAAAAATTAAAAAATATGTATTTTACCGGTTAAAAAGTTTTGTTCCAGATAAACCAATACAGTAATGCGGAAGAAATTTTCTAACATTAGTCCCACTAATAGGCCTATATGAGATGAAAAAAAAAACATTTGTATTTTCACATTAAGAATTAAGCGTATCAGGACATTACCCCAGACAATTATCCCCCGGAACAATTACCCCCGGACAATTACCCCGAGGACAATTACCCCGGAGGACAATTACCCCCCCGGACAATTCCCCCCCGACAATTACCCCCGGACAATTACCCCCCGAGGACAATTCCCCCGGACAATTACCCCCGGACAATTACCCCCGAGGACAATTACCCCCCGGACATTACCCCCCGGACAATTACCCCCCCCCCGGACAATTACCCTCCGAGGACAATTACCGGACAATTACCCCGGACAATAACCGAGGACAATTACCCCCGGACAATTACCCCCGACATTACCCCCCGGACAATTACCACCGAGGACAATTACCCCCGGAGGACATTCCCCGCGCCTATTTTGAGTCTCGCCCGGTGTCGCAGGTTTTCGAATATTTTCTACTTGATCTTATCTTAATGACTTTCCTCTTCTCTCCTCTGTATACATCTATCTTTTTCCTTTCCTCTTCACTCTTCACTTTCTTCTTTTTACTTTGCTTTTCCCTTTTTTTTCCCTTTTCGATTTCTGCGCCTATGCATCAGAAAATATGTTGGCCCCCATATATCCTTTTATTTTCATAGAAAAATAAATTGAACATTCATGAAAGTACACGATTAACAAAAAATCACACATTTTGAAACTCTGTATTCATTCTGTGATCCAACTGACTATTCTTCTATTATTGTTTCGCCTGAACGAAGTTGCACCAGATAATCAATTCTTGTTAGTCTGTTGGCTGTTAGTCTATTACAATTTCAAATTAGCTTTTGTTTAACTACTCTGATTCTTTATCTTCATCATTGGTTTCACACTTGGTACAAATGATACTTGGGTAATACCAAATATGTGTTGATAAGGATGATGGGGTCAAAGGTCATTTAGGGGTCAAAAGGTTAAATGATATGAGGCCATGTTACGAAATGTTAAAGTATTTGTTTAACTTGCTCTCATTTCTTTATTTCTCCATCAATTGTATTCACACTTAATACAAATGATTCTTGGGTAATACCACATGTGCCTTGATGAGGATGATGAGATCAAAGGTTATATAGGGGTCAAAATGTCAAGTTAAAGG
>CALNVZ010000218.1:1679663-1692726 GCA_940671915.1 Paracentrotus lividus | reverse complement strand
ATTCTTCCTGGAAAAAAAAACATAATAATTGGAGAAATTTACAAACCACCACAATCGAACCCACATGACTTTCTTACTATTCTTGAAAATGTATTATCTGCCCCTTCTCTTGAAAATAAAACTTGTTATATTATGGGAGATTTCAACCTTGACCTCTTGAAATGTAATTCATGTATACACTGTCAAAGTTTTTGTGATATTATGCTCGCTAAATCATTTGTACCCCTGATTAATAGACCAACCCGAATAGCCAATAATTCCTCAACCTCATTGCAGAAACATTCTCAAATTCACTAGAATTCACGAATTCTGGTATAATAATTAGACATTTCGGACCATTTCCCAGTCATGTATTTTCACCCTTACAATGTGAAAACCGTATCTTCCTCACCAGCATTGACCCGAACCTTCTTCTGAAACAACATCCCAAACTAAAGAATCTCTCGGCCAGACTGATTTGTCCCAGGTGTAAACAAAGGCAATGCAAACGAAGCTTTTATGTCTTTATCAACTTGTTCATGAATCGGTTTAATACGCACTTGCCCTTACAGTCTTCTCGAACAAAATACAAAAAAGTTCCCGGTCTCCGTGGATTACAAATCTCTCCTTCGGTCATAAATAAAAAAAATCGTTTGCTTAAAATACAAGAAAACTAAAACCGAGCATGATAAACAAAAATACTCCACCTACCGTAATATCCTTACTTCCTTGTTACGAATTGCAAAAAGAAATTTCTTTTCAATCAATTGAAAATACACAAATCTGATGCTAAGAGTACGTGGAAGGTCATAACTAATGTGTTGAATAACAAATCTAAATCAGCTTCTATCAATAACATAACATTTAAACAATCTTGAAGTACAGGACCCTAAAATAATAGCTGAAATATTCAATCACTACTTTGTCAATATGGCCCCAATCTTTCCCTATGCTTATTCCAAATACTAATGTAGATGTACGCACATTTTTAGAAAACCCAGAACTTCAGACTATGTTTTCTCTCCAGTAACTGCAGATGAGGTCCTTTCATTAAATAGGATGAAACCGAAAAAAAGTTCCGGATTTGACGGCATTTCAAATTTTCTTATAAAAAAAATCATTAATGAAATCATTGAACCCCTTACACATATACTTAATGTATCCTTAACAAGTGGTATAGTCCAGATAATTTCAAAAAGCTAAAGTAATTCCAATTCATAAAAAGGGTAGTAAGCAAGAATAGGAAATTATCGTCCCATTTCTCTTTTAACTTCATTCTCCAAAGATCCTTGAAAAAAATAGTCTATTCCCGCACAATTGATTCTTTAACAACTACAATATTTTGTCCAAATCACAATTTGGTTTCCGGAAAAACATCAACAGTCCATGCCCTTCTGATGTTATAAATAAAAGTTGCAAAATCTTTTGACGACTACTCCCACACCATTGGTATTTCCTGGACTTCTCCAAGGCCTTCGACACCATAGACCATGACGTTCTTCTTTTAATTATATCGCATTACGGAAATTCGTGGGAAGCCTTGGAGTGGTTCAGGAGTTACCTTTCTAATCGCAATCAATCCGTTGTAATTAATGGCCATGAATCTGAAACAAAAAGTGTTACTTGCGGAGTACCTCAGGGATCTCTTACTTGCCGCTATTGTTTATTATTTATTTAAATGATTTCCAAATTGTTCAGATAAACTTTCTTTTCTTTTATTCGCTGATGACTCTAATATCTTTCTTTCTAAAAGAAATCCCCAATCTTACTTAATAATGTAAATAATGAATTCATCTTGTATTAAATTGGATTCAAGCAAATAAGTTATCACTTAATATAAACAAAACAAATTTATTTTTATTCAGCAACACTCTAGAAGTTTTACCTGGACCTGTTCTCCTAAATCATAAGAATATTGCCAAGTTGAAACAACAAAATTTTTAGGAATACACATTGATAACAAATTAACTTGGAAAACACATGTACATTATATCAGCAAACTCATTTCCAGAAACACAGGAGTCATTGGTAAACTAAAAAAATACTTTCCTTCTCATGTCCTAATTACTCTATACAATACATTATTCTCCCTTACTTAAATTACGGAATTCTTGCCTGGGGAAATAGGTCTAAATGCCTCATTGATCAAATTTTACTAGTACAAAAAGAGTTGTAAGAATATAAAAAATACGAGTTTTCTAACCTATACGACCCCATTGTTTTATGCATGTGACATTCTTAAGATCCAAGATCTCTTTTCATACAACTTAGGAATATTTATGTTTCTACTAACAAAACATGAATTACCCTCTCCTGTATCCTCTTTGTTGTGCATGAATTATACAATCATTCTTATCCAACACGACAAAGTCATTCATCACCTTCCACGTACTCGAACAGCTTTCCCACCATACAAATATATCACTGACCCAAACTGTGAACGAACTCCCAGTTGAATTAATATCTTCCACATCCTTACAAATATTCAAATGCAAATTTAAAAAGGTTTTTGTTTATTAAATATACAGCTTCTTTTCAGGCCCTCCAATAGAACTTTGTACTCGCCCTCTTGTTTTGTTCTCTTTTGATCTTTATGTCCTTATGTTTGTTTTGTCTTATTTTTCCAATTTAATTTAAATGATTTCAAATCTCACTACGAAGGGAATCTATACTCTACAAGCCTAGCTTTTATTAGATTTCCCATATTTCACTGTATAAATCCTGTATTGATAATTTATACATGTATTTTCTATTGATAATGTACTTTATGTTGTATATTTTGTATTATATTAATGTGAAATATGAAATAAACTAAACTGAAACTGAAACTAATCTTCAACCAGCCACTGGCGCAAGAGAGATCTTACCATATTCTAAAGATTGTGTGTTATTCAGTCATGCGTGCAAAGATCCAAATGAAAATGCTACCAACGTATGCTAGGAGGATGACTTTACCAAGATATATGATGAAGACCATGATTGAATGTCCATAATTTTAACAAGACACCTTTAAAATGATGGGACATTTTTATTGACTCACTCTGTATATATGTAAATATTGCTCGCGAAATCCATACCCAAGCTTTCGGCATACCTGAGCTTCTTCATGAACGTGAAGATGTAATACAAACATTTATTATTTTATCTGACCAAATTATTCATACACGTTTAAGTTAAGTGTAATTTGAATTCCAGGGAGGTTCATGAAAGGACTTGTCGGACGTTTTTTCCGACAAACTTGCTCTCAGCCAATCACATGCAAGCATTTCAGTAGCTATAACAGTTGTCAGTGAGAATTAGTGAATATTTGTTTCATGAAATGCTCCCTTGTACATTCAGTGCCTCCGCCAATTTTATAAGATATTAACATCCGTACTAATAGAGATAGATAAATAATTAAAAAATATGAAAAATTGAAAAAAAATAAATTAAAAAAAAGAGTACCACTTAAGGTGTTTTTCATTTCAAGCTGTTCTCATTAATCAAATAATTCTCCCAGTCATTTGGGAAGTTGTGCAGATAGCGGATACACAGTGTTGCTTGTGGTGGTGGTTTTGGTAGGAAAAGGAGAAGTGGGGTGCGTCCTATTTTCACCGCTCGGGAAAACAATCTCCAATCTATTTTATAATGATTATTCCAGGGGCCGCGGAGCTGGGGGCGCTTGGAGATTCAGCCCTCCCCCCCCCCACTTTTTTTTAACAAACGTGTACAAAAATGACCATAAAGTTGTGATTTTTAGCCTATTCAGCCCGTCCCCCCAACTCAGCCCCTCCACTTTCTGTATTCCACATGATGTAGAACCTGTAACGGTAATCAATTCATCCTGAGTGATAGCTGAAATCGGAATTTTGCACATCAAGACAAAAAGGGTTTCATTGGGCACGTTTAGTGTGCCACAATATCTGCACCTATTAAGGGCCTGTCCCACAGGAGACGATCGTTGTGGCGACAACCTATGCATGTTAGAACCTGCCAGAATCGTGTCAGAATCGTAGGTGACCGAAGATCATAGACTCTGTCTACGATAGGCAACGACAACGACTTGGTTCCACGCAAACAATAGGCTAACAATAGCTGGTATCCGATAATACAATAGCCTCGACCTTCGCGCATCTCGCGGCTCGACTTCTCTTGTCGCAGCTTAAAATCAACCAAAATATGAACTTGCGCACTGTGGCGATCCTTGCGACTAACACAGGCGATCGAGTGTTTTCTTCCTGATGGCGGCCTGTCGCCTTAATGTTCGTCTCTCAGTCGCACATTACCATTTGGGTCGTGAGTGATTTTTGAAAATTTCAAAAATTAGCGGCGACTGTACAGTATCTGAATGGGAGGCCGATCCTGATTTTGGTGAATGTAGGTGGCGTCAAAGGCCGTAGCGGCTTAAATTTCACGGTCCGTTCAGTTCAGCGATGCGTGCAACGTACGCTAAAGCGCGGCAACCTACAACTGGCCGCCGTTCCGCTGTGCTAAACATGTTCTATCTGGCGACAATCTACGATAACACCTTGTCGCGACAAGAGAAGACAGGCTACGGTCATTGACGTCAACCCAACTGACGCCGGCTATTGTTTAACTCGTTGAGAAACCAGCGGCGAACAGAATTTTGCTATGTATTTGTTGGCGACAGACGCGATAATTCACGATCTTATAGGCGATTGGACCTGCGCATGGTGGCGATGGCTACTAAAAAGTAGTTCGTAGGTTGTCGCCACAACGATCGCCTTCTGTGGGACAGGCCCTTAAGGGCAAAATACGTATAAATACGTAGCAAATAAGTACAAATACGTAGCAAAATTCTGCTCGCCACTGGTTTCTCAACAAGTAAACAATAGCCGGCGTCAGTTGGGTTGACGTCAGTGACCGTAGCCTGTCTTCTCTTGTCGCGACAAGGTGCTATCGTAGATTGTCGCCAGGTAGAACATGTTTAGTAGAGCGGAACGGCGGCCAGTTGTAGGTTACCGCGCTCCAGCGTGTACGTTGCACGCATCGCTGAATCGAACGGTCAGTGAAATTTAAGCCGCTACGGCCTTTGTCGCCATCTACATTCACCAAAATCAGGATCGGCCTCCCATTCAGATACTGTACAGTCGCCGCTAATTTTTGAAATTTTCAAAAATCACTCACGACCCAAATTATAATGCGCGACTGAGAGGACTATCACGAACCTAAAGGCGACAGGCCGCCATCAGGTAGAAAACACTCGATCGCCTGTGTCAGTCGCAAAGATCGCCACAGTGCGCAAGTTCATACTTTGGTTGATTTTAAGCTGCGACAAGAGAAGTCGAGCCGCGAGATATGCGAAGGTCGAGGCTATTGTATTATCGGATACCAGCTATTGTTAGCCTATTGTTTGCGTTGAAGCAAGTCGTTGTCGTAGCCTATCGTAGACAGAGTCGTAGATACGCATATCATCTTCGGTCAGCTACGATATTGACACGATTCTGGCAGGTTCTAACATGCATAGGTTGTCGCCACAACGATCGCCTCCTGTGGGACAGGCCCTTAATAGGGTGCCCGATTTCTTAACAGGGTGCTTATCGGCACCTGGGGTGATGGTTAGAAACATTCCGTGTCCAGAAAGGTGCCAATTGGTGCTAATATTGTAGCAAAATTGAGTACCCTTGAAGCCTTTGGGGCTTGAGCTTTCATGGGGATCAAAATTTGCTGACCACTTTGTTGAAAAGCACATGGGTATCTGTCTTTGAGGTTAGATTCTTGACGAAAAAAAAAAAAAGAAAAAAAGAAAAGAGATTCAATGACCTTAGATGGAGCGATTGGTGGAATATACAAGGCATTACATAAGGTCTGGCAGTGCTCATTAACATCAGGTGATGGAACACATCTGTTACTAGGTAAACATCCATGGTGTCAAATTTCCCAGTGAAGCTCAAGATCCACCGTCTTTAAAGGCGGCAAAGTCCAGCAACTAGAATGCTTTTTGTTTTGTTATTGTTATTTTTTATTTATTTTTTTTTTTGGGGGGGGTTGGAGGGGGCTAAGTGTATAGTGTATAATTAATTTGATCTTAAACGACTTTTTCATTGTGAGTCTACAGTTTTAGTGGATTGATTATTGTAGGACTTCCCCTTTTAGGTCGAGTCCATTTGAACCCACACTGTAAAAAATATTTGTATTTTTACAGCAAATCTGCTGTCAGCAGAGTCGCCATAAAAAACGTATTATAAAAAAACAGTTTTGTTGTAAATTTCTCCTGCAAATAATTACATGAGAAATACAAAATATACATCTGGAGTAACACATTTGTTCCGTTTTAACCAACTGTGTAAGCTATAAAACTCTAATGATTTTTTTTTTTTCTTCTCTTTCATTAATTATTAGAGGAGGAATTTACAGCAAAACTGTTATTTTAAATTACATTTTTGTATGGCGACTCTGCTGACATCACTTTGCTGTATTATTTTTTACAGTGCATCTTATGATGCTTGATATGATGATGGTGATTAATGAGCTTCCTATTCGTTTCATCTTTATCTATTTCCTTAAGGTCTAATGATATAATCGGTGTCGAATACCCCGATTATAAGAACCGACCTTGAAATTCTTATAGCCGTTTTTGTTTGGGATTGTTCAAGGAAAAGTAATTTGGGAAACAAGATATAACCATTGCCGATAGAGTCTATCGAATGAACCTCCCTGTGGCGCAGGATATAGTAGAAAATTAGAAAAGCGAGGCGTTGTAAATAAATGTTGTTTAAACTATGCCAAGTTCAAGTCCGTAGGAGCTCTTCGGAGACCGATACACATGTAAACACACATATTGTTATCGTTCAATGCCCCAAGTTAACTTTAATAGACTAAAGCCATAGAGTCAAAGAAGGCAAATTAATAATCATTACTATGATTACAGGCAAAAAAGAAATCATCACAGGCCAAAATGCCAAATGTCTAAATATAGCATGGATTGAGAAAAAGATAATAGGGTGTAAATACTGGATACTTTTTTCACATGCACAAAAAAGCATGTTGTTGACAGCGACCGTGATACCCTGGGGGGGGGGGGGGGAAAGCATAACTATATTCATAACGTTTTTTATACCTCCTTCCTAGAAACGATTCTCTCAAACAACGCTATATTGTCACAACTTTTAAGCATAATTTTGAAACAAAGGCTTTTCTTGAGAACCCATAAGTTTGTCAGAGACTTACCAGACATAGCAATAATGTTTTTTTTTTTTATGTTTTGTGTTTCCTTTAAGTAGAATACGTGACAGTTTAGATAAAGATAAAGATAGATATGAATCGCTTAATAAACGTTTCGTGTTTTGTAGCTCCCTTCAGTAGAATACATGTAAATTTAGATAAAGATACAGACAATATGAACATCTATACCAATTATACTATGCCTCCACAAGACAATGATATATATATTTGAAAATCATAATGTCCAGTTTTTGTACTTCATAGCGGCAAATTCAATAACTTAAAAACCAAAAAGAAAAATGACTCGAAAATGGCTCTAAAAAAAGGAAAGTATTTGATAATATCATTACTCCATTATTTTGAGTTTTTGGAACATGCATATTTTAAACCTACAACAGAGTACTACTAACCGATAGAATAAGTGGAAAGTTTCTATGTAGATTCCTGAATAAATGATGTAAATGGTAATCGGAATTGTATCAATGAATTATGCAGTGAAGTCCGCTGTAAGGTACCAAAGAACTATTTTTCCTATCCTCATCCGTCTGCGCCGTTATTTTGTTGTTTACAGGTGTGTGCCGACAATCATTTATGCGGTTATACTTGTAATATCATCGCTAGCCACAGAGGATGCCTAATGTTAAATATTATGAAATAAATCTTACCTGGAACTTTGTTTAACGTCACAGTAATTGAGTCACAGCGGGTCAAACCTTCCTCAGGGATGGGGCTGATAGTTGGTAAACTCCTGGAGCTGTATATTGCTATCAAGAGTTATAGTCATCTGCATATAAACTGGGTAATCTTCTTCTCCTTTCCTTAATTATGTCATATATACTAGTAATTTTTGGAGAGTAGAAGCGTAGAGTGATCAGCGACTACTGAACTTATTAATAATTATTGCCTACGGGTTTTGGTTTTAAGTGACTGTGATACACAAGCACGCGAACGATTGCAAGTGAGTTATGGATTGATAGCGTTGTCTTTGGCGCCTTTTATAGCTGGATTGTGATGGTCTATGAGGGGAGTTGATGGACATTCGTATGGGTTACAGAGAGGGCTGTCCAATCAATGTTCTCTCTCTCCCTTCTCTTTCTCTCTCTCTCTATTTTCTCTTTAATCTCATGATCTATCTTTCTACCCAATTATTATCTCTCATTTTCTCACTATTTTATCAACTCGTTATATTTCTTTCTATCTCTCTCTTTCTTTCCCTGTTTCTTTTCTTTTCTCTCACTCCATTTTCCACCCTCTCTGTGTCTCTCTTTCTCTCTCTCTCTCTCTTTCTTTCTCTCTCACTCTCACTTTCTCTCTTTTCACAGAACCTTTTTTTGTTATTAACACAATATCATAATCATTATGATTTTTCGTTTCTTACAATGTTTTTTATTATTTTGTTTGTAACTAATTTTAAACCTTTCATATTTTTGGATTTTTATAACAACGTGTTCAAGTATAAGGTACCAAAAAAAAAAAAAAATAGATACTTAATATGATATGTCATCCGTATAAACAGGTCTGTATTCTACAAAAAAAGGAATACGCTGCATTTTCCGAATAAATACAATTATAACAATACAGGTAGGCCTACATTCATGATATTACAAAATTTATAAAAATGTAAAGCTCTGCAAAAAGCAGTATGAACACTGTGTTGCTCGATGACCACAATATGCCTTATTCAAACGTCTGTGACCTTTAAAACAAATGCAAACTTTTTACAAATTATTTCACGAGCCACTAGGGTGTGTGACTGGGTGAGGCTGGATTTCTAATGAAGTCCGTGGATGAAATAGCAATTATTTCAATGTTCTATTTTTACAATGCAGTATGAACAGATATCGATTGCTTTATACTTTCCCGGCGGGATAAATAGTATGGAAATCGCAAGGATTGCATTCAAAAGCCCGCGCGACATTTAAGCATACATGAATGTAAATAGATCTAGTGTAATCATTCATAACTATACAAAGCTATAAAAGATACTGTTATAAGTACCGAATAGTTGATAGTGAAAGCACAATAAAGTCTCCGTGACACAATTCAAATGTTTAGTTTAGCGTGGGCTGTACGATGTAAAGGTCATATATTAGCCTTTTCGATAGTAATTAACACAAAATAAGACTGCCTAAAGATGACATTTTCCACTCCCTACCAACAAGATATACATATACAAAATATAACTAGTTCATTGTATCAAAATATAAAATCTACTCAACATGCATAATACACAGGTAAAAGTCACAGGCCAGTTTTTTTTTCTGTTATTTCTTCAAAGTGTTTGTTTGTCGTGACCTATTTATTCTTTATGTTTTGTAATAATTGTTCCTGAATTTCTACGATTAATAAGAACCAGATCTGTGACATTTCCAGTTCTCAAAGCATTTGGCCAAGACTCTTGGAAAGGCCACCGTAAACATGCCGTTGTCACAACCGCACGCGGATTTCTGTATACATCTAGTCTGCGTTAACCCTATTCTGACTGGGCTTTTTAAGAGGAGATTTTGACTGGGGGGCTCACTTTGAACCCCCCCTCCCCACTGAGATCTCGGCCGCGGATGGTCCGATCGCCGCAAAATTTTGCACGAACGTCGCTGCACATGTAAAGGGTATCGCTGATTATTATGTTTTTTTTTTTTTTTTTTTTTTTTTTTTTTTTTTTTTTTTTTTTTTTTTTTTTTTTTTATTCACATATTTAATTTATGCTAATTTATGCATACTCACGTATGCAAATTAGATATCTTTATTGAGATCGTTAATATTTCATTATTAAACATAGGTATGAAGCTCAAATTTTTTTTTAAAGTTGCTTAGTAGCAAAGTGAACAGTACTGAAATGACAAATTCAGAAATTTCAAATTAATTCTTTTATATCTATTGTTTTGTGAATTTCTTATGTATTCTATTGTTTTTATTTCTTATGCATTTCTTTGTTTTTGTAATTTTTTTATGCTTGAGAAATGTTTCTTTATCAATATTAAGACAAATTTCATCAATCAAAAGGCCCCGGGTTGCGATTTGCAGCGGTTGCGCGGCAGTCGCGGATTTCGCACAGGGGGGTGTCAAATTGACCCCCCCCCCCCCCATTCAGAATAGGTCAGAATAGGGTTAAATTTCACAGAAACTAATTGAGGCGCAGCAGGGAGTGCACGAGTTTGTTCTTTGTCTGTTTTTTTCATTTGTTTTGTTTTTGTTTTGTTTTGTTTTGTTTTGTTTTGTTTTGTTTTGTTTTGTTTTGTTTTGTTTTGTTTTGTTTTTGTTTTGTTTTGTTTTGTTTTGTTTTGTTTTGTTGTTTTTTTTTTAGGGCGTTTTGGTTTTTATTTGAGTGGGTTTTTTGTTTTGTATGCGCTGGCGAAATTACCCGAAATTTATAAATATTTTTACGTGCATGATATGTAAATTTATATACTTACAATTAATTGAATTCAATTAATATATCTTCATATATTCAAGTAGGAGTGTATTCTTGGATTTGTGCTTTTATGCGTTTTTACAATGGCAGTCAGAACCACGGCCAATTCGAAATGTAGAGGGTCATTTATTGAATTGTCTTATTTATTTATTTGCAAGATTGTGAAGTCAGGAATATCATCCAAAGCAATTTAACGACAGTGTTTCTTGACGATAACTTAAATGTAACCATATTAAACATGCATTTCAAATCGCAACCCAATCTCATGAATAACTAAATGGCTCTTTAGATTTCTAAAGTTATATTGGGGGCTAGCTGTGACACACGTAAAAGTGTTATTTTAGGTTGAAATCAGCTGCTCAACTTCAATTATTCGTAGCGATTCTGGAACACAATGAAAATATGTGGGAAGAGCAGCCTAATACCTTAACGAAATGACGTTCAAATATTACATCAATATGACAAACGTCTTCAATCTGACAACTACACGCGTAGTCATTAAAAGCAACTAAAATGAATAATTAAAACAAATGGTATTCGAGATAAATTATTCGCTGGTACAGTAAAGGCGGATGGCCCTCAGCCCTGGGTTCAGTTCTACACATAAAGATTGAGTGCATTATGAAACAGACAGGTTAACAAAAAATTGCATATTTTTTCCAGAGTTAGTTGATTTGCTGCTTTTTAGGGGACTAAAATAAAACTTTTTCCTCACCAAGAGTACCTGCACTTTTTCTGCAACATATTGCTATTTCAAGGCTTCAGTATACAAATATTATATTTTTAATTCTATACAACAAACATATTTTTATATTTGTTATTTTATGTATTGCACTGCAATTTTTCCGCCTTGAACTGCTGTCTCTTTTGCATTTTTAATGTGAAATACCTGGCATCTGTCCTAATGCGCCCTGCTGGAGCGCATTTCAAAAAAGGTTCCTTGACTTTTGGAGTAACAGACAAACTGCAAAAGATAGCAGAATCTCAATTGTGCCAAATAGCTGGATTATGTTTAAAAAGAATATTGACTGAATATGTGTACAAACATACACACACACACCCTGTCACCACACACACACCCTCAAACACACGCAAATTATCATACACGCAGCCACACACAAAGTAAGCAATTTCCTCTTTGATATTTTGTTTACCATGTTTACCAAGACCTCAAGACCATCACTGAGTGTTCGGGACGTATAAAGAGTTCCCTAACAACTGTTTGTCGGTTGTAAGTGAGGGTGTGTGTTTATTATGTGTGTGTGTTTGTTGAGGGTGGGGATGTGTATTCGTGTGTGTGCTAGTTTCGATGGGATAGGGTATATGCGTGTGTGTATATGTGTGGAAGGTGCATGTGGGTGTGTATGGTGAGGTTGTGTGTGTGTGGTGAGGGTGTGGGTGTGTATGTGGTTTGTGTATGTGTAAATAACGGTACGTGTGTGGGTGTGTATCTTTTTGCGTGCACATAAGTAAAGTGTGTTTATTCTCCTCTCAGCCACTCGGCGCAAATGAGATTTTGCCTGCTTCATGAGATTTTCTGTTATTCAGTCATGTGTGCAAAGATCCAAATGAAAAGGGTATCAGCATAATATGCTAGGCGTATGAAATTACCAAGACATATCATGAAACCCGTGATGAAATGTTCATATTTTTCACAAGACTACTCCAAAATGATGGGAAATTTTCATTGACACACTCTGTATATATTTAGACTGTATGTGTGTATTATCTGTGCATGCCATTGAATGTGTATAACATAACATTAGCTTTGTACCAAAACAGTTAATTTTGTCTTTACAGACGGAATATTTTTCTCTTTTCTATATCATCTTTACCCCCATTCGTCTAGAGCTCCATCTGGCTAGGACTTTTACGTGCCGTAAAAATTAATTTAAAAAACAAAAGACAAAACAAACAAACAAACAAACAATATCATAATTGTTCAATTTGCAATCGCAATTTCATGGTTATTATTCGCGATTTGAAAAAAAATAAAATAAAATAAAGAAAGCTTTGTATAAAAATGTCTTGTTCCACAGAAACCACAAAATTGCAAGCAGTTTTTTTTTTTTTTTTTTTTACTATATTCTTTAAGCTGTTACTCATTAAAGAAAATATATTGCAATCTTTTCCTGGATTAGTAGACTTGTTACTTTACTTGTTACTTTTTTTTAATTGTTTTTTACATTTTGTTTGCTCCTGTTTCATGCACACCTTTTATATTTTGTAATTATAATCATTATTGTTTATTTCGTATCCACAATTTCATGGTTTTTAATTGCGATTTGAAAAAAACGGAAAGTTTGTAAAAAAAAAAAAAAAGTGTCTTGTTCGACAACAACCATGAAATGGCAAGCAGGTGTTTACTATGTTCCTTAACCACTTTTTATTGGCCACAAGGGAGTGATTTATTATGTTACTCTACAATTAAACACCTGTACTTTGCGTCTACTTTCTACCACACCAGACAGTGAGATGGTCAGAGTTGGTTTAGTGGTCTGATTCCTT
>CALNVZ010000218.1:1644104-1672272 GCA_940671915.1 Paracentrotus lividus | reverse complement strand
CATCCTCACTCTCTCTCACGCGCGCACAAAAAATCTCTTTCTATCTATCAGACTTTGCTTTATAATGTTGATTTATGGCATCTTTGTTTGTCCAAAATTACACTTTCTTTACCCTATCAAAATGTTTTCATATTGAGTTTTCACAATAGAGCCAAATGACTCAATGTCTCCCTTTAATTTCATTCAGAGTACACTGATGTTCAGTTTAAGAATTATAATTGCCTGATATTTTTTTTTATTTTTTTTTATTTTTTTATTTGAATAAAAAATCCCGAAAATCATTTTTGTCATTGCACATTGTCCTCATAATAATGATCTTAAGAAAAACTGTACCTGGACAGTTATTATTTCGAAATCCATAGCTTCAGCAAACATCATTTATGAAAATGTTTGAAAATGCCACTTGAGTCCTTTTGATATTAACATCATCATATCATTCTCAGATAACAAGATATTGCTTCCGAATAGGTCGTAAAATTCGATGTAAAACCGAGCTTTTATCCGGTATGTATTGTGGCATCTGATTTGATTGAGCAGGAGAGGAGATGATAGATTTGAAAACGATGTCTTTATACGACAGAGATTTCCATTCTCATGTCATTCGAGAAGACATAATACCCTCCCAAATACTCATAAATATCGCCTTAAATGTCTGACTTTAAAGGCAAATTATGGATTTGCAACCTTTGGTTGTTGCATTGTGCATAATTTCAGTTCAGTTCAGTGCATTAATTTATTTAAAGGTTCTCTAAAGGACTATGATACATCCAGCAGTAATCCAGTTACTTACAATATATACATATAAATCTATTGCTGTAATTGAATTTCAAATATGATTCTTTATATACCATCAATATTACTATTATAAAAGACTGTAATTAAGAATGTACGATCCAATAACGCTTGCCGATCAAAACTAGAGAACGTATAGACATTTTCTGGTATGATTAAAGAGCAAAATTAGGTAAAATACTTAACGTTCCGACTCGTACACTTTTATTAACGTAGTTTGTATTTTACAAAATCAGTTAATGTAACATTTCGATGATTGTAATAAAGTCATCTTGATCTCTTTGCACTACTACTTTCTGGGCGTTCATAAATATTTATCAATTATATTTTTTAAAATCCAGTCAATAAACTTTTTTTTCGAATAACAGACGAAAGTACCTTTAATATTTTGGATCGCTTTGTACTTACAGAACTCGCTACTCAATGGCTTATCTGCAATCTAATATTTACCCAATAAATATGATTGCGTCATTGTGGTTACATATATCTCTGCTCTTACGACATCAGGGGTTGTTTTGTTGCTTTCTGTTTCAGGTTCTAAAAGGTTCCCAAGTGTTTTATAAAGAAAAGACCCTGTGTTCATATTTATTTCATTCATGGTATACAAGTTGTCGGTTAAAGATAAATGCTCCAAATTTAGTCGGACAGATGCTCAAATTTACAAAATGCTTTTCTCCAATATCCATATACTGTACCTTTGGAAGATATTGGTTCCCTTATCTTGAATACGACACCATCATTATTTAAAATATATATGCATGAATGTCACCTTCCAATGAAAAACCCCAAAAGGGAATTATGCATTTTTAGTAGCCTCATAAGAATTATTTATGCAAGTTATGTAGGGTACATGCAGTTAATATGGGCTACATGAAGCAAATCATGTCGTGATCGGTGACCGGTGTGAGCGTCATTTGCTGTTCATATGAACTGTTTACGAAAATCTATCATCGTGAGAGCATCTGATGCCGAAATTTCTCTGAGAAAATTGCTAAAACCAACAAGGTAGGTAAAAATTACGGCATTTTCTTACCCTGATGTAAAATTTGATATTTCACAGAATGTGACGGTGAAAAAAAAAGTGTTTGAGGGGGTACCCTCAATTGTTTGTATATTTAGTAAGCTTATAGCTTCATTTTGATCATAATATCATGTACTGGTCAATTTGTTGTAATGAAGGGGTGCAATGTGGCATTGGATGATTGTCTGCCATAGCAACAATTAGTGCAGGTATGATGGGCAGTCCAAAATGGCCGGAAATTGGATTCTAGTAATTGGTATTGATGATGAAGGCATCATCTCTTTCGCTATATAAGATTATATAAATATATATATATATACTATATATATATATATATATATATGACAAGCTATATATATATTTACAGTATATTATTAAAAATAATAACTAGAAATAACTTGTTGTATATTGATTTGTATAATGAAAATAATATAACATATCTTCAAACAAGCACAACTTTAAGTTAAATATCTAGTCAAAGTATTTACTGAAGGGTCTTATAATTTCAAATGATTTTTGTTTTTTTTAAATACATTAAATACATATAATATGCCCATATTACCTGCACATGCACGATGACGTCAACATTTGAATATTGTAGACAGAGGGGTTGGTGATAATTGTTTTTCTTCACAATAAAAGTTAGAGCAGTAGTTATTTATTCATATAAACAAGCTCAATTTTCTTGCAAACTATGAATGGAATGCTTACGTATCATGTAAAAAAATGATACCATTCCATGGATGATTTGCAAGAAAGTTGAGTTTGAATATAACCGAATGGGTAGGTTAACACACCTAGGGTACATGCAGGTAATTTGGGCAACCTAAGCACATTTGCATAATTTACATAAAATTACAAAATGACACACAGCCTAATCTTTGTTTAAATTTTGTGAAAATTGAGCTTGAACAGGTGAATATAAATGAATGGGTAGGTCTTTCGCTCTTTTCCTCTCCCTCTCTCTCTCTCTCTCTCTCTCTCTCTCTCCTTACCTACATGTATCCTTCACTACAGTCATCAATTGTGAAAAGGTAAACAAATCCTAATCAACCGCCTCGAAAGTTTCGTAACGTCTGAGCTGCGCAATCGTCCGTAGCAACCTAATGCTATGCTACAGTCACACAGGCACTTACGTATAGATACGTTTGTGTTGTTTTAATCTTATTTCATCTTCTATTCTATCATTTCTTATGTATTTCTTTGTTTTACTGGATGAACAAAATTATCAATATTTCCACTGCTGACTATGACGGGTAGCCATCCGTGGGGATCCGCAGTAAAGAAAATATTTTTTGGACGCAACCGGACGTAACTCACCGTAAGTGTCTGTGTGACTGTAGCATTAGCAATCAATTTATTACATTGCGAATATACGGTGTCTGCGCTCGCAGAAATCACGGATCGTATCAACAATTGACTGCCGTTGAAAAAATGACTATTAAAAACGACTATTGACCGATGACTATTAACCACTCAGCCTCCCTGGCCAGGCCTGGCTAAAACTATGACCAGACTTTTGACCAATGAGATGAAAGCATTAGCTAACATTCTTAGAATAAGGTATATAAAGTCATATATCACCTGTAGGGGTAGGTGTTAGATGTCAATCGGCTCAAACCATGTATATTTTTTCGTGTTTTATTTTATTTATTTATTTATTTATTTATTTATTTATTTATTTATTTATTTATTTTATTTTTATTTTTTTTTTACATTTTCATCGATTCGGCGCCCACTTAGGTAATTGGCGTCCCGTTCGAACGGTCATTTTTGTCGCGACCCTTTTCTGGCCGTAAACCCTCCCCCCCCCCCCCCAGAACTCACGCGAATGCTTCTTCATTTCATTTTCCCGCTATATCCCCTCTCTTATCCATTTCTTCTCACCCTGTCAATGTCAGTACCTTGAAATCTGTCTATCATTAAACACCTCTTTTAATGAAGACATTTTCCTCAATGTGTTATTTGAATGCTACCTTTCCATGAAAGTACTTGCCCAATATCCCGTTGTGTGACGATCTTAATATATTGTAAACAGCTTCTTTGTATTAAACATAACTATATTTCATGCGCTGTAATTTAATGTTTACTTTCTTTGTGACGTAAATTATTATTGTGACGTTTGCGTATTCAAGCGTCTCAAAACCTTTTATTTGTAACGCAACCAATTGAGTATATGAATATAAAAAAGGCCTAAGTCCAATTTTTGGCGAAATTGAGTTATATATGGGAAATTGTTCCTTATACATTGACCCATCTTGTGCATAAATGATGAATCTGAAATCATCTCAGAAATGCCTTAAATAAAGGATGAATATCTGGTATGAATGTAAGAAAAGCCTAAGTCCAGGACTTAGGCTTTTCTTACATTCATATCTAGCGCCCTCTCTCATTACTTCTTGTTTAACCTTGAGTACCTCAAAATTGAAGTTGAAGTTCACTTGCAGATGTTTGTGCTTCTGTGTGGGTGTGTGTGTGTCACAGGGTGTGTGAGGGGTGTTTGGGTGGGTGTGTGTCAATATATATTTTAAAAAAATAGCTCCTCAAAAAAAAAAGTAATTCCTATGCTGATGTGAGTGTGTGGATGTGGGGAATGCAGGGTGGATTCAGGATTGATGTTTTCTTACAAATTCGCTCACAACACAATTAAAGTTTTTTTTTTTTTTTTTTAGAATTTTACCCAAAATTCACTGATAATCAATGAAATAAAATTCTGCCCATTTACAAAAGCATTTTACCCCAAGATCTCTGGCAAACATGAAATAAAGGTCCTTGCTAAGGAAAAGTTCTCACTCCATTTAACATCCCCAACCTTAGCTTAAGTGGGGACGCCCTCTGTATTTCTTGTTTTTCTATTAATAAAAAAATAAAATAAAAGGGAGGGACCATACCCACCCCCTCCATTCTTGAACTGTTGTTTGTGTGCTTAAGACTTCTTGGTTCATGGATGGAAGAACAGTGAACTGTAAAACGTGAAATAATACACATTTTGCAAATTTTTTTTTTTCAGTATTTGAACACTACACATGTCCTCACATTTAAAACCCACACACCCACACCGCTCGCTCATCCCAAAACACATCAGCTAATAAAAAATAATTTAAAAAACCTAAAAAACTAAAAAGATAAGGGGCCCTTTTTGTCTGATATATAAAAAATCTTTGTGTATCAATTTTATACATTCAGTACTACAGAAGTCTACCATGTATATGATGTAGGAACGACCTAAGTCCATATGATTCATAAAACGACCCAAGTCACCAGACAAAAGGCCCCGCCCACAAGTAATTGAACATTTATGTTTCATAAAAAATTTACACTTAAATTTGTTTATGATGTTCTCTGAGTTCTTTTTGGCCAAATATACTTTTAATTGCCCCAAATTAAAAAAATATTCAGTTTTTTTCGATTATCTCGAAATGGCCTCCTATGGACTTAGGCCTTTTTATATTCATATACTCAATTTATATTGTGACGTCGAATATTTGAGCATAGTGTTGTTTCGAGGGTGGGTATTTTTTATTCATGGCCGTATAGTAAGTAGGGTCTATCTTCCTGGCTTACTAGAGGCATCCTGTGAATGATGTTTCCAGCGGGATTTACTCCTTGAATTGCTGGAGAACGGTGGCAGTGAGATCAGGCACTTTCATTCTCTTTTCTTTTTTAAGTAGGGTGTTTGCCTTGGATCATTTTTATCTGCACTCTTGATCACAGCTATAAATATTGTGTCACTTCTGGAAATCAACTATTAGATTGCGCACTGGAATGTGCGACATTAATCAGGGCCACTAGACATTTTAACTAATGAACTAGATAGAAACGATGTCCACTTAGCAGGGATTTCGGGATAAGATGGACAGGAAAAGGGCACTTCACGACACTCGATAAACATGTAGTGTATTACCTTGGTACAGAGACTAAAGAGAACGTGGAGTTGCCTTTATAGCCAACCAAGACGTTGCCAAATGTGTGCTAGGGTACAACCAATAAACGATAGAATAATGACTATTCGCATTCATGGCAATCAATGAATATGACAGTAATCCAAGCGTATGACCCTACCTCTGCATCAAGTGATGAAGAAATCCAACAGTTCTATGAACAACTTCAGCAGACCATAGATGGCATCCTAAGAGAGACATTCTAATAGTCACTGGTGATTTCAATGCTAAAGTTGGAGCGAGGAGCACTAATAAACATGTGATGGGTAATTACGGTTTAGGAGATCAAAATGAGAGAGGCGAATGCTTGTGGATTTTTGCCAGGAAAACCAGTTTTCCATTATTAATACACAATTCAACAGCATCCAAGACGACTTAATACTTGGTCTTCACCGGATCAAAGAACGAGAAATCAAATTGACTACATATTAGTTCAAGGCAGATGGAGATCCAGTTTCATGTCAGCGAAGACCCTCCGGGTGCAGATTGTGGATCTGATCATCAACTTCTCGTTTTGTACCATGAAAATGAAACTGAGAAGATAAAGAGCAGCAAAAACCAGTCAGATTTGATGGTACAAGATCAATGAACAAATACAGAGTGGAGTTAAAAACAAGTTCCAAAGTCTGCTAGAAAAGACTCTGAAGACTCTACTCCGAGAACTTTGGCAAGCATCAAGAAGTGGTGTCCAAAACAGCTCATAGAACGCTTCCAAGGTGCAAGAAGAAGAAAAAACCATGGCTAACAGGCGAAGTATTAGATTGGCTGATCAGCGAAGAAATGTTAAGTCACAGGTTTGAAGAACAAAGATAACAATCAGTGAGTAATAGAGTGAGCTGGAGCAGACGATTCAACGTCAAATACGAAGGGATAAAATCTGTTATAATAACTGTGCGGCAGTGGGAGATTGCCCGTCAGGGAAGCCAAAGATATTATCACAAAGGTATCAAGATACTTCCAACCTGTTCAAGCTGAACGTGCTGAAGGATGAGAATGGAAATATCCTTAGCGAGAGAACATTGAAATCAAATCAAGATGGAAAACAGTATTGTGAAAAGTTATATGTGTTACTGAGACGGGCTGAGAGAAGCTGATTTACCAAGACATTGAAGACAACAATATTGTGGAGCAATGAGCCTGATATCTTTAATCAGTGAAGTCATTCATGCAATGAAGAAATTGAAATGGAAAATCTCCAGGTGTAGATAATATTCAGGCTGAAGCTACTTGAAAGAGAGGTGACGAGAAGGTGTTGATAATCATTCATAGACTCTGCCAAAAATCTGGATTAGAAAGGATGGCCAGCTGATTGGAAGAAGGCAGTGTTCTTACCCTTGCCGAAGAAGGGAGAGTCACGTGACATGTGCTAACAATCGACATATCTTCTTTAATTTCACACGCAAGCAAAATTCTCCTTGTTGATAGTCGAGAGAATAAGAGATATCTCGAGAAAGAATTACCACCAGAACAGGCGGGATTTAGGAGGGGCAGAGGAACCAGAAATCAAATAGCCAACATGAGGAACCTAATGGAAAAAAGCATGGAGTTCCAACATCCGCTATATTCTTTGCTTCATTGACTACTCCAAGCAGCTTCGATTGCGTGCGTCATAAGCAGCTATGGCGAATAATGACAGAGCATGGGTTTCTCCAAACATATAACTGAATTAATTCGTTCACTATATGACAGCCAAGTAGCCACCGTGAGAACTGAAAGTGGTGACAGTGAATGGTTTGAAATTGGACAAGGCGTTCGTCAAGGCTGTATTCTTCCACCGTACCTTTTCAACAATATACGCCGAATATATCTAGAGAAGTGCACTTGATGGAGCTGCAGGTAGTGTATATTGGTGGGAGAAGATGAACAAATCTAGATATGCTGATGATACAACACTCATTGCGAGATCGGCAGAAGAACTCCAGAATCTCATTGACAGAGTCAGAGTTACACAGCGAGGAGTTAGGACTTCGTCTCAACGTTAAGAAAACCAAAGTCATGATCTGCGGAGGAGATGCAAACAAGGTGGTGACGGTGATGGAAAATGTGGAAAAGTTGAATCATTTATAACTTCCTTGGCTCATATATAGACGACAAGGGAGGAAGTTTCAGGAAATACAAGAGAAGACTAGCCATGGCAGGAGTCATCCTGTATTACTTAAGCGATATATGGAAGGACAGAGGGATATCGAAAGAAACTAAAATACACATTATGCAAACGCTTGTTTTCCATTAGCATTGTATGGATGTGAGACATGGTCGGTGGGAATGGCTGATAGGAAGAAAATATTAGCGTTTGAGATGTGGTGTCGGCGGAGGATGCTGAGAATATCCTGGACGGAGCATAAGACAAATGAATACGTACTTAACCAAATTGGGCAAAAACCTAAGGTGGTTAATAAGATAGATCGTAGCAAATTGCAATATTTTGGTCATATATGCAGACGACAGGATGATAACATTGAAAAAATAATTATGCAAGGTTGCATTGAAGGTAGTCGGAGACAAGGCAGACAGAAACTGAGATGGACAGATGGCATTAAACAATTAACAGGCCTCTCCCTAGTTGCAGCTCATCGCCTGGCACAAGACAGAGCTATTTGGAAAAGCATCATCAACAGGGTCACAAAGGGTCAGACATGACCTGTATGACATCGATCGATCGATCTTTTTGTTCGACGTGTATATCATTTGTTGTGTATGTATCATTGACATATACTTTCTTGAATAAAGAAATGATTTCAACAACAATGTACTTAGCAATTTCCGATTCTACTGTTGTTGTTGTTGTTGTTGTTGCTGCTGCAACCGTTGTTGTTGTTTATGCTCGCACAAAGTTTCTGGCCTCATTGGTTGACAATGCACTGTAAACATAAATTAGTCATTGGTGCTTATAAATTAGTCAAAACGACTAATTTATATTAGTCCAGTCTCAGTGACTTAATTACCTCAGTCAAGACTAGTTTAGGTAAGTCATTTTGACCAATATAAACAAGTCATTTAACAAATGACTTGTTTACATTGGTCAAATGACTAACAAATGACATGTAGGCCTACAAATGACTTATTTATGGTCAGAGGCTAGGCCTACGGCGCACGTAACAGTGATTCGCGGTCAAACCACCCGGACACATGCCGACGTGGTAAAAAGAAAACGACATCGAATGCAACGCCCAAGAATTAGATCCATCTCAGGATATCGTTGAAAATGCTTTTAAAGACCAAGGTAAGTTTATGTCATTCTATTTTTAACGCGAATACCGAACATGGAAGAAATTGTGATGTTAAATTATTATTGTAGCCCCACATGCTCAATTCCACGTTAGTTGTATGCTTATATCATGGAATACTAGTAATTTGTAGTTGCAGAACACGCTCTATACTCGGATGGTGTGCTGAATTATTATAGTTATGATATGATGATCGATAATTAGTATCATTGAATATATTCATGTAAAGAATCAAAGGAAAGAGTTCCTCTTGAGACAGCCACTCAACAACAAAAACAAAAACAAAAAAAAAAATCGATAACAACACACCTGTGCGCATGCGTCTCTATCATCTATCGGACGTCAACCTTTTGCTATTCAAAATTGATTCAAAAATAAAAAAATCCTCGGCAGTGCGCAAGCCGTATCGTTGGTGTAGTGGTGTGAGAGTAAGACAGTGACGCTGGTGACTCGGGTTCGATTCCCCCTATTCCTTTTGTGTTTTTTGACTAAATAAACTGGAAGTTGTATTTTTTTGTTATTTTTTTATTATTAAAATATCATTTTTTTTTTTAATATAACCCTAACCATAACCGTAACCCTAGTCTATGTTTAAAATATTATTATAACAATTTCAACATGTATATTTTTCAATTGGGTAGCTGTCGCAAAAGGAACTCTTGCCGAATCGAATTTTAATTTGTAAAGATGAGGTAGTGCAGCCCCCCCCCCAAAAAAAAAAATGAAAAAAAAAAAAAAAAAAAATGAAAAAAAAATGAAATAAATAAAAACATTTTGTATTTAACATTTATTTTTTATTAATTTTTCATGCAGAATGCCAGACATCTCCAGGGTATTTACAACATCTCTATCACACTCAACATAGCACAGCAAAAGTGTCAACCACAGATGAAGCTTCGCAAACAGAAGTATCACTCAAACACTTTGCATCTATCCTACGAAGACAGACAGCTTACAGACCCATCGGCTTTCACGCGCTCCAGATTCATAGAATGTGTTTCTTCGTCAGACGATTCCTGCTTCTTTTATACCGGTGAGTTGTTCACATATTTTGCAATAATGTATGATCATGAGCAATGTATACACGTACATAACAATATTTCCTATTATTTTAATTTATAACATAATATATTTTCCCCCTTTTACATGATTGAAGGTGATCATGCTGAGCTATTTGTTCAACTTTCTGAAAGAGAAGGCATCAAAATGAGGTACTGGAATGGATTCAAAACACCGAAAGCTTCTCCAGTTAGATCTGAGGTATTTTCACTTCATGTTCTATAATTCTGTACTTAAATCTGTACATGAAAATCATTTTTTGAATAACAATCTCACCTTGTAGAGGGAGTGTATTTTAGATATTGGACTAAATGGTTTATTTCGCCAATTGAATGCCAACATTTCTTTAGTTAGAGCTTTGCAATATTATTGTCATTGCAGGGTATTTTTTGCAGGGTATATTATTGTTTCACATATCTAATTGCAATTTACTTATATATTAGCTTACAGTACATTATGTCTCATATTTTTATGTTTGGAATTAAGACACATTTCCAATATGGTGTGGTCATGTCTACTTGAAAGAGACTCAACAACTGCTTGAACGCCTTTTTTAAACACAATTTGTACCATTTTAAACTGATTTTCTTTTTTTAATGATTTTTTAAGTTATGAATGTTATGTTATAATTGTTAATGTCACATATATTGCAACACTGAATTCAACTGGCTGGATAATATGTTAGAGCGGTCCGCAGACTGTAGTTATTTAGTTAACTTTGCCCAAAGCCTGGCAGCCCAGCCAGGTGAAAACAGTGTCTTAATATTTTTGTGTTCTTTAATAATATGTTTTTATATGGAATCAATTTTATTTGTATTGTATGTCATCTTTCTGCCGAATAGAATAATAATAATAATAATAATAGTAATAACTAATTTGAATGACTATTTTAATAATTTAGTAAATTTGAAAATCAAATGAATTCATGTAAGGAATAAAGATCATGATGAGAGAGACAAATATTTCAATTATAATATAGATGCCCTTCCAGGGATTTCATAATGCCTGTCTAATAATTCTTTTTATTTTAATGGCCTTATTTTTCAGGAACATTGTTCAAGGATATTCACTGTGTATGAATAATTTATTATGACACTTTTTCGTCTTCGACGTGGTTTTACAAATCGTGGACTGGCAGATGGCCAACAAAGGAACAAGTTAGGGCAAGTCTTCCGAAGAGTTTTAGATATTTCAAGAACACTAGAACAATCATAGAGTGTACAGAAATATTTAACCCCATCAACGCCTTGTTCTCAAAGAATAACTTGGTCATCTTATAAACATCACAATACTCCCAAGCTCTTAGTTGCAACATTTCCAAGGGGTACCTTCATTTTTCTCTCTCAGCTTTGGAGGTAGTGTATCAGATTAAAAGATCACACAAGAATCTGGTTGCTTGAACCACATTGAACATGGCGATGGCGTCTTGGCTGATCGTTGTTTTTTCATAAGAGACCTCCGAGCAAAAAGGGGGAGCAACACTAAAACTACCACCATTTGTACATTGGAAGCAACTCAACACACACGCCACAGTCAAGACACGTCGCATTGAATCAGCAAGGATTCACGTTGAACGTGCTATCGGACGATTTAAGACTTTCTCAGAGTATTGAATGGAGTTGTACCTTTGTTGAGCTGGGGGAATATTTTGCTATTTGTTATCGCTGAAATTTCCAAGACAAGCTGAACTTCAGATACATGCTATTTCCTGCATTTCTATTTTTTTTTTTTTTTTTTTTTTGTTCTATTCTGCATAATGTTCTTGTATTCAAAACTTTATATTACACTACTGTACCACGTACTTTACCTTGTTTGAATGTATTGCATGCAGTGAAATGCAACATGTCATGAATACATGTACATATTCAAAGCAATACGTATACATAATTATTGTATTATTTGAAGTGAAGACGATGATTGGGAATTATTTCTTCATTGAAACCAATATTTTCGAATTTACATTTATGCGTTTTAATTTACTTTTTTTTTCTTTTTAATATAAATTTGTATAAGACTTTTATATTCTTCTCCATCCTGGTCTCTCTCTCTCCCTCTGTCCTCCCCTCTTGTTCTCCTTTCACTTTTACTCTTACTCTGTGTCTTCCTCACCCTCTCACTCTCTTCCCCCTATGCTATTTAACTCTTTGCCTGCCAAGTTCGACTATAGTCACAATTTTACTTTTTAACTATACAATCGTAATAATTCATTTTCTCTGTAATGGCTGGGCCAAAAGATCTGAAAATCACTGATAATGCTAGGACCGGGTCTACGACATAATTTCTCGTAGTTCATACTAAAGCAAATATTGTTATACTATTTTTAATAATTAAAGAGAAAAGTCTTCTTTTTTTATGCTTAAAATCAATGTGGCGGGCAAAGAGTTAAGTGTATTGGCCTCACAAATGTGCCTTTTAGTACAGTAATAACACTATGATGTCTTGACAGGCTATTTACTATGTAATCCTCATTACAACAATTCAGAGTATCTGCTATCATGATAATGTTAACTATTATGCTATATATTTTTATAATTTATGTTGTACTATGTAAAAATGAAATTTTGTAAATATGTTTTATCGAGTTAAAAGTATAGACCATTATTATCATTATTATTATTATTATTATTATGTATAGCCCGATTATGTTGAAATAGATCTGTTTTAAATCAAGAAGAGATTTAGTTGCTTCATTTCTTTTGGTTTTACATAAAATATGGCTTTAATATGATGACCAGCTAAAATAAGTCATTCGACTAATATTTGGCTTTGTCTGACTAATTAATTCTAGTCATTTGACTAAATCCCAAAGTGTCTGAAATGACTAAACTTTAGTCATTTGACTAATTAATTCTAGTCATCTGACTAAATCCAAAAGTGTCTGAAATGACTAAACTTTAGTCATTTGACTAATTAATTCTAGTCATCTGACTTAATCCAAAAGTGTCTGAAATGACTAAACTTTAGTTATGTGACTAATTAATTCTAGTCATTTCAGACATATGACAGGACTAATTTTTATTAGTCAAAATGACTAATTTATGTTTACAGTGTGGACATGATGAACCTCCATCAAAATGTTACAACCACATAACACATTAACAAAATGCACCCTATACTTTTCTTGCACGTTTTCTGATCTGACTATGGGAGCGGAATAAGCATCGTGCTATCAGGTCCTGCATGTGCAATCACGTGATTGCATAGGTGTGTCGACATTAACACGTTAGTACCAGTCCTGTGAGACAAACAAGGCGCCAAATAAAAATGGAAGTGGCGGGAAAATTAGACACCTTTCTCTCTACTTACTTCACCTCCATAGAAAGTTCATTTGCTTCAGTTTAATAGATCGAATCCACCCATGATTACCCCCTTTTCGTTTATCTGTCTATCTCTCTCTCTCTCTCTCTCTCTCTCTCTTTATATTTATGTCTCGTTCTCCTATTTCTCAATTCATACCTTCTCTCCCTCACACACACACACACACACACACACACACACACACTCACACACACGCACAAACAAACAAACACACACTCACACACACACAGTTTGTCACTCCCACTCTCTCTCTCTCTCTCTCTCACTATCTCTCTGTCTCTCTCTCTCTATCTCTCTCTATCCCTATCACCATTTCGATCTATGCTTGTCTGTTTCCTTCAATCTTCCCCTTTGCCAAGGGGTTACTTTTTTTTCCCGCGTGTTTCGTCCAGTGATTTTGAGGGAAACACCTTAAAGTTATATATCACTATCAACCTGCCTTTTTTAAACAAACAATTGACTTGCTTTTCCTCACCAAAATATCTTATTATCCATCGAATATTAATAACGGGTAAATTAAAGTATTTACTTTTGATAAGAGTTGACTGATGCATTACTTTAAATTAAATTATTCTGTCCTTTTTATCATTTTTTCCCAAAATTATGAAATAAACAATAATTATATAACAATAACGCAAAATTTCATAACAAAATGATAAGAAATGCATGTGTAAAATTCTAGTAAAATCTGTTATTTGCTTTTATATATACGGCCCATTATGCCTGTGTGGATGTGTTTGTAAGGTAAAGGAAACTCTAGTAAGGTTAACGGTTCTGCCAAGAGGAAGGGAAGGAAAACAAGGGCATGTCTAGTAATCGTATCACCAATTGAGCAACAAATTGGGTGGAAAAAGAGGGCATGACTAATCGATAACTCGCTCTTGTATATATCTGCCTACTCCATGCTCCCTCCTCAAGCGACACGGGAGTCGATTTTCTCCCCCTTTTCCCTTTTTTTTTTTTTTTTTTTTTTTTTTTTTTCTTTATTTCCTGTATTCTCTCTTTCTTTTTCTTTTTTTCTTTTTTTTAAAACTTGAATTCAATTTGTTTATCGGCTTGGAATGAATCAGTTCCGTCAATGACTTGCCTGATAAGCATAATTATCATCATAACAACTACTATAGCGGCATTCTGAAGTTTTTTAAGGAAAGAAAAAAACCTTTTTTGTGTATTATCTTTGAGGAAAATATTAAACAAGTCAAAATATTGTATCTTAACCCTAAAAAGGCCAGGTTATTTTTGCCATCTCACAGCCGGGGGTGGGTTATTA
Source organism: Paracentrotus lividus (assembly GCA_940671915.1). Classification (NCBI taxonomy): domain Eukaryota; kingdom Metazoa; phylum Echinodermata; class Echinoidea; order Camarodonta; family Echinidae; genus Paracentrotus; species Paracentrotus lividus. The sequence goes on along the minus strand of CALNVZ010000218.1, from coordinate 1,657,644 downwards.
GCCCCCCCCCCCCCCCCCCCCCCCCCCCCCCCCTTTCAGTTCTCGGCTGCTGATCGCGCGAGCTCCGCGAAAATTTGTACAATAGTGGTGTGCGATGTAATCTACAAGATTATATAGTTAGTTTTTCTTTTTGCTCTAAACCATTGAATAAGCCTCCTAGAATGCTAATTCTTGGTGTAAATATTGTTTGTAGCATTCCTAACGATTGTACGTGAAAAAAAATTCCGGTATCTAATTTAATTTCTTATGTATTTTATTGTTTTGAGAATTTCTTATGTTTTTCTTTGTTTTTCGACTTATGTATTTCATTGTTTTTTTGTTTTTTTTTAATGGAATACTTCGGTTATTATCTATCTCTAAATATTACAGCAATATCAACTAATATAATGGCTTATAGCCATATTTTAAATACTGAAATGTGATTTTAGCATGAAAAGCCATTTCCTATACGTTTTGTACACAAACACAGAAAATCTCTGGTTTTTTAGCCTGTGCTGCATTACATAATGTTGCGCAATTTCCGAACCGTGCGCTCAATTTTGTTCAAAATAGTTTTAAAAATTGCGTAAGAAGCTAGAAAAAAAATTCATAAATGCGCGGAGCGCCATTTTTTTTTTTTTTTTTTTTTTTTTTTTTTTCTTCTTGGCGACATGACCGCGCAAAATGTCGGCCCTTTTAGGGTTAAGCAATAGTTGTGCTTTATTTTCAAAGTTCGGTTGCATGCCCAGAGAACCTTTGTAGAAAGCACTTTTTGTAGTTTATAATATAGAATGAACTCTGACACAATGGAAAACGTCAGAGGTAATGCCGCAGTCACACAGACACTTACGTTGAGTTACGTCCGGGTTGCGTCCAAAAATTACTTTTTTTCTGCGGATCCCCACGGATGCCTCCCCATCATAGCCAGGAGTGGAAATAGTGATAATATCGTTCATCCAATAAAATAAAGAAAAACACAAGAAATGATAGAATAGTTGATGAAGTAAGGATAAAACAACACAAACGTAACTATACGTAAGTGTCTGAGTGACTGCAGCATAAGTTATGTCGCATTTCGTAATGTGGTCTGATCTATGTATTATGCATTCTACACTAAAACAAAATGGATAGTGCTTCTGCTACTGATTAATTTAATTGTTTTTAATTCCACTAATGAATCAGACGAAGGTATGAGTTTAGCGTGTTCTTCACCATAAAAGACGTATATATCTCATCTTTGCCTCTACTTGATACTATGCAATCTTAAATGTATTCCAAGGTGCCTGCCAATTAATAGAAATGCCAAGGGGTAAATGTGAATTACAAAATAAGATTTACAAATCTGATTAATAATCTGTCAAGATTCGATTTTATTTCGCTACCAATATTTGTAGTAAGCCCCGTACCACTTTTGGTTAACGGATGGTTAACAGAAGTTTGGCTATTAGTTCTCAGCATTGGCGGTGATCCCGGGGGAACGTGTCCCCCACCCCCTCGATTTTTTCTGGGGGGGGGGGATCGTCCCATCCTTGACTTTTAAAGTTTAACATACTTTTATGTAGTGATTAGCTTGTGAAGCTAATAAAGAGGTAAAATGTATGTCAAATACAATGCTAAATGTTATTATAAGGCAAAATTTTCGTCTCACGCTTTGCGCTCGCAAACATTCTCATTAGTTTCTGCATAATGTTCGAGGTAGGGTAGATGTAGGGAATACCGGCCACTTAAGCTCATTTTGCTTAATTAGCACATGAAAACAATAAAATCACAAAAGAAAAAGATTCTCATTGCTTAGCTACATCATTCAACTTTATTTTCCAAAAAGAATTGAGGTAATCAAATATTTGTTGAGGCAGTAATATGCAAATAATGACGTCATCGTAAATTGTCCGGCATTCCCTACAGTGTAGGAAATACCGGACAGTATGTTTTTACCCTTTTTTTGTATAAAGATCTGTCTGGAAGCACTGATTTGAATGTAAACCATCAACTTAACATGTTTGTATTGATTTTTTATAACATTGTTCATTTTTAGAAGATTATATGCATTTTACTACAAAATTTCAAAACACTCAGAATAACTTTATATCTCATGTAGATCATGACATATCACAATAATAATAAAGAGAAATGGACATTTCAAAATTGTCAAACAATTTAATAAATAAATATAATACATTATATATGCAACTTACTATTTGATCTACATGCTTAGCAACTCAACCCGGAAGTAAAACAAACAACCGTCCATGTGGTGTCCGGTATTCCCTACACAAAAAAAATGACTGACTAGCACTTTTCAACACACTGCCACCCCAATACACAGGCTTTGTACAGTGCAAACACTCCATACACGTTTGGCCCACCCTCCACACATGTCCATAATGCATGAACTAGAGGTCATGCCACAATTCTATTTTTATACCATCACATTATCTAAAATGTCAAGTTTTACATCAGGCCATTTTTCAGGCTGCAAATTTTCCTACCTTGACAGATTGTGGTAGTTTTCTCGGAGATTTCTCACTTGTTGTTGTCGAATACAGCATTCAACCTTCCCAGACAGACCACCTGACCAATAGATGCCGGTATTTCAACTCAGTTGATCTTATGTTGGCAGCTAGGGCTGGACATGTGGTGACCGTCCGATATTCCCTACTGTCTGGTATTCCCTACATCTACCCTATGCGAATTTTTAGTGTATTATTTTTCACTTTCGTTCGTTCCCCCCCCCCCTCCCCTAATCGTGACATGAAATCACCGAGCTTGGTTCTCAGACAATATAACCCACACCACTACCTCTGGACAACTACCCCTTACTGTAAACTTTGCCTTTGCCCTATTTCTATAGCGCTTCAAATTAACGTGAGGTTGTTGCCTGTGGGCAATTGTTCCAGATATAGTTGTCCAGGTGTGATTGTTCTGGGGTATAGGGAAGTTGTCCTGTACGGTTGTCCTAGGAGGTAGTTGTCCTGTAGTTTATTGTCCTCGGGGTTGTCATAGATTGGTTGTCCTGTAGGGGTTATTGACCGGGGGTAGTAAGTTGTTCAGATATGCTTTGGTCAATTATCGAATAGATATTTGCCAATATCGCAAGCGTATGATAATCTCTTTCGCTAATCCTCAAATTGATCCTCTTAAATGATATATTAACTGTAAGATTAAGCCCCTTTGTAACATGGTACACTGGCACACATCTCCAAGTCGGGCTCAGTCATAACGATCATTTATCAAGCTCAAAGGGTTTATATTCTGTTTCATGGATCTAAATACTCCTTCCTAATTTGATAGAGCGTTTGGTCCGTGGGTTTGGTTACTTTTCCCCTGTTAAGAGCAATTGAAGGTAGCATTTGCCCCCATTTCGGCAGTAATTATTTTAAATTTGATTGTCAGATTTTATTAGACTAAATGTTTGTTTTTTACCCATTATGATGAAATGTGGAAGCTAATTGGTCTGCTGCTAGTTTCTTCAATGAGCAGTATGTAGCCGTTACAGTTGTAAAAATATTTGTTTGTTTTTTCCGTAAAAGATTGGAAACCCATCATATTTTTGAAAACCTATCATATTTTTTATCCAAAGGGGGACATATTATACATATTATTAGTGATCTCACTGTAAAAAAAATAAACAAACAAAAACGCAATTTACCTTATTGAGAGTGCATTATGATTGCATTTCAAAGTGCCTTGAGCATTTACGTAATTGAAAATATACTATGCAAAATGTGTTTGTTGTTATCATTTTTAGATTGCCTTGAAGATATTACGTATATAATTGAACTTGCCTTTTAGAATATTATATTATCTTGTCTGCAAACTAAGATCAAGAAATTGTTTTATCAATATAGATTAGTACGTAGTAGTAGTAGTAGAAGTAGTAGTAGTAGTAGTAGTAGTAGTAGTAGTAGTAGTAGTCGTAGTCGTCGTCGTCGTCGTCGTCTTCGTCGTCGTAGTAGTAGTAGTTGTAGTAGTAGTAGTAGTAGTAGTAGTAGTAGTAGTAGTAGTAGTAGTAGTAGTAGTAGTAGTTAGTAGTAGTAGTAGTAGCAGTAGCAGTAGTAGTAGTAGTAGTACTCACGGGCGTAAATCCCGGGGGGTGGCTGTTACCTTTTTGCACTGACTGTATTGTTATGTTTTTGTAATTTCAGGGTTAATCATGTATTATCCGCTTATTTCGAATTTCACTATTTCTAGTCTTCCTTTCACGACCTCTCATACAAATGTGCAGATAAATGCATCTTTGTACGACATGACATTTATTATACAATGATGATTGTTGTTATTCATTGCCAACACGTATAGTTCATTTCCTTTGTTTTTTTGGTCGGGTTTTATTTGGGGGTGTGGGTGGTTGCGGAGTACTCTTTTTTTTTTGGCACTCAATCCTTCTTTTTGGGATGTGGTTGTCGTTTCGATACGCAGCTAGGTTTTGGCCATCTAATGTCGTAGGTTCTAGCATGCGATTCGTGTTCATGCAATATTAAATTAGAGACAGTTATTTTCCGTTGTCAAATCAGCTGGTCTTAATCCATTTCTAAACATATGCTATACTCTTTGTGTTCACATAATTGATTTAATAATCGAGTTTTTCTCACTCTTCATCGATAGTATACGTAAAATGATATCAGTTTTTCAAGGTGATTTTTCATGTCAGTTTCACAGATAACGAGTATAGAGAATATAGAATCATGGTTCCTGCTCTCGATTTGCGTGTGGATCTGTGTAAGATTACTCTTCTTCCATTTATTTGCGAGGATACCGTCTTGGGTTCAGATAATTTATTAGTATAGGTCATATTTCTTTAGCATTGTCTGTATCAAGTGTCAGTGAGACTTGGGGTCTGCTCCGAAACACAACGTGCTGTGGCATGTTTGGGGGCGTGAGCTGTTTTTTTTCTTGTCTTTCAAATTAAATGATTAAATTTTTCCTTCATAATGGCCTCGATGGTATGGGTAATATCAAAACCTCAGTTTGTAGCATTATCAAATGATTTAATTATCTGTGATGTTATTTCGATTTCATTTTCATTTTTTTTTTTTTTTTTTTTTTTTTTTGGGGGGGGGGGAGGGAGGGCAGATAAACAAAAATGAAAGTACATACTACACCGATCTGTGTAAAATGCTAATTCATTCGTACATTTTGGAGAAGCATATTTGTGAAATAAAAATGTGTTAACATCAGTTTTTTGTTGTTTTACTTGCTATCGCATTGTGTTTGTGTGTGTGCAGGTGGAAACTTCCCAGAGAGTAGAGAGTAGAGATAGAGAGATGGGGGTGGGGGGGTGCTGGGCAGGGATCTAAAGGTCATGCTCATTGAATCTCTGAAATCCCTTCTAATGTAGTGAGAAGTTTATTTTTGTTGGAATTTCGTATGTGTTTTGTGTGGTTATGCCTAATTTCTGAGAGGAGCGATAAAAAAGAACAAAATTTAGAGAGAGTGAGAGAGCGAGTGAAAGTGAATGCGTTGTGTTAAAAAAAAAAAGACAGTTTGGGGCTTTAATATATTTTTCTATACTGGTGGGGAATTTATCTTCATGGATTTCGCAAATGACCAACAAATCGCTTTCTCCACAGCCCCCCCCTACCAGCACACAGACACATAACAAAAGCTACATCACAGCTAGTCACAGCAAAACCACACTTCATTGTAACAATGACCACAACACCACAATCGACATTCACAGTTACACAAATCTAACACATGAATGGATGACCTATTGAAGGTAATGGCAATAATCAAACCAAATAAAAAACTAAACATGTAGAATTGCAAAGAGTCATGTACATGTAATACAACACATTCATGATTTATTTCAGAAAGAACAGCACCAAATATTGTTCGAAAATTGGCATGTAAATATCATAAAATCAATGAGTATTCAAGATTTGTGTTATTATCTTATTTTCTGTAAGGCATAACCAGGTGCATTCTTTGTGTAATAAAACATTGACTTACTTACTTCAGTTAACGTTTCTGACTAGGCAATGTAAATGGAGGGAAGTAATAAATAGGTTACCGTGCCGACTGTATCTGGGCAGAGTGGCTAACAGTTAGTGGTGCCGCTGACTTAGACTTTAATGACATCAATCAATATACACAAATATGTGTGCGAAATTTCCTTTGAAGCGGAATGTCAACAATAATAGCAGTAGGCCCTAACTATCGGCAAAATATGTTTAAAATTACAAATACAGTGCACTCTCGCTATATAAGAACACTAAATGTAACAATTTCATTATAAAGAAGTAAAATCTCTGGTTTCCATACTTTGATTTCCTTTGTATTTTATTGTTTTTGCAACCCTGTATAAAGAAATCTCTTTATAAAGAAGCAATTTCATGGGTCCAGGACTTCTTTGTAAAGAGAGTGCACTGTAAAAAATAAATAAATAAATAAATAATAATACAAAAAAAAAAATAAACCCATTTGAGAAAGAACAACGCAGTCACAAAAGTAAAGTGCCTTTTATAATTTTCATTGCAACATGAATGTATGGCTAGAAGTTATTTTTGGGTAACTGGTTGCAATGAAATTGTTTCACATCAATCCCTTTCTGCTGTAGAATTTCCCCATCATATTCAGGTAATATTGCTTTTTGAAAGAGTTCCTTTGAGGCGATTTAGGATCTCCCCCACATGTCATCATTACCAAATTCTCTCTAAAGTGCAAGTTCACTGTTTGTCCAGACAACGAAATCAGCAAATTCTGCCTCACAACCCCCAACTGCGTCTGAATCTGGTACATGTACGCATGGTCTTGTTTCAGGCTCATTTGTCCCTTTTCTCTGTTTGCAACATGTAGCTTCGCTCACTTGCAGCATATTTCATTTATTAGTTTTGTCTTTACCACAGAATGGACACTTAATTTCTAACTCTCCTCTCCGCGAACAGTCACAAGAAATAATTCCATCTGGAGAGGCCCCAACATGTGATACTTTGGATTGATTACCATACTCAGAGTCACACTATTTCAAAGTTTTCGTGGACCGGTGCATTCTGCCAGAGTACTGTTCCCTTGCTTCCGTTTCATGACTACACCCCACTCTGTGGCAGCACTGAAAAATCCTTTACTTGGGTAGCATATAGCTCTGATCAGTGACAGTGGCAGGTTTATCAAGGATTCGTTCGACATGCGTCTCTCATTTGGATGCTGTCCTCGCCCTGTACGATACAAAACCATGAATTCTCACTTGGCCTGGGAACGGTGTAGATTTCTTCTCACCACATTGGCTGATTTTCTGTGATGGTGATTTTCACATCATCACATTTTTTCTAACAGCTCATCGTGGGACATACTCTCATATTCCACAGAATACAAATTGGTGAGAATATTCTGGAACTCTGCTTCTTTCTGGGGTATGAATTGTTTGCAGTGGCCAGGTAGTACACTTAAAATGGGCCGATTCCCCACAGGAATTCAATTTGTCGAAGAAGTCACTCATTTCATCCTGTGAAGGGTGTGTAAATTGTCTCCATTGTCTGATTTGCGGACGTACATGTCATTTGTGGTGTGCATGAACAGAATCGTCCATTTTTTCTTTCTTTGATTTGGCCGATGTGAAGTCGATGCTATGGAGAGGCAAATACTCAGCAGTTTTCATTGAAGTTGGCAACTCCAGTATGCAGCCTCCTGCGTTACGTTGACGAGTCGCGGATTCTGACCTTTGTCTCCACAAAGAAGAGGATGGCACAAACATGTGTGACTGTCTCTCCAAGACCAGCCATGGCAGTCACAATGTGCGGCCAGAATTTTTCCATCCCTTTCAGCGATGATCATGAGAGTAGGCGTTTCACTAGGGCGGTGAGAGTGCATTACTGTAATATGTACAAAAGCAAGACAAAAAACACATAAAATCACTGAAATTAAATTAATAAAGTAACTCGAATGATCGGCAATAGGCCTACAGGCAAGTAACTGTGAAAAAAATTAACCAAATTTTAACATGTGGTAATGTTCGTACAGCACAAATATTTTTTGCTTGCAGTTACATATCAAACACCACATAAAATAATTCATCTAGATTTAGAATCTAACCATTAGTCTACATGAGTTAATTTCGTCTTGCAATAAAGCAAAAAAGAGGTCAGCTATTAAATGAATATATTGACTGTACTAAGTGGGGTGTGGACTGACAATGTCAAGTCACCACAAAAAAAAAAAGACTCTAAACTGACTGTGTTAATAATCCCCAGTCTGTCCTACACTATGTAACGTTAGCTTAATTTATCTTTCATGTCCCATTCTAGATTCAGGTCGGGCCAGGGAACTGTGTTCAGAACTTCTGCTTGGGGCTCAGCTTCTTCCCTTGTGTCTGGTCGTCCTCTCAGTCTCAACCTCAGTCTCAGAGCAGAGGCACGCTCAGTCATCCATCTCATTTTGTTTTTGATAGTCAATATTTGTGTCTTTAGATTTAATGAGCAGAGTTAACTTGGCCTAGACTACCTATTGGAAACCTATTAAAATTAATTTAAATTCGTAATAAAACTACTTACTGACATTTTCTAGCCATGATATCTACACAAGTGCGCATTTTTACGTACCGACCATGCACAATCACGCGCCGGCTGTTGCCGCACTGCTCGCGCCGAACATCCGCACCCATCCGCTAACAAACTGGTTGTACGCTTCCAAACCTTGTAGCACCGTAGGTCATCAGCGTGTATGGACTGGGACTGTACACAAGATAGTTCACAAATGTCGGGGTAAGTAATCCTCGTAAATACTCGGATCATTATTCCACCCTTTTTGGGAATAGCATATGGATCGACTATCAATAAACGTCAATTTTTCTCGTTATTCTCGCTTTGCTTGTGTTCACTTAACATTGGAAGTAAGGAGAACGCGAAGGTCGCTCTTACGTTGCGTTCGCCATGGTCGATTTGTAGGCTTTCCAAGATGGCCGCCGCGTACCGTTGCTAACAAAAAAAATGACGTCACTGGGGAACGCTCTATATAACCCACACACTACCTCTGGACAACTACCCTTACTGTAAACTTTGCCTTGCGCCCTATTTCTATAGCGCTTCAAATTAACGTGAGTTGTTTGCTTGTGGGCAATTGTTCCAGATAATGTTGTCCAGGTGTGATTGTTCTGGGGTATAGGGAAGTTGTCCTGTACGGTTGTCCTAGGAGGTAGTTGTCCTCGTAGTTTATTGTCCTCGGGGTTGTCATAGATTGGTTGTCCTGTAGGGGTTATTGACCGGGGTAGTAAGTTGTTCGATATGCTTTGGTCAATTATCGAATAGATATTTGCCATATCGCAAGCGTATGATAATCTCTTTCGCTAATCCTCAATTGATCCTCTTAAATGATATATTAACTGTAAGATTAAGCCCCTTGTAACATGGTACACTGGCACACATCTCCAAGTCGGGCTCATCATAACGATCATTATCAAGCCTCAAAGGTTTATTCTGTTTCATGGATCTAAATACTCCTTCCTAATTTGATAGAGCGTTTGGTCCGTGGGTTGGTTCTCTTTCCCCTGTTAAGAGCAATTGAAAGTAGCATTGCCCCCTTTCGGCAGTAATTATTTTAATTTGATTGTCAGATTTTTATAGACTAAATGTTTGTTTTTTACCCATTATGATGAAATGTGGAAGCTAATTGGTCTGCTGCTAGTTTCTTCAATGAGCAGTATGTTAGCCGTTACAGTTGTAAAAATATTTGTTTGTTTTTCCGTAAAAGATTGGAAACCCATCATATTTTTTGAAAACCTATCATATTTTTTATCAAAGGGGAGCATATTATACATATTATTAGTGATCTCACTGTAAAAAAAATAAACAACAAAAACGCAATTTACCTTATTGAGAGTGCATTATGATTGCATTTCAAAGTGCCTTGAGCATTTACGTATTTGAAAATATACTAATGCAAAATGTGTTTGTTGTTATCATTTTTAGATTGCCTTGAAGATATTACGTATATAATTGAACTTGCCTTTTAGAATATTTATATTATCTTGTCTGCAAACTAAGATCAAAGAATTGTTTTATCAATATAGATTAGTACGTAGTAGTAGTAGTAGAAGTAGTAGTAGTAGTAGTAGTAGTAGTAGTAGTATAGTAGCGTCGTAGTCGTCGTCGTCGTCGTCGTCTTCGTCGTCGTAGTAGTAGAGTGTTGTAGTAGTAGTAGTGTAGTAGTAGTAGTAGTAGAGTATATAGTATAGTGTAGTAGTAGTAGTTAGATAGTAGTAGTAGTAGCGATTAGCAGTAGTAGTAGTAGTAGTACTCACGGGCGAAATCGGGGGGATGGGGGATGCATCCCCCCCCCCAGATTTTGAGGAGGGGGGATGGCCTGTACAAACATCCCCCCCCCCCAGTTTTCAAGAAAGAAATGAAGGAAAAAAACACTAGATAATTGTGTTATTGTTAAAATATCGCTTTCAATAGTAAAAAATGCTTCTTTTTCACTCCAGAACCCAAAATTTTCTTGCTCGGTCGCTATGCGACCTCGCACTAACTAACAACAGTAACCTAAGTATAAAAAGGTTGATCCAATGCCCTCGTCTAGGGACAAACCTTAGGACATGGGTTTCTTGGACAATAAAAATATTTGATGTAGTTGTGTGCGGGCTAGGTTGATGGAGGCTCGGGGCCTGCGCACCCACAAATGTTTATAGCAAAGATTGTGGATTTGTTTTCTATCACTGTTATTTAATAAAGCATTAAAATGTATCTTCTAAGTGGATACTAAATTTTCGGCTCGCCTTCACTCTCGCTGATACTACTCACAATAATATCCCCCATTTTTAGCTTTGAAATTTCGGCTCGCGCTTTCGCGCTCGCATTACTTTTTCCATTACTAAAATGAACAGGAATCAAGGCAGCCATTATGTATTCTTTAAAAAGACAAATTTTCTTCGTACCCCCCTACTACAATGCACAAATGTCTAAACTTTTACCCTTAAAAATTTCTCAAACTTTTACCTTAAAATTTTTCGGCTCGCGCTTCGCGCTCGCATTACTTCTTAAATTACTAAAATAACCAGTAATCAAGACAGCATTATGATTCTTAAAGCATATGTGATACGTCTTGTCGAAATGAGAGAGAGAAGTCGCAGATCAAAGATCCGAGTAAATCGACAAACTAATAAAAAACTCAAAATGTTGAGGATTTTTTTTTTTATATTATTTTCTGGTTCTACATGCTTCATCTTTGCTCTGTTAAAAAAATGAGTGAAAATGATAACGGGAAAGTGGTAAAAAGCAGTTTTTCGGCGAGTGTTTTTTATGATATTTTTTTTTTTCCGGACATAAGCGAACGTCCACGCTCATTTCCCCTCTCCGTTTAGCTCCGCCCTTAGCAACGCATGGCTTTGTTTATTGGACGTTCACGGTCATGTGATGTGTGATTTCAACTGGCTTTTGTTTCGTTTTTGTGAGCGAATAGCGACTAAACTCTCTTTAGCTGCACTCAAGAAATTTGCGTGCGATGCCACAACCTGCTGTGAATAAAGCTGTTTCATCCGGGGATAGCGGAGCACGCAACGAATGTCAATCACCAATCGGGTGGGGAGGGGGGGGGTTATAGGGGAAAAGCTACTTATTGTTGTTAGCTATCTGGATCCAAATGAATGTTAATTTCAGCTTTTTATTTTAGGGGCCGCGATAATCTGTTGTGTTGGCTCAGTGGATAGAGCGCCTGCCTCATAATCGGGAGGGTCGTGGGTTCGATCCGGCCGCGTCATACCAAAGACGTTAAAAATGGGAGTTGCTGCTTCCTGTTTGGCGTTCAACAAGAAGGGGATAGAGCAACGGTCGATCTGCGCGCTGCTCAGTGGCTGCCGGGCCCACCGATAATTGGGCAAAATAAATTTCCGTTTCACCTTTCAGGAGTTTGTTTCGGACAATAAAATTTGGAGCATTTTTTTTTTTTTTTTTTGTCCTGATAGAAATTAAAACCTCCCTATAAACAAATTGGTTCCATCAGGGAAACATGAGCATACAAAAGAGGTGACGTGATAATACTTCTGATACAAGTATTTAGGTTAAGTCTTCTGCAGTTTATTTTACAAAGTAACGTGTTTAAGAAAGTAGCGTTTTACTAAACACGACGAATTTACTCTTAAAATAATATATTTCTAAATATATTAATATCTTCTTATTACGTGTAACAAGTTTGATCAATAAAAGACGAGATCGAGCAAATCATTTACGTTTTTATTTTCATTGTCTTAAGCTAACCTAGCCACTCATAAAACGTGATCAGAGAAATTCTAAATACATTCGTGAGGCGCAAATATTTATTAAAACATTTTTGGGGCTTATCTCTATCATATACTTATTCAATAGAATATAAACAAAATGCATAAGCCCCTGTACAAGAATAATTGTCTATAGACATTATTAGTTTCAAAATTTCCAACAGAGTTCAGATCAAAATGACTCGCTTTATTATGAGTAAGAGTATAGCGCGATTGACATTCAAAGAACGCACGCAAAACATCGGAATAAAACCCCCAAAAAGGTTTAAAATAGTTGTTTCTAACTAATTTAGCGCCAGGATGGTAAACACTTTTCTTAAAGAGCGGACTTTTTCTTAAACAATTAGAAAGAGCATCCGTTTTTATTTTATTTGACGAAGATATAAAACAACTAACCAAATTCAGCTTCTTTTTTTTTTGAGAAGATGAATGTATTTGAAGACAACATCGCCGTTGTTTCGGCTTGCTGCGCTTGCCTCGATCATGCGTGACTGACGAGTATTGTTCTCTGTATACTGAATGCAGCCTCCTCATTGGTCATCGTTTTCACCTTTGTAACAAGTGGTTGCTAGGATTTCGGTGAGTACAACCGTGACAAAATGTTCTTAATTTTCTGGCGCGGAGTCAAACGGAAGTCAAACTTCGCAGACGTTTTCTCTTGATTTTGATTTCCAAGAGCACAATTCTCCTCGCGTTCAGAGGCTAATATCTCCACTTTCTATTTACTCTTTACAGTCGGGTTATATATCAATTCAAGGGAATGAATCAGGGATCAATAATATCAAATAAATGGATTTCAAAAATCGCGACTATATCTCTTCATTTCGACGTGACGCATACATATATTCAAAGAAATTTTTTTTTTTTCGTATCCCCTCGCTCTCCGAATAACATTTCTCTTAGCGGCTTCTGATCTAAAGTGTCCCCACTTTCAGAAAAGATGCCCTTTTTATCGAGACCCCTTATTTCAAATCCGTTCCGCCGCCTCTATATATATTTTCATTTTTTTGTTTGTTTGTTTTTTCCTTTCGCCTCGCGGATACTATAATATGACCTTTTATGCACAAACATATCCAATTTCAGCTTAAAATTTTCGGCTCGCGCTTTCGCGCTCGCTAATACTAAATAGGAACTATAATGCACAAATATATCACCAACCTTTTTATAGCTTTAAATTTTCGGCTCGCGCTCGCGCTCGCATTTGTTTTCCTTCAGTTTACTAAAATGAACCGTAATCAAGGCAACCATAAGCTGAAAATTCAAAGACAAATTCTATTCGCACGGGCCCCTCCCTCTCAAAATTCCGTTCCGCCGCCCTCTGCTATATGGGTATTAAAAACGTTCCTGTGATAGTCT
>CALNVZ010000218.1:1612795-1644079 GCA_940671915.1 Paracentrotus lividus | reverse complement strand
ATGGGGGGATGCATCCCCCCCCCCAGATTTGAGGAGGGGGGATGGCCTGTACACATCCCCCCCCCCCCAGTTTTCAAGAAAGAAATGAAGGAAAAAAACACTAGAATAATTGTGTTATTGGTTAAAATATCGCTTCAATAGTAAAAAATGCTTCTTTTTCACTCCAGAACCCCAAAATTTCTTGCTCGGTCGCTATGCGACCTCGCACTAACTAACAACAGTAACCTAAGTATAAAAAGGTTGGATCCAATGCCCTCGTCTAGGGACAAACCTTAGGACATGGTGTTCTTGGACAATAAAAAATATTGATGTAGTTGTGTGCGGGCTAGGTTGATGGAGGCTCGGGGCCTGCAGCCCACAAATGTTTATAGAAAGATTTGTGGATTTGTTTTCTATCACTGTATTTAATAAAGCATTTAAAATGTATCTTCTAAGTGGATACTAAATTTCGGCTCGCCTTCACTCTCGCTGATACTACTCACAATAATATCCCCCCATTTTTAGCTTTGAAATTTCGGCTCGCGCTTCGCGCTCGCATTACTTTTTCCATTACTAAAATGAACAGGAATCAAGGCAGCCATTATGTATTCTTTAAAAAGACAAATTTTCTTCGTACCCCCCTACTACAATGCACAAATGTCTCAAACTTTTACCCTTAAAAATTTCTCAAACTTTTACCTTAAATTTTCGGCTCGCGCTTCCGCTCGCATTACTTCTTAAATTACTAAAATAAACAGTAATCAAGACAGCCATTATGATTCTTAAAGCATATGTGATACGTCTTGTCGAAATGAAGAGAGAGAAGTCGCAGATCAAAGATCCGAGTAAATCGACAAACTAATAAAAAACTCAAAATGTTGAGGAATTTTTTTTTTATATTATTTTCTGGTTCTACATGCTTCATCTTTGCTCTGTTAAAAAAATGAGTGAAAATGATAACGGGAAAGTGGTAAAAAACAGTTTTTTCGGCGAGTTTTTTTTTATGATATTTTTTTTTTCCGGACATACAAGCGAACGTCCACGCTCATTTCCCTCTCCGTTTAGCTCCGCCCTTAGCAACGCATGGCTTTGTTTATTGGACGTTCACGGTCATGTGATGTGTGATTTCAACTGGCTTTTTGTTCGTTTTTGTGAGCGAATAGCGAACTAAACTCTCTTTAGCTGCACTCAGAAATTTGCGTGCGATGCCACAACCTGCTGTGAATAAAGCTGTTTCATCCGGGATAGCGGAGCACGCAACGAATGTCAATAACAATCGGGTGGGGGAGGGGGGGGGTTATGAGGGGAAAAGCTACTTATTGCTTGCTTAGCTATCTGGATCCAAAGAATGTTAATTTCAGCATTTTATTTTAGGGGCCGGATATCTGTTGTGTTGGCTCAGTGGATAGAGCGCCTGCCTCATAATCGGGAGGGTCGTGGGTTCGATCCCCGGCCGCGTCATACCAAAGACGTTAAAAATGGGAGTTGCTGCTTCTCTGTTTGGCGTTCAACAAGAAGGGGATAGAGCAACGGTCGATCTGGCGCTGCTCAGTGGCTGCCGGGCCCACCGATTATTGGGCAAAATAAATTTCCGTTTCACCTTTAAGGAGTTTGTTTCGGACAATAAAATTTGAGCATTTTTTTTTTTTTTTTTTGTCCTGATAGGAAATTAAAACCTCCATATAAACAAATTGGTTCCATCAGGAGAAACATAGAGCATACAAAAGAGGTGACGTGATAATACTTCTGATACAAGTATTAGGTTAAAGTCTTCTGCAGTTTATTTTACAAAGTAACGTGTTTAAGAAAGTAGCGTTTTACTAAACACGACGAATTTACTCTTAAAATAATTCATTTCTAAAAATTATTAATATCTTCTTATTACTGGTAACAAGTTTGATCAATAAGGGTATTAAAAACGTTCCTTGTGTAACTAGTGCTTGTGTATACCATACAAGATCGCGACAAGTTGGTCAATTATTTCGCTCATCCCCCCACTCCTCGACACGGATTTACGCCGTTGGTAGTACTAGTAAGCAATTACGTAAGCTTCTATCGCCATCTAAGCATAGGCTTTCCTTCTACCGTCACTTTATAATTATGAAAATGTTCTTTTGACACATGTTAGCTATTCAATGTGATTTTACTGATTACGTCAAAAGTAGGATATCGTATTCTTGTCTTCTAATCAGATGAAACTCTGTAGCGCCTCACTATAAATCAGAATATCGTCACTAATTAGTATTATTAATTCGCATCGTCTGATTCTTAGCTGTTAGGGCATCTTTTTTCCCTCTCAAAAATCAATGATAGTTATATTTTTCTTGTTCACTTCCCAAGTTACGTAATCTCATATCACCACCACCTGAGGATAATATTTCAGCTTTCTAGGGCTTTTGCTTTACCGCCTCAACATAAATCAAAGTATCATAATTAATATCACTAATTAGTATTATTAAAAATCGCATCGCATATAATACTTGCCTGAATCCAAAATTATGGGTTCAAGTAGTATTTATAGTAGCCTACTAGTAGTCATAATAATAGTGCCCTTACCTTGTGTAGTTGTTGTTTTTTTTTTTTCTTTCTTTGTATAAAAACGTCCAAGAAAAAGTGTAACCCGGTTGATCTGTCAATTTCAAGGTGATCGGAAACAGACAATCTATGAACAACGTAGAATAAGAAATGATATACGTGGTATTTATAAACGTGAAAGTTAATTAGGGTAGTGAGATCATAGCACGATTTTCTCAAAAGTTCGTATTTTGTGTATAAATGACAGATTGACACCTCATTACCGTGAATCTCCGTTCCATTGTTTATACCCTGCAGGCCCGTAACTAGGGGGGGTTCGGGGGGTTAAAAAAATTAAAACCCCCACTTTTTGTCAGAAATGCAGCAGATACTTGAATAGAAACACAAGAAAGGAAGATTAAATCACTTTGCTTTCAGTCCCCCTACATGTACAATCTATCGCTCGCGCTTCGCACTCGCAACTTTTTATTTTGGGGATGATAATCATGTTTTTCAGAACAAATTACGTAGGAATTACACTTATCTCATTTCGCAGGAATGTTTTCGTTTGCATTTGTGTTCTATTTTTATATTTTTAAATGATGTTATCTTCAATTTTAGGAAATGATATAACAGAAATAAGGCCTAATGGCAGAGGCGGTGGAACCGGGGGGGGCAGGGAGCACAGTGACCCCCACTTTTTCATCCACCATAAAAGTACCCTATTCATGACTAAAAAGTGTCCATTTTCTAAGCTAAAAAGTGTCATCTTTATACTAAAAAGAAGCCTTTCAGAGTTTTGAAAAGTCCCGTTAACAATTTCTGTTTAAAAAGGGGGCACTTTTAATACTAAAAAGGGCCCCTTGTTACTCCATAAGTCTTTTAAAACCCCAAATTTTCGGCTCGCGCTTCGCGCTCGCCAATACGAAATAGGGTCAATTATGCAAAATAAACTACAATTTTAAGCTCAAAGTTTTCTACTCTCGAGGATATTGGGTTCTAACAGAGGCGGTGGAACGGGGGAGGGGGGCAGGGGACAGAGTGCCTCTTTTCTTAGCTTAAAAATGCCCCTTCTATACTAAAAAGAAGCCTTTCATACTCTTTAAAAGTCCCATGGATAATTTCTTAAAAGGTGTCACTTACAATACTAAAAAGTGCCCCTTTCTTTACTTCATAATTATGTCTTTTAAAACCCCAAATTTTCCTGCTCTGTCGCTATGCGACCTCGCACTGTAAAGTTAACAAACAATAAGTATTTAAAAAAAAAACTCTGCTGCTGGAGACATACTAGTCAAAAGAATTGGTGTAATTGTGTTTGGGCTATATTGGGATGGTTTAAGCTAAAATTATCAAGGAGCCAAGATTATTATGCATCTTCAACATGGATCCTAAAGAGAGTCAGCTCTATAAGGCACAACTTTTAGCTCAAAACTTTCAGCTCGTGGATATTGAATAGGCTCTATATTGCACAATAAACTCCAATTTTGATCTCAAAATTTTGGGCTCGCGCTTCGCGCTCGCATTCCTTTATATTCATTACTAAATGAACAATAAAAAATAAAAGTCATTAAGATTCCTAAAATTTTCAGCTCGCGCTTCGCGCTCGCGGATACTATAAGTAGGGTCTTTAATGCACAACTAACCCCAGTTTTGAGCTTCGTGCTCGCGGATACTGAATAGAGTCTATAATCATGATAATGCGTACTTTACTCCAAGTTTAACTCAAAATTTTCGGCCCGCGCTTCGCGCTCGCAAAAAAAAAACCCTTGAAAAAGGTCCACTTTTTCAAATTTCGAACCCCCCCGTAAAAATCCTAGTTACGGGCCTGCCCTGGTCTCACCCGAGCATGCATGTTTTTACGAGTCTCGCAGCCTTTGTCGTTCACAGGGCACGTGAACGTTTTGCGAATTGAGAAAGTCCAAAAATCTTTTTCAAGCTTTTGGTGCAGGAAAACGAAAAATGACTTTCACGATTATTGTTCAATTCTTCTTTACAATAACGTATTGTTTTAGCCAAATAAGTTGGCAAGATAATATAAATATATGTATATTGATTTCCCCTTATTGAGTACAATTTTTTACCTATCAAAGAACATTGTACATCTCCATTTTGTACCTCCATGAACCAAAAAAAAAAAAAAAACACTCGACAATTTCGGAGAGGCAATTATCACAAGTTCCTTTAATTCTGAGGTTTCGCTTTAACGACCTCGTATCTCTTGCGACCATATAATATTATATCAAAAATCCAGCATGTAACGGTGAGAGGGAACGATCGAATTTGAAAAGATGTAATGGACTCATACTTTAGGAGAACATTGACTAAATTTAAATACCCAAAATGTGCTTTACCTATAAAATTTACAGGAGAATAATGCAAATGGACAATAATGAAAGTAATCGTTAAAAAAAAAAGACAAATCAGTCAGAACAACTAGTCCAACTTTAATTAGTAATTTATTATACTTTGTATATACCAGGATTGCTTCCTCCTTTAGCTTTTTCCCCCAAAAAGAAGAAGATGTATCTGACTGAAGTAAATAATAAAGCCCTCTATTTCTCTTTTTTTTTTATTTAGTCGAACATCATACAGCGATGAACATCATTTAACTCAGGTGACAAGTAATATATAAATATTTCCCGGGGGTATTTTTATGCGCAAATAGTACTTTATTGTTCAGATTTGCTTTTCTACCAGGCACACGTATACCATTTTATTACTGTATGTTGTAATATTTAGACAATTAAAACAGGTCCGCGGAGCCGCTGGAGCCGCGGGGGATGTAGCCCCCCTTTTCAGCAAAAGTGTACAAAAACGCGAAAATGACCAATCGCTCACCCCCTCCACTTTCAAAAAAGCTTTGCGGTCTTAGTAAAAAAAAAAATAATAATAAATAAATAAAAAAAAACTCTTTCTGTCAAAAAAAAAGGGACAGGTTTATGTGTCTGGTCTAGGGGAGGGGTTAAAGTAAAAAGTGTAATTGGTTAAAAATTCGGAATGTTTTATTCCACCTTTATGCTAAAAACAAAATGAATTAAAAAAAAAAAAAAAACATCCTTTTAACCCTTAATTGTTATCAAATTCCCCTAATTATTTATTTTTTTAAAACCTTGATGACAAGGTTGTATAAATTGTATAAATTGTATAAATGGTGACTATAAATAATATTTTTAATTAATTTATGTTACGCTGAGATTTTACAATACAATTTGGGGAAGATAAACATTTCCATGGTGTAAAAATGAATAAAATCAATGTTGAACCCCAATAAAAATAAATTTTTACCCCTCCCCAGACAAAAGAGTCGAGCTTGTGACCATAACACTAGATTTAACTTTAAGAACAATAACAACTCTACACCTCTGACGTGTTTCCTTGGGGTATAGAACTAAGGCGGCCTTGGTGGGTCGCGTAAACAAAAGGGGCCCCCAAAATAAGAAAAAATGACAAAAATGGCCATCTTGGGGGGGGGGGGACAAACTTTTTTGGAAGAAAAATCACAGGGAAGGGTGGAGGGAATGTCCAAGATATAGACAGGATCCCGAAGATTGAAAGCGGTGACGAACACATTTAAGAAATTCTGAGTAACAAAATGGCGCTGGAGCCAGAAAAAAAAAAATCCACATATATGACGAACAGTGTTGTAATAATAAATCAAATTAGACAAATCAGCAGACAATAGAAGAAAAATGATGATTATGCAGAGAAAGGACAATATACGGCCTGGATTTCTGTTAGTTATTCCATATTAGTAAAGTCTCACTTTTTTCTCTCTCTCTCTCTCTTTCTTTTCTTTTTTTTTTTTTTTTTTTTTTTTTTTTTTTTTTTTTTTTTTTTTTTTTTTTTTTTTTTTTTTTTTTTTTTTTTCTTTTTTTTTCTTTCTTTTTTTTTTTTTTACAATTTGGGGCTCGCCAAATGACCAAACTTGTCTGCTTCTTGCGTGGTTGAGCGCCATCTGCGTTGAGTGACGGGATAATTGAATTTGCTAATTCCGTTGTGTGGTCGCTGTCAAGGTGAATAGGGACGCTTCGGTTTTTGCAGAAATATGAGCTAGAAAGTATCCTTTTAACGGCCTCCCTCTCTACATATCAGGTTGAAAACGTAGCAGGTTTGTTCAAGTTTCTTCCACTTCATGGGAATTACTGTATTATTTCCTGAATCATTATAATATGCAAGAATATGACCTCATTGTCGTGACTTGCTTTTGTTATTCGCTTCTAAAGTTCCGTCGTAGGTTAATAACACTGATCAGTCCCATACGTAAGATATTGTGTTTGTTATTTTTATTCAGCTGAGACTTGGGTGAAAAACTTTTATTTGTTGAATGACGTGATCTCAATTATTTTAGAGGACTTCATAGTTATTAAATGGGTCAGTGAACTTATTTTAAGGAGATGTCAGCGTTGAGGAGACCGAACGTTGATTTGAAATGATTTTGGAATGAGGCGACTCTAACTTAAGTTGGGCCTAACCACTCGTATGTACGAGATCAATATACAGTAGTATATTGACCTCGTATTGAATAAGGTACTTTTCGTTGTAGGAAAAAATGTAGACCCAGATATTAGGTTATAGCTAAGAAAATTAGGAAGGAATGCAATAATTTTGATAACTCGTATATAAATTGTATGAATAAATTTATGTTCTTGCAATTAAAGTTATGAAAGATAGAAAAATAAAGAGAAACTCCACCGCTGTCTTGACACAGAGTGCTGAGTACGTCCGAAGTGCCTCAATGCTTATTTTACGTGTAGCTAATGGCGCTATTGTTAAGAGTCGCAAATCGCTTCACCCGATACGAAAAATCGGCATCGTTTCAAAACAAACTCGTACCATGCATACTTACGTTGTATCGTGTGAGTTGACCCACATCATATCATCGTTCTTTTACTGAATCAGACCACTGGGTAGAAAAACTGAAAGACTAGTAACATGTTGACATCGTTTAGTTGAGTCGAAAGATCAATGAAGAGAATCTTTTGGTAATACATCGATGAGCATCTGGTTTGGACTGTCAGTCTTTGTGCAACCGTTTACATTATAGTCGGGATTATAGTATGAGTCAGTGGGCTTATTTTTCCCCTGGATGATCATTGTTTGGGCTGTCCTTTTTTTTTAGTGGGAGCTTTTTTTTTCAGTTGGGCCTTTGGGACGGCCAATTTATTTTTGATTGTTTTTTTTTTTTTGGGGGGGGGGGGGAACTGACATTTTTTTTTTTTACTTTTCGAACCCCCCCCCCCAAAAAAAAAAAAAAGTGGGGAGAGGCAAACAATTTTGGGTCATTAAGAAAAAAAAATTAATGGCCCAAAAATTGTTTGCCTCTCCCCATTTTTTTTTTTTTTATTTCGAACAAAACAAAACAAAAAACAAATGGGGCGCCAAAAATTTAGGGCTTTTTGTTTGTTTGTTGTTTTTTTTGTTTCGAAATAAAAAAAAAAAAAAATGGGGAGAGGCAAACAATTTTTGGGCATTAATTTTTTTTCTTAAATGACCCAAAAATTGTTTGCCTCTCCCCACTTTTTTTTTCTTTTAAATATTGAAATTTCTGAATAGAAAAGCCCCAGATTTTTTGGCGCCCCATTTGTTTTCTGTTCTGTTTTATTTTTTTTTAATTTCTATAATGAAAAAAAAAATTGGCCCACAATTTTTTTTTGGGGGGGGGGTGGGGAGGATTTTGAAAAGTAAAAAAAAAAAAAAAGAAAAAAAGAAGATCGGGGCCAAAAAATTTGGGGCCGATTTTTTTTTTTCCTATGCCCATTTTTTTTTTTGGGGGGGGGGGAGGGGATACGAGACAATATATGAGGTATACATATAATATATATATATATATATATATTAATATATATATATATATATATATATATAGACTCTATTTGTATATCTATTGTTATTAAGTTAATCATTTCAAATTTGGAAGAAAATAATGTGACCCCATTTTTTTAGGGCTATTAACTAAATAAATAGTGCATGCTCCAAATGCATCATGAACATTACTGACTAGGCCTATGTACATGTGAGTTCAATAGGCCTATAAATCCCTCAGATTTGGAGAAAAGCCAAGTCACGCCCGGATTCATAGGAGAGATAGGTAATGAGCTGGTCGGAAGTAATGCTTACTCGACTACTCCACGAATTAATATCGCGTAGCGCCCTCATACGACGTCAGTTCTACAAGTTGGAGAAATGCTGAACCTTCAGTTCCTATCTGCAGAACCAGCGATTTATTTAAATTCTATCCAACTTCAAACCTTTCTGATGACACGAGTGGAGACAGACGCCCTCAAAAAGGTTATGGGCAACAAGGAAGGATAATTGGTACGTAAAAAATATACATTTGTTCTAAAAATATTCATTTAGAAGTGTTGTTATGCACCTAACACTGTAGGAAAAAATCGATAGTAGTCCCACGTAGTGGTGCTGCTAGCGTGGGCCTAACTTACTCGAGTCAACAAGACAAGTCGTGATTCTTTCAAGTTTTATTGTACGTTGGTATCAGAGGCATGATCATGCTACTCTCAGTTACTTAGCCCCACCAGAACCCTACACTGGCACCAGGGTCCTACATATTATTAAACTAAGGTTTGTAATTGTATCGAGCTGAGACGGTTTTGTCCGAAGATTTCTGCACCAATAATCTCATAATTTAAATTATCTCCTTCTTCTCTTCTTCTTCTTCCGCGTTGAGTACATTCCACCAGTGGTGTATTCTCATATTGCAGCTTGGTCTCCTGACTAATTCCCATGTTAAAAAAGTTCCACATCCACATCATGGTAGATTCAGATTTGTACTGATGGTTAAAATAGTCCTAACTGTTAGAATCTACTTTAGAGTCTAACTGTGTTAGACCTTCTACATGCAGAGTGCATTTTATGAATAAAATGATACTCTGTCCCCTTTCTGGAAATTTGTTGAAAATATAGTATGAAATTTTATATAGATCTAACTTACAGTCTGTGGGAAAAAAATATTTAGGTGTGAAATATTTTCAAATAATGTGTGTATGTGGTCCCAAAATAAAGCCAAATAATTTTCCTTGCGCTTTGTTCTGTATAATTTGCTTTCGTAAAACAAAAGTCATTGCTAAATTTTGTGCGGCGAGGAACAAATCGAAATTGAGCACTTTATGGCTATTATGCGAAACCTATACACAAAGGCATGGGACGGCAGCGAAAAATGGATTTTTCTTGATTGTAGAAAACTAGTCATATTCAAAAATTACAACACCAAATGTGATGAAAAAATTGCAGGTGAAAGCCTGATCTTCCTGCTTTTTGAAAATACCAAACAATAGCAGGCTGTGATTAATCTTCATACTATAAAAAATGTTTTCCACTTGTACCATTTTATTTGACACAGACTGTAGATCTATCTTTATTTTCTAAAAATAGCTTCTGTTCATTTGAAACTTTTCTTCTTCGTTTCAGATCATCATTGGCACCCAGCAATAATATGGACCAACTGTAAGTAATGTCAGGCCACGTGAGGAATTCCGGCTACCTGTTAGCTGACTTGACCAGATTCTTCATAACTTTTCCTTCAACAAGCAGAGTCAATAGAGGGTGCTCTAACCAAAAGCTAACAAAATGGCGGGGATGAGTGGAAGTAGAAGAGTCGTCCGCAAGAAAGGCACCGACAAAGCGTTCTACGAGAAACAAACCACAAAGGAAACAAGTTCTGATATAATTGCCGATGCCAGGGCGGCCTTGAGGACTGTTCCTACAGCACGACCTTTCACCCCACGGGAGGACAAGAGGACCCTGTTCAGTGGCAGCACTTCCAGGGCACCGAGTGAGAGACCCCCTTCTGCATTTAGGTAAGAAAAGTGTTGAATATTGATCAGATTTGTTATTTGGAGACACCTTTTAAAAAAAAACTTTATTCATAACAACCATTTTCTAAATATTTAGTAGAAATTAAGGAACACAGACATACAAAAATGCAATTAGGGTAATTTTTATCACTTCCTATTGGGATTTCAGTGCTTTTTAAAAAAAATGAATACTTGATAAGGCCTGCCACATTATTGCTTTGAGTTTCAATTGTATTGTCATTAACCCTAAAAAGGCCGGGTTATTTTTGCCATCTCACAGCCGTGGGGGGGGGGCTGATTAGGCCCCCCCTTCAGATTTCGGCCGCCGATCGCGTGAGCGCCGCGAAAATTTGCACAATAGTAGTGTGCGATGTAATCTACAAGACTGTATAGTTCGTTTTTCCAAAATAATGTCTTTTCAATTTATATTAATTAATTATGCTAATTTATGCATGAAATCATACTTTTTGCTCTAAATCATTAAATAAAGCTCCTAGAATGCTAATTTTTGGTGTAAATATTGTTAGTAGCATCCCTAAGGGTTGTACGTGAAAAAAATTCCGGTATCTAATTCAATTTCTTATGTATTTTATTGTTTTGGGAATTTCTTATGTATTTCTTTGTTTTTCGACTTATGTATTTTATTGTTTTTTTGTTTGGAAAACTTTGGTCAATATTTATCTCTGAATATTACAGCAATATCAACAAATATAATGGCTATTAACCATATTTTAATTATTGAAATGTGATTTTAGCATAAAATGCCATTTCCCATATGTTTTGTACACAAATACAGAAAATTTCCGGTTTTTGAGCCTGCGCTGCATTACATAACGTTGCATAATTTCCGAAGCGTACGCTCAAATTTGTTCAAATTAGTTTTAAAAGTTGCGTAAGATGTTAGAGAATAAAGTCATGAATGCGCGGAGCGCAAAATTTTTTTCCGGCGACATGACCGCGCGAAATGTTGAGGGGGGGGCTGATTAGGCCCCCCCCCCCCCCCCCCCCCCCCCCCCGGCCCTTTTAGGGTTAAACACTATAGATTAAATCTTTTCATTAACTGGTTTAGAGAATATTTAGCAGAGAGTAGTTCATTTTGCTAGGAGATAGAAAGCACTCTAATCTTAGATTTCTACACAAGATAAAACAAGTGAATACTTGACTATCGTGCTGTGATTGACACTAGCCCATCATTCAAGATCCAACAGATTAATCCTTCTTTCTTTATCAAGTGGATTTTTATACCCTGATATGGAGAGTACTTAATGCCTCATTGAAACTCTATCCATTCATTAAAGAGATTCTCATTGTGTTTTACAGTGGGTTGTGAAGGTTCTCTGAATAGAGCATTCTTTGAACCATTTAGGAGTCCCATTATGGAATATCCTTGATTGATGTCTGTAGTCATATGAATTCTGCCTTGAGGTGTGTTAGCAGGATTCTGAAATCATAAACAAAAGCTAGGTGCAAACTTGGCAGAAAAGCTTTTTCTTAACCATAATTTTTAATTACTTCTGGGCAGTTCCAAGCAAAACAGGACATGGAGCTAAAATTTTAATGTGCCGCTGTGCCTTCGAAAATGCAAATTAGGATCTGAAATTACCAGAAAGGCTTCTTTACCATACAACCAGTCATTTAAGTTAAAAAAAATTGTGATTCAGTATTCTTGTGCTGAATAATTGATCAAACCCAAATTTGCACGTATGGGACTATGGGGCTTTAAATGCCTCTAATTCTTATATCTAGTCACTTTTTGCCAATTTTTTTTGCTTAATGTAATTATCATGGACTACTCCAACAAACTTTGGTATTAATATTTCTTTATAATGCATTTCTCCTCACGAAAAAGACCGGGAAACCAGATGTCACTCCGTAACCGTCACTCCGTAACCGTACATCGGTGCAAGTTTTAAGTCATAATTAACAAAATATTCAACCAATTTTTTAATGCAAGGTGGCATATTATACCTAGAATAACAAAGAATCCAATCAATAACTTCAAATTGTGATAGCCATTTAGATTTCCCAGAGTTTAAGCAAAATGTTTTCTGCTCAAATATGCATGTCCATTTTGCGTCACTCCGTAACCATGATTATGAATATTCATATCTCATTAATTAAGAGGATCACTATAAAAAAATATATCATTTTGAAAAGAGGGTACCATCAGCTATTGTCATGAACCATTTCTTTGTACATAAAGATTAAAGTATGGATGATAAACTTGTTTGAATGCTTAAATGTTGCTTCTGAATGTCACTCCGTTACCTTGGAACTGCCCTTCTACATATTTGATATTTTGTTAATTGAGCAATATGAGCTCATTTTGAGTTCTGGTTTCACAGTTCTATCATCATGTATTTAGGGAAAACCTTTTCATAACCAACATGTCTACTGTACATATAGGGTCCCATTGATATTTTATATTTTATTTATCAAGCAATAAGTGCTCATTTAGAGTTCTGTCTTTGTTTTGTTTTGTTTTGTTTTGTTGTTTTTTTGCAACGACGTACGTCCAGTTGACTAGTTTTAAGTGATTAGTTCATGTTTAATTTTACCTGTATGATTGAGAATATTCATAGACTCACATTAAGTTGGTAATGAGGATAGACCAAGGAGCACCGAGGGCTGATTCACTAACAGCTAAAATCAATCCCGACTGGGATTAAATCAATTTTAGGATCAATAGCCATGTTATAGTTCCATAGGTTCATAGTGGGGATTGATTTTAAATGTTTGTAAATCACCCCTGTTCGCGGTCACCACAGCCTAAATTTTGTGAGAACATTTTTCTTTTTTAATTAATTACTTTATTTATTTTCCACACATGGGCTGGAAATACCCTCCTCAACCAGTATATCATAATATATATATATTTAAAAGAAAAAAATAATAAGAATGGGTTAATAAATATACAATAATGAAATAATTTAAATTTGTTTGTATATACCTGTTTTTATTCTATTTTTCTAATTAGTTTGGGGTCAAGGCACTTTGATGGACCCGATTCGAGACCACCATCTGGATCCAGACTCTCGCCCCTGGATCATGTAAGACTTCATTACTCTTAAAATATTGATATTGTTGTTGTATATATACCTGTTCGTTAGCAGTAGGGTTTTAAAAAAAAAACATCCTTAAGACATTTTGAAACTGGCTCTGGGCTTCATCGATACACAGAGGTGAATATGTTTTGGAACTGTTCATTTTGTTCTACAAAGTTTCAAAGAACCAATATCCTAAATGTTTTGTCCATTAAAGTAGAGTTAACCATTTGTTAAGAAATACTTAGTGTCAAAGTTTTGAAGATTTGTTTAAATTGTTAATTGCCTTGATATTTCACCCAAATTGTCCAAATCGTTCAATATTTCTGTCAAATCATTTCTTAATTCAATAATTTTTGCACTCAGAAACCATCACCGCCACCCATCAAACAGATCTCTATAGATGACCATTGTCCGAAGCTTCCCAAACCGCCCTCTATAGATCCAAAGCGGGGAGGATCGGGTCAGAGGAGAACTCGTCCAAAGCTGCTTAGCGCCCTCAGTCAAGATGGAAGTGCCAGTGAGCGAAATCTCGTAATCCTCTTTTAGAATTAGTTGCAACTCAAAGGAATATCAAGTTTAATCTACATTTTATAAGACATTCCTCAAAATAGGCTTGTACAAAAGTTATCTTATTAGGTTGATAATTTTGTCCACTTCCACCTCATACTTTAAAATCGACTATATCAACTATTTTTTTTTATTTTTCAGAGTACTTAGAGAATTTGAGCTTTAAAAGTTGCGCTTAAATTACGTTCATACCCAATATCCATTGTAGATGTCAGATTATGAAGTTATGTTTTCTATAAACAAGAAGGGACAAATGCATGTATTATCACTCCAGTCGACTCCTGTTGTAACGAGTAGGATATTTAAATTTAGTGTCAATAAAATTTTGTTATAACAAGTCCCAATTTCAATCTTGTGTACATTCTGTCTCTATGTGTTTCAGTGTGAGGCAGTTGGCTTGCTCCAGACCACCTCATTATTACTGAAGTTGACTCTTTCACCATGTACATTGTAGGAGTTGAAATCATTTCATAGATCATTAAATCTGGACCACATTTGTTCTTGCATTCCCAGTCCAAGTCCTGCCTAAGCCTATGGAGAGGAAGAATTCTGCTCCTAAGATGATGAGTGAGAGACGAGTCCAAAGCGGACCCAAGGAGAGAACCAAACAACTGCTGGATGATACAGAGATAGACGCAGGTACAGGGGATGAAGGACTTAGACGCCCCTCCCCTGATAACGGGGTCTCTAGAGTCAGATCGGCAGATAGCATACAGACTAGTAGTACAAGCAGTAGTCGGTGAGTAACTAACTCATTTATCTTCGGTGGAGTGATGAAACCTTGTATCTCAATAATGTCAAATCTTCAGGAGAGCGAAACATATGGGGGCCAATGCACTGTAACCTATGGGATTGCCTGTTGTTTGACATGCTGTGGTAGCATCATATTTGGTGTAAGAGAGCTGGGATTTAGACAGAATATCACTTGACAGATTACCTGAGCATTAACACAAAAATGTAGTTTTCATTAAAAATTGAGATGCAAGGTTTTATCACCCTATCAAGAATGTGTGTTTCCTTCATCAGAGGCCACATTTTACATTATAATTGCATTAATTGCTGATTGGCACAAACCAAAGACCTCAATTAACACAAAGATTACATTTGTGTTGCTGGTTCAAACCCTCCTTGGTCAACTTTTTTTTTTCTTACTTCATTATCATTCATGTGTAGATCAATCTAACACAATGGAACTTACAGGGAAAATTCTTTAAGAAATTCTCCCATGAAACTTATTAACTTTGACAGAAGGTAGTCTGTCATAAACATATATCATAAATGTTATCGCCAACAGAGTGTACTTTTGTGTTATTACAGTTTTCTTTTCGTTTCCAATTTTTTTTTTTCTTCTTTTTATCGTAGCTCTTCGACTTCAACAGAGAGTGCTAGCACAGAGCGATCAGAAAGTGGTTACTCCAGTGATAGGCATTCTGCAAGTAGCAGAACTGGTAAGTCATTGAAAATTTACTCTCTAAAGAAGCGGAGAACAAAACAACTTTGAGCCTGGTTTGATATTTTACTGTACCATTTTACTGTATCATCTGATTCTCTCTGCAAAGAAGTATGAATCTCATTACTGAATAGTTTTAACTAGGCGCATTGAAAATGATGTTTTATTAACATTATCATTGTTGCTTGAAAAATATGAGTAAGCATTCAGTATTTTTTGGTCTGCTCTATGACTATGATGATATAAAATCTGTCATCAAAAGCATATTATAGATTCCCAGAGTATAAAATTTGTATCAGAGTATGTGTCATTTACATTTATTTTGAAAATAAGATTAGTGCTATATTTCAAGTAAAACATTGTAACCTTTTCCCCCTTCTCCTGTGTGTGTAGGAAGTGGCGGAAGAAGGGAGGATGAAACACCGGAGGAGGCCCTCTATTGGAATGAAAGAGTTAGTCCGATCTTAGAGAGAATAGCATCATTATGTCAAGGTGAGTTCTTATTCAAAAATTAAACTATGGTCCTAGATAGAGACTCAAATGGAAACTCAATCCCAGAATAAAACTATGGTCCTAGATAGAGACTCAAATGAAAACTCAATCCCAGAATAAAACTATGGTCCTAGATAGAGACTCAAATGAAAACTTGATCCCAGAATTAAACTATGGTCCTAGATAGAGACTCAAATGAAAACTTGATCCCAGAATTAAACTATGGTCCTAGATAGAGACTCAAATGAAAACTTGATCCCAGAATAAAACTATGGTCCTAGATATAGACTCAAATGAAAACTCAATCCCAGAATAAAACTATGTCTGTTCTTTGTTTTCTTTGATTTACTGTCCATGTTACCTGAGTGTTTTGTGCAGTTTACATTTTTCAAATTGTTAGCGTATTAGTAATAATCACTTCAAAGCCAATAAATTTGGAGTGAGAGGGAGGAAAGATGCACTCATCTCCATACTTGTAGTTGTGGTTTATTTGTTTGTTTGTTTTTTTCAGGAGGGGTGAGAGTTTCAATGCTTTGACTTAAATGGTTCATGTGTTCACCAAATTGTCTTTCTTTCAACCAATTATATGTTACTTGTTTATATATGTTCACCACAACATGCATATTGGTTTCTAAGAGTTGATAATTATGTTCACATTCATGTTTGTCTGTATCCCTTGACATACAGGTAAGCTTGGTGAAGCAGAGATCCTGGAAGCCTGTAGTGCGTGCAAAGATCTCTACAGCACTCTAGAAGCCAGAGATATGTTAGGACGGGGTGCTAAGAGGAGGTCCTCGGCACTGAAGACCATCTTCAAACTCTTGGACCAGACTGATTCTAGGTTACTCCTCAAAGCTTCTAGGATAGTACTAGCAGTGAGTATCAATAGAGAGAGAAGGTTGGAGGGAGGGTAGGGAGTTGGGCGAGTGGGGAGGAGGGAGGGTAGGGAGTGGGGCGAGGGGGGAGGAGGGAGGGTAGGGAGTGGGGCGAGGGGGAGGAGGGAGGGGCAGGGACACAGAGACAGAGACAAAATTGACAGATGTAACGACCTGGGTGCCCAGAGGAGGTCCTCATATGACTACTGCTGGTCAAAAAATTCTTGATGCAACTATCTATGATGTGCAACTCTGCAACATTTTGTGACCATTGCATAATGAATTTGACCCGGTGAGGAAATGTTGTTTTCATTTTATTTGCAGCTTGATGTAACTGGTAGTAATCTCAAGGCTCTTTGTAGACTTCTCTTCAAACTCAGTCGTGATGAGAAGAATGATAGTCTCTTCCTTGATCAGAACTTATTAGGTAAGTATTAAAGATCATTTCAATAAATTTATAAGCATTATAGAAAAAAATACGTTATTCATTTACATATACAGGAATCGTTTAATGATTTGCATTTTCTGAAAAATAAGTACATGTTGTTGTTTTTTATTCAAGATGAGTCTAAGTTGGTTAAGTACAATTTTTAAAGCGAGATTGAACTGATCCGCACTGCGTTTAGGCTCTCATTGACCTTGTTATACATTTTTAAAAGCTTTTCTTATAAATATTGAGAAGCGAATAAGTGTGTTTACATTTAAGTGGGCCTATTTTATACGACGACGCTGCTCAGAAGGCTGCATTATGGGTTAGAAATTGGGCCAGATTGAGAAGTTAATCACTTGAGGTGGTGCAATACAAAGCTGCTAGCTCATGTTGTCTTTAAATCATGAACTTAAAGCCTCAAAATTCACATCCTTTTCTGTGTAAGATATTGACATTAAATATGCTTATTTTGGAGTTTTATAGGGGTTTTGTGACAAAGTAGTTTTTTAAGTACTTTTTTAAAATACATTGTGTGTATTTTCATGTCATGTTTATTTCTATCATGACATTTTTTAAAGCATGAATCAATAATAAAATGATATCTTCTCCTCAATTGCTCTGTACGCAGATTTGATTGTGGCATTGATTGCAAAGACAGACTACGTAACAAACTGTGAGGCTCTGGTCTACTGTATAGGAGGGCTGAAATGTTTGTCTGCTAATACTGAACTGAATCAAAGCTTGTCAGAGAAGGGACTGATAGAAGCTCTAGGAAGGATCCTCAAATCTGTCACTGCATCGGTGAGAATCTGTTAGACCTTTTATTTGACATGAGTTTACGATTGTAATTGTTTATTCATCATTTGGAAACAGAATAAATAAGTATTGAATCAAATTGAATGGAATTCAAAAAAATTCATTTAGAAGTAAAATTCTAGAAAGATCAATTTCTTGTTATATGCATACAGCTCAATATATTATTCCCAATTTTTTAATAAAATTTTGTAATTATCAAGACGAATGGGCCGATTTAAGAGTTTGATCCCACTTTGAAAGAACTTTGTTCATAGAGTTACACAAAGCATTCTTAATAAGATGGATGGCAGCAATATGAGTTAGATGAATGTTGCTTTCCCTCCTCATAGAGGAGATTATCTTGACACCAGGTGAGAGCATACTTCAAATTACGTTGTGTATCCAGAATTCAATATTTTTAAAAAATGGTAGAGAAATTTGTCCTTCATCATCATAACATGTAATGTAAATATGCACTGAACATGGTTTACAAAAAAGAAAGCATTAAGTTCTGAGTCACAGAATTATTTGAAGCAGAGGAATTGACAAATATTTAATTGTCCAATTTTATTTTGCCACATACATTTATCTTGCGTTTTTCATTTAACACTGATTAAACATTTCTATGTTGATTTGTACAGACTTCACCAGAATCCCGTAGTAAGAAGGTATCCAACCTCCTGCTTCAGATCGTAGGGACCCTAAGGCATCTTGCTGATAGAAGTGAGAACAGACATGACTTCCTAGCTAATAAGATCATCAATCATCTATGTGGTATCATGGAACTGTTCACGTCAGATGGAGATCTCATGATGCATGTATCAAGAATATTAAGGTAAGATAATCTTAATCGAGGTGTATTAGTCTTATGGGGAAGTTGCCGCACAGTGTAATTTCTCTTGATGAAGTTATCTGAACACTAAACAGTGTTCCAGTTTCTTCTTGCTCTAGTGAATGAGCATCCTGTTAGGAATGGTGTAGATTATTACCTTAACCTTTACCCAGAGATTTGGAAAAGTGTAGTTGCAGCAGTCAGGCTTCTAATTCCAGCTCGTTAGTTCTACTTCCTTGTCATATTTGCTGTATGTATATATGTATCTGACCTTGTCTTCTTCCACTCTGTTTATTTTGCCGAGTATTCTAGCTCTGTTAGTTGGATGGACGCTTGGATCTACCCTAAACGTACGTGAGAAAATATAACTTCACCAATAAATAACTCTTTCTTATTGTCCACAGTAAACTGACGCTGAACAATGACTGTACAGCTGTCCTTGCTGAACATCCTACAGCGTTCCAATCACTGCTAGCTCTTATCAGCAAACATCCTGATAGAAATGACCTTGTGGTTAGAGTCAGTTTCATTCTCGGGAACCTGACAGCGAGGAATGATGATTGCCGCTACTGCCTATTCAACACTGAGGGCGCTATGGAGGCCTTGCAGGGTTCCATCAGGCGATACATGGCAAAGGATCTTAGGGTGGGTACCGTTCATTGCGAAGATAAGGGGAATTGATTTGGGCTGAAACTGGGTTCGATTTTCTCATTAATGAATGGGTTGTGATACCTTGGGGGTATTTCACCAACGACTTGAACATTGTCTTGTGTGCTATATACTAAATATGCTAAATTTCCACCTCAATACAAGGCTATTTATAGTAATGAAATACTCACCCAAATCATGAAATTTTGCTCTCATGAATTTCTCCAACTTGTCCAAAATCGCGAAAATATTGGCTTATACATTACAAACTACATGTTAAAACATTTAGCACAAGTACAGACCACCAGTCATTCATAAGGTCATTTATGAATTACTATTGATTTGGTAAAACACAGCATTTGTGTTGCTAAAATCGATACATGTAGGTTGACTTCCTCGTGAGGATGTATGATTTTACAAAAGAAGATATTGACAAGTGATAACCTTTTTTTTAAGACACTGACTAATTGGTGATTTTATGGTGGCAGATTACAGAATACTTGAAATAAAAAAGACTGTATTGTTATTGTAACCATTTAGGAGAGTTTGAAAGATGCATCCGGTGACGCCAAGCAAGATAACACTGTTGAGGATGTTCTGATCAAGCTGATACGTGTAGTGGCGAACCTCTCCATTAACCCAGACATTGGACCACTGATAGCTGCTAATGAGACGTGTGTAGATCTACTTATGCAAGTGCTAGGTAAGCATTCATAATTATCTTCATTGTTTATCCATTAACCCTGACATTGGACCACTTATAGCTGCTAATGAGACGTGTGTAGATCTACTCATGCAGGTGCTAGGTGAGTAGTAAGGAATAAGCATGCTGGTTTAGGTTATTTGGTGAACTAGCACTTCTGACTGCAATTTGAATATCTAGCTATTCGCTTCAGAAAGATAGCCTGATATTCAGATTGCATAGGGATTGATAGTTTGCTTCAACACCTGAAGATTATTCTTCCACAGCAACAATTCTTACATGTAAACTGGGATCCAACCGTTAACCCTATTCTGACTGGGCTTTTCAAAAGGAGATTTTGACTGGGGGGGGGGGGGGGGGGGGGGTACGAACGTCGCTGCACATGTAAAGGGTATCGCTGATATATTTTTTTCGCATATTTGATTTATGCTAATTTATGAATACTCGTGTATGCAAATTAGATGCTTTTTTATTAAAATCGTTAATATTTCATTAATAAACATAGTTATGAAGCTCAAATTTTTTCTAAAAGTTGGTGAGTAGTAAAGTCAACAGTATTGAATTGACAAATTCAGAAATTTCAAAGTAATTCTTTTGTATTGTATTGTTTTGTGAATTTCTTATGTATTCTATTGTTTTTATTTCTTATGTATTTCTTTGTTTTTGGAATTTTTTATGCTTGAGAAATGTTTTTTGATCAATATTAAGACAAATTTAATCAATCAAAAGGCTCAGAACGCACAATTATCAGTGTTATAAAGCAACTTAGGAAAAGCAGTATTTTGTACACAAACGCATGCAAAATGAGGATTTTCATTCAATTTTGGCCTAACATGCGATTACATAATGTTGGGTAACGCGACAACGGGGTGTCCGATTTTTTTCGAACTTGGTGTCAAAAGTTACGAGACACTTGAAAGAAAAAAGTCATAGAGCGCCGGGTTGCGATTTTTGCCCCAAGGCAAGTTGCCGGCGGGATTTCCGTTACCCGCCTCCCCCCCCTTAGTCAGAATAGGGTTAAACATGCAGATGTAGATTTTAGATTCTCACATTTGAGAAGACTTAGCTGGCAAGCGCAACTGCAACAATACCTTATTCACACATAATAGCATGTAGCACATATAATTGGTATAACACTTTGTGTATGCATAGAAATGTAAACCGCCGTCGGTGATACAGTACCGCCTGAGATCAACATCACAGCTGATTGCAATCAATTGAGTGCAGTAGTACACAAAGTGAATGGAGATGATGTCATTTGATTGCAATCAATTGAGTGCAGTAGTACACAAAGGTGAATGGGATGATGTCATTTGATTGCAATCAATTGAGTGCAGTGTACACAAAGTGAATGGAGATGAATGTCATTTGATTGCAATCAATTGAGTGCAGTTGTACACAAAGTGAATGGGAGTGATGTCATTTGATTGCAATCATTTGAGTGCAGTTGTACACAAAGTGAATGGAGATGATGTCATTTGATTAATCAATTGAGTGCAGTAGTACACAAAGTGAATGGAGATGATGTCATTTGATTGCAATCAATTGAGTGCAGTTGTACACAAAGTGAATAGAGATGATGTCCTTTGATTGCAATCAATTGTGACATTAATCTCAGGCGGTACTGTAGTTCTAAGCAATTTACATCAAACTTACATTTACATAACTTGCTGAAGTTTTGACGAATAGTATGGCAAGATTGATATTGAATTTTCACTATCTAAGAGTGCCAGTCTAGCAATCCGGAGGTCTCCGATTCTAGTCCTTATGGATTCACATTTTCTTTATTCATATTAAATTATAAAATGTATAGCTGGTCAAGTTTTCCTCTTTGTTCAAATCGAGATTAACTTAAATGTACCCTTTGTTTTCCACTCTATCTACAGAGTCTAAGGATATAAATCAGAGTGAGGAGCTGGTCCTGAATGCACTGATCACCATTAATAACCTGTCTTTCTATGACATCATCAATAGTGCTATTGTAGAAAGACAGATTCAGATAGCAAGATGTGAGTATTATACTTAGATTATTAACCCTTTGGAGACCAGCTGATTTGGCTATAAAATACATTTCCCTAGACCTCAGCCCAAATTGCTATTTAATGTATTATGATATAATCATATATTTGATTGATCATGGATGCCAATGAGTTTAAATCTATATTCCTGTTTTCTGTTTGGCTCCCTATTTTTTCATGGTTTACACTTTGTTGCTCTTTGTTGTTCTTCTTGTATATATTGTGTACAATATTTGTTAATGTGGAAAATTAATGAATCAAATTAAAATGAATTGAACTTACCGTACATGATTAAGTGAATTGGTTATTCAATCAATCAAGTTTTTTTAAACATTTAAAGTGTTATTGGATACACAGGATAACTCAAATAAATTTTCAAAATGAAGTATTTGATAATAACATCAATTACAAAGTTGCATAGTTTTGCACAAATTGGGATCGGGGACATTGTCTTTTTATATCAAAAGCTCAATATATCCATATTCATTTATTTTTGGATAACTGGGTACATTGTATCTTGTACCTGTTTTTGTCTTTTCTTTCCCAGTATTACTGAAACAGTTAGTAACTGATCACAATGAAGGAATGATAGAAGCGTCTCGGGTATTTGGAAATCTGTCTCGGTCTATTGACATACGCAATTTCTTGACTGTCAAGAAGGGTAAGTTTCAATCAGTATTTCATCTGTCTTGGTCGCTATAGTGAGTTGTCTTCACAAAGCCTAAATTTTGCAAACTTTCCAAATGTGTTTACTCCTCTCTTTCTCTCTCTCTCTCTCTGTCTCTCATTTTCTGCTTGTTAGTATGTCTCTTTCTCTCATCTATTTACACGTGACTCTGGTTGCAAGCAGCCTTTGCTAGCTTAGTCTGATGTATTCCATATGTTCAGCTTGATAGTAATTTGATTATTTTTTTTTTCTCCTCCCCCCCCCCCCCCCCTCCATTCCTGTCTTTTACATACACTAGCCTGTAATCCCAACAAAGAGCTTGCTATTTGCTTTACCATTGTGCTAAACTTATAAGAAATACACCTGTAATGGTGAGATTAGCAACCTGCATTCGCTCCATGTTAGATTTTTGTTAATATGGCCAATGAAATTGTTTGTTCGTTTGGTGCAAAAAAACTCTCTTACAGGCATATAACAATAATAAGGAAACAGCAACTTAAGCAGAGAGCATTGGTTACAGACATAAAGTTGTTTTGCTGTCTGCTGCTAGCTATTCCAGCAATCTGGAACATATTGCTTACAATGGGCGTAAAAACAAAAAAAATTGCTAGCTTTCCGCCGGGATTACAGGCTGTACATGGACATGTATTTTCAATATTTCATATCTCGTATCATTTTCTTTACAGTTGATGAGATGATGGTGACGCTACTAGACTCCGGTGATCGTGAGTTTGTCTACACATCATGTGGTGTTCTTATAAACTTAATGGCAGACCAAGATAGAAGGCCTATGCTCAAGAGAGAAGGTGGTGTCAGCAAGTAAGTCTATGAATAAATGGATGATGATTATGCAAATATGTAACATATTTATAATAATATTTATTAATAATATTATGCAAGGATATGCAAATATGAAGTTTATGACATCGATAACGCTATTCACTTTCTGTTCACTCCAACCTACACGTTCACATACCATATAGAAATAGCAAATATGCTTGAGTTCGATGGTACAAAATTTCGCATGAGGTAACAAATTGAATAGAGCGTCTCTCTCTCTCTTTCATCGAAAGTGAATTCGCGGACCATCACAAGAATAGCAATATTCGCTATTTCTGTTGTAAACACCTCAAAAAGTAAGCGAAGATTTGAATGTCGGGAAGAATAATCTTCTTTTTTTCCTACGTCAAATCAAAATGTGGAAAGATATTTTGCAAGCAAACTGGCCCTGAGGATCTAGATAGCGTTGATTGTATTGTACATCTGTACCAGCAGTGCGCATTTCAGTACCTGTACCTGTTTACTGCTCATACAAGCCAATAATGACTTCACAACAGAAGCGAAACAAAATTAATTATGTCTAAAATTACTTTTATCCTGCAAGTAAATCGTAATTCCGCATAACTAGCATAATTTAATCATACTGTGACCTCGCCTAAACATGTAACAGTAAATTTTGGATGGTACGTGTACAATGGTACGAATGATGCATTTTTAGCCTCCCTTTTGCTTGGGGTTTAGCTTTACATTTCAATGGTTTTGGCTATGTTATAAATTTGTTGTGTCTTGCCCTGCGGAATCTTATATTCATTCAATTTGCTTTCTTTCAGATTAATAGATGTTTTACGAGACTTTGGACGTAGCGACTGGCAGCTTGCTGGAATGGTCTGTATGACACTCTGGAATTATAGCGAGAACATTGTCAATTCTAGCGAGACGTTTGGGGAGGAAGAAACAGGAGAATTTACAGAACTTCTTGTTGATTATTTAGGTAAGATTTTCCTGATTCTCAAACATATACCACTATGTGTATGCTTGCTCACACTATCCTCTCTCTCTCTCTCTTAAGGCGGGTTCACACTATGCGACTTGCTGCAGTGCGATTTTTTAAATAAATGGTAGTTTGCATTATTAATGCGACATTTGAAACATGAAAAGTTCTCTTATGAGATGTAAAAATTGTAAAGGAACAATTTAATCAAAATTTTGTTCCAATGCGAGTCTTTAATTATGAGTAAAGGTCAATTTCCCTTAAAATCGCAAGACCGCAGTGACGTCACTGCGATTTGGAAACAATCAGATTTTATACATAGAAGGGGGTTCGCAATCGCCTTGAAATTCAATTTTGACATTCTTAGGAATACCCACAACTTTGTACATTATACATTTCCTTGTTGAAATGATTGCATCAAATAATATTAAAGTTTTCCTGAAAAATCGCACCGCAGCAAGTCGCATAGTGTGAGCCCACCTTTACTCTTTCTCTGTATTTGAGGAAGTGATACTGCAGGTCAAACAGGATTTTAATCTGTATTATGCAGCCTGACCTCACTCATGTGGCCATTGTTTAACCAGAGTTTTCTATTAACCTCCCATGAATTGAAACCAGATCCCCTCTTTAATTCCCAATTAATTTTTAAAAAGTCTCTCTTTCCTCCTATTATTCATATTAGTTTCATCTCCTAATACACATTAATACAGTATAGATCATTTCAAATCATTCACCCTACAGTGTATAACTCCTTCCCCTCAAGGCTATAAATCCTCCCTTAAAATTTTGTTAGAAATGCCATATGGTGTCTTATTACATGTTCACTATGGATTACTCACATAACCGGCCATATCACTTATACGGATGGGTGCCGGTCCCAACATAGCCGGATAGGCAAGGTCAGACTGTAGATGTTTATTGTACATGTAAGTATCCCAAAGGTAGTAATGCTCCTTCTCATTAAATTCTATATGACTGAAGATGATATTCTACTTATTCTATGCCTCTTTCTGGATTCTATAGGGTGTGGAAAAAGAGGTATCCTATCAAAGTAGGTTTATTTTTTACTCCAATTTTCTAAGTTCTCTATTTATCCTTAGCTCACTATCTACACAAGGAAGTAGATTGAAAATTGTGTGTGCAGATTTTTAAAAAACCAGGCCATTGTATATTAGTGAAATTTTGCAATGTCAGTAATAATAATTTCTATATCCTCTTTCTCCCTATTTCCCTCTCTCTCTTTCTCTCCATACTCAGATGAGGAAGTAGCCCTAGAAGTACCTGAGGGATCAGACTGGGACTCAGAGACCCAGCAGCTGATGAAGTCATATTGGAAGACCGAGTTCTGTCCCGTCGCATCGCAGCTCTTAGACCGAATAGAACATCATCATTCGGACCTGGTTCCTATAGACTCACCCTCAAATGTAAATATGGTCTCGTCATGAAGACCAGTTTCCTAGACCTAATAGAGTGTCATTATTTAGACCCTGTCCCTATCTACCCGCCCTCGAATGTATCCATGAGTCTATGGGTACATTGTGAGGACCAGCTCCTAGAACGAATAGAACACCTTTATTTTAGACATAGCTTCTAGTTTAGATAGAAGACGTTTATTTAGACCTGGTCTTCATAGATTCACCCTCCAATGTGTCCATGGTGATGTCTTAATGACCGGTTCCAAGACCTAATAGAGTGCCATTATTTAGACCTGGTCCCAAAGATTCCCCCTCAAATTTATCCATGGCCATGTCATTAGGGCCGGTTCCTAGACTGAATAGAGTGCCATCATTTAGACCTGGTCTCTATAGACTCACCCTCCAATCTATACGTGGCCTCAACATAAGGACCGGCTCTTAGACCTTGTAGAACACCATCATTCAGACTTGGTTCCTATAGACTCACCCTCCAATGTGTCCATTGTCTCGTCATTAGGACTGGTTCCCAGACCTAATAGAGTGTCATTATTTAGACCTCGTCCTAACGACTCCCCCTCAAATTTATCCATGGCCATGACATAAAGACCCGTTCCTAGACCTGATAGAACATCATCATTCAGATTTGGTCTCTACAGACTCTCCCTCCAATGTTCGATGGCCCCATCAAGAATAAAAGCTGGTTGTTTGGTGGACTGCAGGGGAACACCGAAAGACACTAAGGAAGATCTTTCATTCCATTCAAGGATTTTCTTAGTTCATTGAGTCTGAAGAGCTCTCATTCTGCTTCTAAACAGCAGGACATGTCCCTTACATATATTTTTGCAAAGTCTGTTTGAATCATACAATGTGTGATGATGTGCATTGCATTTGAGAGGAACTTATTGAAGTGATATTTCTGGTAATATGGATGTAATTCAAATTCACTGAGCAGACTACTTTGCTATTTTAGCTCAGCTAAGGGTAAGGGCTACAAGCCTCTTGTATAGTATGTTGTGTAGTCAACTTCATTAAAACAAGTTACACTGTACCTTATGATAACAAAATTGTGTTACACAGTGGACATTCATTATCACAAGGTCCTTGGGACCATGGAAATTACCTTGTTATATCATGAATCTCTTTATATTAGGGTGAAAAAAAAATTGAAAAATAAATAATACAAAGAGCTGGGTCCAGCAAAATTACCTTGTTATATCGGAAATATTGTTGTATCAGATCTTTTTATAATGAGTTCCCACTGTACTACATATCTGACACATAGAAACATGTGTATTTTATTTGAAATCAGGAAATGGAGAACTGCCACGTGATAACAAAGTCCCGCATCCCTGCTCGTTAGAACAGGAGTAGACTGTATTGCTTCCTTATAAGTTTTTATTGCAGTATTAATGCCGGATTTTGTTGTCTTGTCATGCACGAAAAGCTGATTTTATCATTGCTGCTCGAAGTGAAATCGATCTTCATCAAGTATTCTTTGTATTACTCATGCAAATCGATGTAATTGTATAATCAATTTATGTCTGCAGTGTAGACTAGACACCTTAGCACAATTTAGAGGCTATTACAATATGTTCAGTGTATCTCAGAAAGAAAAAAAAATACCCAACTTTGAGAGCTCTTAGTATTAAAAATGTATGACTGTGCATTTGGGCCATAGAAAATCAGTGACAAAATTTCTTTATCTTTATACCAAGTTTTGGCAGAAGCAATTCATGCGTTTCAGAAGTCCAAGTAATCTTTTATCCCTTGTGAATGGACTCAAGAAGGCTTATTTCAAATGATATGATTATCAG
The DNA here is from genome assembly GCA_940671915.1 of Paracentrotus lividus. NCBI lineage: Eukaryota > Metazoa > Echinodermata > Echinoidea > Camarodonta > Echinidae > Paracentrotus > Paracentrotus lividus. The sequence goes on along the minus strand of CALNVZ010000218.1, from coordinate 1,616,251 downwards.
GACTCCATGGGTTGCTTCTGTGAAAACTTGGTACAAGAGGGTTTTGACGTAGGTTTCTGGAAGCCTGAGTGCTCAGTCATCCTTGGTATCCTTGAATATGAATTACTCTGTAATACAAAATAAAATAAAGATCACTTAACTTGTAAATTTTTAAAAAGAGACTCTCAAAGTTGGGTGTACTTTTTATGGGATGCACTATACAGAGAATGCAAAAGGTAGAATTGCTAGTATGGTCATATGAACTATGCAATGAAATTATGATTCTCAGCGACTTCGCCTTTTGCATATTTGCATGCCACTACATTTGGCAAATTTATGTTACATTTTGCCTAAATAGTTAGCTAAATATATTCAATTTTCATCCACAAAATTGCACCTTGGTTATATCCTGTATATTTCAAGATGTAAATACTAATTGAGTGTGTCTACAAGTACTATATAAGGCTAAGTAATTTGATGGTTTCTTGCATTGTAAATATTTGATATACAGCACTTTATCAAGATTTGTGAATTTGAATATTATAACTGTGTGCAATTGGTGGATAACTGGGCAGAAGTCATGGTAGTACCTTTAGCATTGAACTAAAAATAATTTTTTGTGCAAGTGTATTCATTTTGCAGATTTTCTAGAAAAATTGTAAACATTTGAAGCATGATAATCTTCTCTCATATTGTTATTTATTGTTCCCAACTTTCGGATAAGAATTGAATTTGTACATTTTATATGGTGAAAATGTATACAAAGGACCATGCACCGTACTGCATAGATTTCAGTGAATTGTAACATCACCCATTAGTACAGACACAACTTTATAGTGAGATTAAAATACTTGCTTATTCTGCTCAAACTATGACCTGTAAAAAAAATTGTTTTATTACTGCACATCAACATTAGGAATATCTTGATGGAAAGGATGTACATGTAGTCTAAAGTCACTTCAGCTACTTATTACATTTGTATGTCTTGAAAGGTAGTGTGTATTCCATTATGTATTCCTATTTATGTGTGTTACATCAACAGATTTTGTTTGATAAAAAATATCGTGTGTTGGGAGCCATAAGGGCGTTATTGCATCTTATAGATGTTCCGTTGAGAGCCAGAAGGGCGCTATTACTGTACAAAGTCAATGATAATAGCGCCCTTCTGGCTCCAAACGGAACATCCTTGATCTGCAATAGCGCCCTTCTGGCTCCAAGCCGACGATATCATGTGTGTGCGTGCTTTGCCAATATATTAATATTCTTCTGAAATCTTCAGAAATACTATGTCTTAACTAATGAAATGTATAATAGCTTTTTAAAAAAGGTGGAAGATACAGTATAACTTTCCTTTAGACGGGTAATCCTATATCTCGCACCCCTTTTCAATCATTCTTATGGGGGCATTGTTTGTACAGCTGTCTCCCACCCCTCCAAATCTTAAGGGGGTTATTGCCTGTACACCTATCGTGGGATATCCTTATTTTGACATCTCAAGCACCTACATATGGCTTGAGCCAGTAAAGAAGTAATTGACACTTGATATTCTTTGAACGTGTCACTGGTGGTAGAACACTGAGCAGTGAAAGATTTCATGGTGCACAAAGTATTTTTTCTTGAGGTTATGAGTGGTCCTGAAAAGAGACACTTGCTTGGACAGTGTAGGCATACTGAAGAAAGTGCATTACATTGTCAGTCCCCTATGCCTATACTGTTTCAATGCTTGTTCTTTTACTGATGTGTCAATTTCACCTTTGTTGCCCCGATTGTTCATAGTCAATAGGAAAGGGATTAGGGATTGTATCTGCAAGTGTTCAGATTAGTCTGGATTAGGGATTGAAGATGTATCCCTCAAGTGTTCAGATAGGGGAGGATTAGGTAGATAATCCCTCTTTATCCCACCTCCTCCATTCAATAGACTGTAATTGAGTGGTTCTCAAGGAAGAGATGTTCTAAACCCAATCAATCACTTCTTTTGACATGTCTACTCAAAATTTATATTCATTAACTTTTTAGCTATTTGACCCTTCATAATTTCACTGAAAACCAAAGCTGGTATCTAGAGTAAAACTATATTAGATATATTTCGCTTAATGTGTTGAGCCTAAAACTGTACATTAAAGCAATAAATGCACATCAGCATTTACCATCATTTGTTAGTGATTCTACTAAATTTCCATCGTCTTTTTATGCTAAATATGTGACCTGTCAGCTCAGTCGCAAAAAGTATAAGTGAGCAAATAAAAGGAGAAGCTCATGTACAATCTCTGCATATATATTATCAATAACTCCTGCTCTAACATGATATGTAATTTGATATTCAACTTTACGATGATTTTCAATCCATTTTATGCTCATCTGGGGGGAAAAAAACATCAACAAAAATTGCAACAGTTGTAAAAAAAGAGAACATTAAGAAATCAGACAATAGATCTATAGTTAACTGCAAGTGTTTGATATCATTTTCAAATAAAGAAACCACAAAAATGAATTTTGGGGACGCATTGGCTGGCGGGTCATATCGTAACAACATGTTGAAAGAAAAGTCATTAGATGAATAGAAATTTATCTGCATTATCATGTCGAGTGTGTGAGAGCTTGCCCATTTGTAAAAATTTGAAAGATGGATTGTGTTGCTTCTAATATGTAAATATTCTTGAATTTGTCATGTTTATCATAATAGTGAAATAAACACCGTCCGAAGTGAGGAGTAGAAAGAAATTGTACTTTGAGTGTTATTTCATGGCTTCTTTCATTACTTTTCTAAACCTTAATATTTATTTATTTTTTTTAATTTTTTTTATTATTCCACCCCACCTTATCTAAATCTTAATTGGTTTCCTCCTCCAATTTGCTTCCATTGTGGAATATTAACTGAAGATAGAGATTCATTCTTTATCGAAATAGAATTGGCATATGAAAAAATATATAACATTTTTATTCCATAAGTATAACCAAAAATGTATTGTTTCTACAAAGAGAGGGCGACAAAGCACATTCCATTTCCCCAAATTGAGTACGTGCAGGAATTAAATCCCGAATGCTCCATTAGTATTCAACCAGAACGTTATTATATATTCATATTTACTCATTCGTGAGTGATTCCCAGCATTCATGCAGCTATGAATGAAAGCATTGGTTGGGAACATGAACGAGAGTTTGAATATTATCTTTTGTCGACAATAAGAGAGGGGAAAAAATATCAATACGGATGTTATTGTATCCAGGACTCGATCCAACATTTTAAATTGTGCTCTCTTTTTTGTTTTTTCTTCTTCGTTTCTTTCTTAAAATCACAAATAGCTACCCCTGACCCTTACTTTTTCTTTCCCATAGGCTCAACACACACAAAAACCACAACCCTAGTCTGTACCGCAGTGAAGGAAGAAAAAAAAAAGATTGCGAGCCGGGGTTGGGGATCTGTCGAATATGAAACCAGTTGATAATGTTCTAAGATTAATGCTTATGTCTAAATGC
>CALNVZ010000218.1:1593680-1610112 GCA_940671915.1 Paracentrotus lividus | reverse complement strand
TTGATTCATATGGTCATAGATTAATGAACCTATTCTAATATTTGGTTGAATAATTATGATGTATTCCTCATCGTGGATTTTTTATCTGTCGTACTGTCCCTTCTGCTGACCTATTAATTTGACTATCTTATTTCAAGTATCTAACTTTTTAAATTGCATTTTATTCTCTTCACCGTTCTCAATTGTTGAACTCATAGTCGCTCATACATTTTTTGGCAAAAGAAAATTTTTATATTACTTTTGTTTCTGTCGCTTCCATAATAGTTTAGCGTTTTACTATTCTATAATATAATTTCTAGATTTTCATCCCACCCAAAATTGCATACTCCTAGTTTTGTAGATAATTCCTGCTATATTCTTTTCATCAGAGAATTCATACTAATTGATCCCGGCCTTAAATGTATTGCTTTATTGTTGTCTTCTACAATAATGTATTTTCTTTTAGTTACTATTATTAGTAAATCCTAATAATCTTTGATGGTGTTGCTTGACGATATTGTATAAATATTGATTTTATGATTATTATATCAATAATATACGACAACTTTTTAATCAAACTTTTGCTGATTATGTTTTATTTAATATTAATAACTGGATTAGCAATTGTGTGTGTGACATTTGGTATGCCTCAATTAATTTTGATAACTGAGGCAAATCATTTATTCTTTATATTGGCCTTTTGTTTAAGTAAACCTTTGCATTAATTTATTAACGTCTAAAAATAAATTTTTTGATTGCAAAACTTTTAAGTGTTTTTTCCTTTGTGGTATCATTTTTGCAGATATTTTCTAGTACAAAAAAAAAAATATATTCTTTAAACTTTATTTTTCTTTTTATTGATAGCTGATGAATTAATCTCTGCTTCAATTGTTATTTTATTGTCCCTTAAAAAAACTCCGAAACGATAATATAAATGTCATATAAGGGGGAATTGGAATCCTTGTTAACTCTTTATTTTTTTGTACATTTATAATATCGTATGTTCAAGTTGAAAATGTTAAATATACTGACATTCCTAAATGATGGACACATTCTATGCACCTATCTGCATTAATTTTCCGATTATAGTTGATATATGTAACATCTCATCTCCTAGAGTAATTATTTTTTCTAGTCACAGACCACAATATCTTATAAGGTGAAGATTTATTATTTAAAATATTATTTTTTTATGTCAATTAATTATTATATAATTCTATCTGGCTTAATTCTCTTTATCTTCAACCCTACAAACTTCCATATCCTTATATGTGTAAAAAATTGTTTTAAGTTATCTTGCACTCAACATCAGAATATCTTGATATGGAAAGACTATTAGATACATGTAGTCTTAAATCACTTATTCTCTTTCAGTTCTATCCTGGTATCTTACATTGCTTTTATGTCTTTGAAAATAATTTTTATAGGCTTTTTTTTGGAGTATTTATTATTATGTGTTATATTTTCTGGTGATATTGTCTCTCCATTATGTTTCTATTCCTATTATTTTTGTTGCTTATGTGTAACGTTCTTTGGTTTATTTTTCTACGTATTCACTCCAGAATTTTGTTTTGATAAAATTATTATTAATTAATATACGTGGTGTTTGGACCATTTTCCATAAAAGTGGCGTTATTGGCATTACTTTATAGTAGTTCCGTTCCGTAGAGCCAGTATAATGTATATCTATCTATTAAGGATGAATGGGCTTAGCTATTTAACTTGTACAAAGTTCATGATTAATTATGCGCCCTTTTCTAGCTGCTTCCAAAAATCGGACCAAACTCATACCTTGGATCTTTGCTATTCAAATTACTTTATTTAGTCGCCCCTTTCGGCTTCCCCAAAGTTTGCCAGAAACTTACATGATATATCATGTTTATCCTATTGGTCCTATTTGTGTTGTGCGTGCTATTTCTTGCCAAAGTTATTATATTCATTAGAATTATATTTAATTTAATATTTCTTCTAAAAATATTTTCAGAAAGTATTAGTCGTAAATTACTATCCATTATTTGTCTTTTATTAACTAATGAAATGTGTTTATTTGTTTTTATTTAAATTATTAATACTTTTTTATTTTAAAAAAAAAAAAAAAAGCTCGGGGGGAATAAAATGAAAGATACAGTTTAAAACTTCCTTTCCTAGACGTTTTTTGTTGGATTTTGCAATCCTTTATCTCGCACCCCTTTTCCATTTCATTGCTTATGTTTACAGTATGGTCATATGATTTTGTGTTTTGCATATGTTTTCATTTTTTATATTTACAGCTCTGTTCTTCCTTTTTTCTCTTCCCACCCTCCTAATCATTATCTAAGGTTCTGTTGGTTTTGAGTTGTTGGAGTATGGTTGTTTAGTTGTTCGATGACTGTTTTGAGTGGGTATGATTGCGTTATTGCTTTTTCCTTATTCTTACTACCTTTATTCTTTGTTAATTTTGGTTGGTGTCATTATACCCTTGTTATTTAATCATCATCCCCAATGATTTATTTCTCTACTTCCTACTAACTAAATTCATTTGAAGCTTAGTAAAAGGAGAAATAATATAGTAATTACACTATTATATCTTTTTTATTTATTTTTTTTTATCTTTGAATCGTTCTTACTTTTGCCGCAGGTGTGATTGGTTTAGCTGATTATTTTTATACGAACATTGAATAGCCAAGGATTTGTATATAAAAATATTTCATGTGCATGTTTGCACAATGAGTATTAGTTTCTTTTTGCTATTTTTGCTTATTTGTGGTTATTTTGTTTTTGATGTAGTAATGTATAGGTTATGATTGATTTAGGTTCACTGAAAAAGAGACACCTTGTCTGTTTGTAGGACAGGTGTTAGGCTACTTGTAAAGATAGAAAGTGCATTTTTAAAGAAATTACCTTATTTGTCCTAGTTCCCTTATGTCTTATATTGTTTTTTCATAATGCTTTTTTTTTGGTCTTTTTATCTGTATTACTCCGGAATATGATGTATTATTATCTATTTTCTAATTATTGTTGTCTAAATATTCACCTTTTTGCCTCCCGATATGTATCATAGTCTAAGAGAATAAATGTGGCCGTATTATGTGTGGGATTTAAAGGGTGTGAATTTGTTATCTGCATACTTTATTTAACGTGTTTCTTTTCAGATTAAGATATTATAAACAATTTATTTATTTAAGTCTGATATAATAGGGATTGATGTTTAGTATCCTCAAGTGTTTCAGATTAGTGGGTGTAGATTATGGTTTTTTTAAGATAATCTCCTCTTTAAATTCCCACCTATCCTCCATTTATATAAATCGATTAGAACATGTTAATATGATCTGCGTTTTTTCTTTTTTTTTTTTTTGTTGGTAGCTCAAGGATAAAGAGAACTGTTCTAAACCCAATCCAATCACCTTCTTTTACGTTTCTACTCTAAAAATTTATTTATTCATAAATTAACTTTTAAGCCTCTCGCCCTGCAGACTCTTCCCATGTTCTTCTCCGCTCCCTCCTATTTGACCCTTTTTCATAATCTTCACTTGAAACCTAATAGCTTTCTTCTGCTTGTGGCTTATCTATGTTATAGTAAAACTCCCTTATTATTTAATACTATTTTCGTCTTTCTGTAAACACTTAATGTTTTGTGGAGCCTTAACCTGTTTACATTAAACCAATAATCATCACTAACCAGCATTTACTCATCATTTTTTTTGTTTAGTTTATTCTACCCCTAAATTTTCCATCGTTTTCTTTTCTATGTAGGTCATCCTAAATATTTTGTTACCCTGTCAGCTCTTTAAAGATAATCTTCAGTCGCAAAAAAGTATAATGTAAGATAGCAAATATTATTAAAAGAGAGCTCATTTACAATCTCCTGCATATATATTATCAAATAACTCCTCTTTTTTTCTAACATGAATACTTTAATTTCGGATATTCAACTTGATCGCAATGATTTTCAATCCATTTTTTATGGCTCATCTGGGGGGAAAAACGGGAAAAAAACAATCAACAAATTTCAACACAGTCTGCTAAAAAAAAGAGAACATTAAGAAATCAGACAACTTAGATCTATAGTTAACTGCAAGATGTTTGATATCATTTCTCATCAAATAAAAGAAACCACAAAATGAATTTTGGGGACCACGCATTGGCTGGCGGCAATCGGTAACAACATGTTGAAAGAAAAGTCATTAGATGAATAGAAATTTATCTGGCATTATCATGTCGAGCGTCGTCATGGATCCGTTTCGTGAGAGCCTTGCCCATGTTTAATTATATAAAAAAAATTTGAAAAGAATGAGTTTGTGCTTCTTAATAGTAAATATCTCATTGATATCTTGTCGTATGTTTATCAAAATTAAATTAGTTGGAAAAAATAAATAAACAACCGTCCGAACAAATGAGGAAGATAAAAAAATGCTACTGATTCTATTTCATGCTTCTTTCATACTTATTTCTAACCTTAATTTATATTGTTCTGTTTAATATTTTTTTTTTTATTCCACCCCACCTTACTTAAATCTTATTGTTTCCTCCCCTCCAATTTGCTTCCATGTGAATTTAACCTGAAAAATAGATACGATTTCAATTCTTTATTTCCGAAAATAGAATCTGGCATATGAAAATATATATAACATTTCTATTCCAATAAAGTATAACCAAAAATGTATTGTTTTGCGTACAAAGAAGAGGGCGGACAAAAGCAACATTCCATTTCCCCCAAATGTAGTACGTATGGCCAGGAATTAAATCCCGAATGCTTCCATTAGTTATATCAACCCAGAACGTCTATTAATATATTCCATATTATTTACTCATATCCGTGTAGTGGGATTCCCAAGCGATTATTGCACAGCTATGAAATGTAAAGCATGGATGGGGAACCTTAGAACGCAGACTGAGTATTTGAATATATTATCTTGTCGAACTAATAATGATATGCGATCGATGGGTAAAAATTATTTTTTAATATCCAATACGGTTATGTTATTGTATCCAGGACTCAATCCAAACATAATTTTTTATAATTTTATTTTTTCTCTCTTTTTTTTATATTCTATTCGTTTTCTTTGTTATTTTTTTCTTCTTCGTTTCTTTCTTATAAAGATTCACAGTAATAGCATCCCTCATGACCCTTACTTTTTCTTTCCCATAGGCTCTCTAAAACACACACAAAAACCATCCAACCCCTAAGTCTTTTGTACCGCCACGTGAAGAAGAATTAAAATAAAAAAAGACTTGTCAGTAGTAGCCGGTTGGTTTGTGGCATTCCAGTTATCGAATTTATGAATACCATTTGTATTAAATGTTTTTAATGATTTAATGCTTATTTCAAAATAATTGTCCTGTGTTTCAAAAATAAAAGAAAAAAAAAAAATACAGGTTTAAAAGCCTTTTTACCCCCCCACCCCCCTCCTTCCCCACTCTCCCCTCCCCCCCCCTCCCCCTCCCCTTGCCACCACGCCCTTATCTGGTTTCTCAGGACCTGCGATATTGGAGGAAATTGATAGTTATAAAAATAAAATCGTCTCTCTCAAATCTTTCACTCTATGCTAAAATTAAAAGCTTAATGGGGGAAAAACCAAAAATAAAAATATGGTGTATATCCAGTTCTCATATTCTCTATATATTCTCTGACAGCATTTAAAATTGGAAACACGAGATTCCTTTACTAAATTCGGCTCCACCTCCCTTCCTCCTTTTTTTTTTTTTTTTTTTTTTTTGGTTGGGGGGTTACTACTTTGTTTTTTTTGTTTTTGAGTTTGTCTTTGTATGGCAGACCCATTTTTTTAAAAATCATGTAAAAGTGCATAGAGCCATCGCGGGAATAGCGCCTCCCCCTGCCTAGCAAAAAAAAAGAAAAGAAAAAACATTATAATTAATGTGAGTGGCAATAAATAGACATGCGAAGTGTTATCCCGATTGACCCCCAACCTTATCCCCTCTGTTTATCGCTCGGCCAGGCTGTGGACGTTAGAAAAGTGAATTGAGTGTTACCTTTTATGCTCTGCTCTCCCATTTGTAACAGATAATTTCTTTTGGTTTTTATTTACCAAAGATATGAATAATTCCTCTGATTTTTTTCCCCCCCCCCCCCTGTTACATAGACAATTCCTTGCATCGCCCACTGTATGAGAATTATTGCGTTACATTAAAAATATTATTTTCGATTATTAAGTTGAGCATAATAAAACGGACGATGGGTTCACAGAGTCAGCTAAATATATCATCGAATAATCCATAGAGCTCTTAATTGTATTCTTTTTTCCCGTTCTTCTTCGATGTAGGATGGACTGAAAACAATGTCATTTCGTAATTGCTATTATAAGATTATAATAGTAAGAATTCATTATTCTATTTATCTTATTTATTATTATAATTAATTAATATATTTATTCTTACAGCCCCCTCTTGATATATATTTTTATATACCCCCCCCCCCTCTTATGGACATGAGATTGAAAGTGCAGAGCAAGTCGTTTATAATAATATATGAAAAAAAATAAGTGATCATACTGCTTGTTGATCAGTTTGTTTCAAACTAATATGACCCGGGTATATGGGAATAAGTAGCTCAAACAAATCCCCTCAAATGGATCGGCCCTAAAGCCCTCCCGATAAAAAAGCTACCCAATTTTTATTGCTTACCAAAAAAAAAAAAATATATATATGTTCTGGGGAAAATTAATGTTATAGATTATATATGCATTCATATATCCTTCAAACTAATCATTATGACTCCAATCAATTTTAAAAATATAAATAATTGAATAATAATACATGCTTCTTTATAAAGACACATAAAATTGAGACCTGCGTCTTCAGGAATCGCCCTTATTCTCTATCAACAACGATGCAAGTAATTATAAGATTAATGGCGAATCTTATAATAATGAATTATCAAAGATCATAATATCAAAACTAAACATCAGAACAAACATCAAATGATATGAAAACACATAAAGTCAACCATTTTTATTTTTTACATAATATAGTGTGTTATTTTCTGCACTTTGACAACTTTGTTGGGTCTGAATCATTATCAGCATTACAGTTTGCCCCAAGCATAATGATAACATGACATCTAGTATAAATTCTTTCCAGTTTCATGTGCCCATTGACAAAAGCGATTACGCATTGCCACTCAATGAGCGTCTTATCCGGGGTAATCATCCTCCCCCTCGATTTTAAAGCTAAAATTCTTATTATTTATGTGATATTAGCTACGTAAGAGAGTCAAAAACTTAATTATGTCAAATACAATCTATTTAGCAAATTTTTGGCTCGCTGTCTCCGAAAAATCTGCTCAACAAAATCAACAAAATAACCACACAAGACATGCTAATGATTTAATGTGAAAATGCTCTTTCCTCATATGCAGGTCGCTGTGGGAAATATGATTTATTTGTTCGAACGCTGATATATTCCTTTAAATTGTTTCAGTTTCGTTTTCCTGCCCTAAACTTCAGAAGTAATTCATTCCTTTTTCCGAATTTTGGATTATAGCAAAGAGACACTTTAAAAACTGAAAGTGTTTGTTTTTAGCTCTTCAGGGCTGAGAACCTCATCATATTTTAAAGAGTCTTGCATACGTGAACTGCACTCAAAGTGCTTTTTCAACCTGGTCCCCTGCACGAAAACGCTCTACTACCAGAGCACATATCCGGATTGCTAGCAGTCATATGTGTTCGATGAATACACTTCTTCAAATTCCATAAGTATATACACATGTTGGCTCTTCATTAATTCATATCAGTTAGTCGGAGAATCTTTTTTTGGTGCTACTGGTTAACCGTCAGCGGTACTTACTTACATGTTCATAGCGTGAACCCGTTCTGAATCCATACCGACCATGAACATTTTTTTGTCTGTAAAATTGGCACATTGTGGGTAGTGCCAATTTAAACAGCACTTCAGTGCCTGATTTATCACTTAAATGTAAGTCACTATACGAGCACCCATAAATTAGCACATCTCATTTTTAGAGTTATGTATCTTTGGCCTTTATAGCTTGAGATGTATCTCCCCTACCGACTCTTCCGCCCGCCCCACCCCCCCCGGGCCCCTATGAAACCTTACCCTTGTTCCATTGAAGAATGCTAATATTCTCGGTCTCTTCATATTTGGCATGTTTGATTCATAAGAATTTGTTAAGGATTATCAGCTTTCCTATGCATATCAACCCTTTCCCCCAACTTTATGTTATTGCCATTAATTTATTCTTTATATTAACAAGCCCTTTAAAAATTACTAAGGATTTTATTGGATGCACTGCAGCTAGCTAATTTATACTTTCATAAGATCCTCCCATATCTACATAAACCTCCACAGCCTGATATAAAGAATTTGAAAAACTTAACTACACTAATAAGAAAGAAACGATAAGAAAAAAAGAAAGAAAAGAAAGAAAGAAAAGAGAAAGAAAGAAAGAAAGAAAGAAAGAAAAAGAGAAAGAAAGAAAGAAAGCAAGAGAATAGAAGAAGAAAGACGGAATAATAAAAGAAAAAAGACAAAGAACACGAAGAAGAAAGAAAAGCAAGAAAGAAAAAAGAAGAAAGAAAGACTTAAGAAAAGATAGAAAGAAAGAAGAGAAAAAGAAATAATAAGAATACAAATTTGATTTGTTGGTTTTCGTTTTTGTTCCTTTTTTGTGTTTTTCTTCTTTGTTTTATTTTTTTTCGTTTCTTTTTTCTGTTAAAAAGTGGTAGAAAGGTCAGAATAAAAAGCTGTCCCTCGACTTACCCCCCCCCCCCCACGCGAAGCGCTAAAACCAAAGTCTGCAAGCAAAGAAAACAACTTAGCGATGCAATGGATTTCCAGTAGAAAGCAACCACTCTCGGCGTTCGATGGGTTGAATCTGAATGAAAGAATATTCAATGTTTTCTATAATTCGATTGTTAATTCTATCACAGCGGACGAAAGTTGCTCTAATCCCATTTTCCTGCTGCCTGAAAATATTTTCTGAGCTATATTACTGGATTAATAATTATCCTACCTTGAAGTGTCGTATGGTTCTGTCCCTCTTGCAACAAAATCTAACAAAACAGAAACTACCAATATTCTTTTCTTCAAATCTATCTCCAATTGCATTTTTTGTAGAATCATCAAGAACAAAGAGTCATAACCTCATGTACAGATGTTTATATATGCGCCTTAAACAATTATAGTGGTTTTAGATAAAATATTGTATGAACATGAAGAAAATTATTAAAAAAATCTAAAGCCCTTAACTTTGCTGAAAATAATGTTATAAAACAACTACAATATTATATGACATATTGTTTAACTATAAGAAAAACGACAGCTCTCAAACATTACGGGATCAGATATGTAATCGAGCATGCTATCATCTGGAGGAAAATTTCCGTAGGATAATATCAAAAAATCGTTTTAAAATGATCGACAAATGTTAAGTCTTGATATTATTATTTTAGTGTATATCTTTAGCACCACTTAATCATGTTTGAATAACTGATTTAATATAGTATTAGTAATAATTGCATTAATCATATTATTAGTTGTTATGGTAAATCTTTGGAATACGATTTTTTCCCATTCCGCGTGACATCGAATGAAGTGCCGCCCTTCGCCTCTTCGCGCCCGCCGGACCTCGCTCCCACGAAAAACTTCTCGAGATCTCGCTTGCACTTCTGCTCCTGCCTCGGCCTCGAGGCTTGCGTAATTGTTCTGCTTATAAATTATATATAGATCTAGTATTGTAATGATATGCATTTAATACTCTCATATGATTTTGTGTCATTTAGTAAATCTTTGGAGACAATTTTCCATTCGCGACAATCGAAGAGTGGCTCCTTCGCCTCTTCGCACATCCGCCCGCACCGACCGACTTGCTCCCACAAAAACTTCTTTGAGATCTCGTTCTGCACTTCTGCTCTGCCTGCCCGCGGAGGATGCTTAATTGTCTCTGATAATTATATAATATATATATATATATATATATATATATATCTAGCATCTAGTATTTTAATGATGGCATTTAATAATCTATTGATTTTCGTGTATTTTATAAATTCTTTGAGACACAATTTATTCCATCGCGGACATGCCGAAATGATGCTCTTCGGCACGATTCGCGCCCCCCCGACTTGCTCCCACAAAAAACTTTTGAGAGATCTCTTTTGCACTTCTGCTGCTGGCCTGCCCTGCGGAGTGCTTGCTGTAATTGTCTCTTGTATATATATATATAGATCTAGTATTGTAATGATGGCATTTAATAATCTCATATGATTTTGTGTATTTTTAGTAAATCTTTGGAGACGAATTTTTCCATTCGCGGAAATCGAATGAGTGGCTCTTCGCTCTTCGCACGATCGCGCCCGCCCGACTTGCTCCCACAAAAAACTTCTTGAGATCTCGTTTGCACTTCTGATGCTGGCCTGGCCTGGCGGAGGGCTTGCTGTAATTGTCTCTTATATATATATATAGATCTAGTATTGTAATGATGGCATTTAATAATCTCATATGATTTTGTGTATTTTAGTAAATCTCTGGAGACGAATTTTTCCATTCGCGGACATCGAATAAGTGGCTCTTCGCTCTTCGCACGATCGCGCCCGCCCGACTTGCTCCCACAAAAAACTTCTTGAGATCTCGTTTGCACTTCTGCTGCTGGCCTGGCCCGGCGGAAAACTTGTTTCAATAGCTCTCGTGCCTTAACAAGCTATAAATCTGACAAATCACAGGTCCAAACAATCTCAATTACCGGGTCATTTCGTGGTACTTCTGTAACAATATGTCTACAATATTGTTGTTTGTTCACTATCTTTATGTAAGTTCTATGCATAAATCACGTGAGGACATAAGTTGATATTCAATAAATGTACCACGAAATGACCCGGTAATTAGATTGTTTGGACCTGTGATTTGTCAGATTATTAGCTTGTTAAGGCACGAGAGCTATTGAAAACATGGTGGCAGGCGGAAATAGACAATTATTGAAGTCTTTGGAGCTACTCGCCACTCGGACTTGATGTTTTTTGTTGACTTTTGATTCAACTTTGCTTCGTCTTTGACCAGCACGACTGAGTCAAGTGAGTGGGATTGACACGCGATATTGAATGTCGACAATGAGCAATCTGTATAGACACTAAAGACAGGCCCAAGCGGAGATTGTGCATTGACCGAGAGGACAGTGCAGTGATGATGCTTCGCATTCAATTTCAGCTCGTATGAATAGCTGTTACAAGTGTTAAAGACGTTGAAACCGGAGTTATGATTAAGTAGAAATCACTTCCTTTTCGTGGTGAACTGAAAATGCAGGTGAGGAGATGCTGTATTAATTGTTCGATATTTTAACTGAATATTGATTGAGTCAATGACATTGTCTTAACAAATATCGAACGATCATTGCGATTGACAATGACATGTTCTAACTGTTCCTGTTTCGGAATGTGACTGAATGCTGATGCCATTTTAATCTGAAATTCGTGAATGCAAGATTGTGCAACCCATGAACACTGACTGAGTGTGATCGTGCAACTGAATGGAATTGAGGTCAACTCCATGAAGGTGACTTGCTTGATGTGATATCATGCCCGTAGCACTAGCAGTGAATTCATACTTCATAAAGATTAAAGTGACTTGAGATCTACCTGTGGCTGTGGCGATAACAGACGTATGATCAGTGCATTGGATAAGTCAGAACATTAAACACCTAACTGTTAGTGGTAACCATATTAATGATGATATGGTACTTTTGATCGTTTGCATCATTAACTGATAAAAAAGTCTACATGAGAGAATCGTGCTCAGCTGGTACTTGTTGAAGGTACACTACTTTCTACGAAAGGATAGAATTGGACAAGAGCTTCACGTTGCGTCTCTACCAGGAAATAAACACTTGTTGAAAAAGAATATATTTCAAAGTAAACAGAAATGTGACATGGACGTTTGATCTATGTATGGACAGAAACAACACTGAGATGAGGACTTACTTTCACAAGATTTTGGTGATAACGTGGACATTTGGTCTATATTTAACTTGTTACAGGTATCTAGCCATTTTAAAACTGAATCTATATGAAAGTATAGTATGCTCATGACTTGCTTTAATTTGACAAACTCTAAAAGACTTATTTGATCTTATAGAATATTTCAAAGTTTGAAGTTGATTTTGAGCCTTTTGGATTTAAAATACTAACTGAGTATTGATCTGCATGTTTTGTATCCAATGTCAAAGACAATTTTTTCAAAGAAATATTTTGAACCAAAATGTTAGGTGTACATTAGACATACATATTCAATGTATTTCAGGTGATAGATAGTTCGATTATATAAAGTATCTAGTCTTGTTCAGTACATGATTGATGCTGTAAGTGTTTTAAATAGAATGCACATATAGGCACACTGGTGTATGACAGATACTATCATTTCCCTTTTGGTCATTTATAATCTTTTGACAAGATATTTGGTGATTGATAAATAGTGCACAATGGCACAAGTGCACTCTCCATTCAATGTCTCTCCTCCCCTCCCCTAAACTGAAAGAAAATAAATCAGAAGAGTGGAAACTTTTCCGACAGTGTGGACAATTATGTGATAATCACAGAACTAACTAAAAAAGACAAAACATATAAACGCGCAGTCTTTTTTGAACACAATTGAACAGAGGGTCTCCGTCTGTATAATACCCTCAAATTCAAGACCCTACCAGATGGGGGAAAGGAAGATGATATGACATAGGTCTTATATTATACAAAAGATGGATGCAGTGATTGTGGGGAAACTAACGAAACTTATGAGAGGTACATTTTTAACAAACGAGAACAAGGGTCACAGGAAACAATTGAAGAATATGTGACAGCGCTACGTGATCTATCACGGCACATGCAACTTTGTGAATGCCTTCATGAATCTCTTATCAGAGACAGGTTTGGTTCTAGGTATTAAGGACCAGGGGTACAAGAAGATACTCTTACAGAAAAAAGAAACTAACACTGTCGAATGCCATGGAAATCTGCAGATTCAGCAGAAGCGACTACACAGCAACTTAGGAACATTGGAGAAGATCCAACATCCATGCTGTGAGACCTGACAAGTTACAAGCATGACAGAAGAAGTAGAAAATCAGCAGCAAAGTGAGGGTGCAGGCAATGTCAAGACAAGACAGTGAAATGCAAGTTTGTGGGAGAACGCATAAGATGACACGTGAAGATTGCCCAGCCTATGGAAGACCTGCAATACATGCAGGAAAATGAACACTTCTCTAGCTGTTGCAAGATGAAACCACAGGTCAAAGTAGTTGACCAAGATGTGTCACTATCAGATGATACAGAGTCTGATTCGTTGGATGCTGTAGAGTATGTAACACAGCAATCACACAAAGAGAAGGGCATTTATGCTGAAAGATGCTCATTGAGGAGGAGTCACCCTGTAGATTCCAAATAGATTGTGGGGCGACAGTGAATACCATTCCTCAGAAGTATGTGCCAACTTCATGCAGATTGAACCAGGAAGGTTTGAATTAAGACTTATGGTAAGTCTACGGTGGTGGGCGATAGGTTAGCGCAAGGATTAAGCTACGAAACCCCCAAAACCGAAAGAAGCACCGAACAAAGTTCAGGTTTGGAGGACGACGACCTCACACCTCTGATCTCCATGGAGACGTCTGAAATGATGGGGTTGATAACGGTGAATTACGAGAATCTGAAGATTCTCCATGCAGTCAAAGAGTCCGAGGATCCAGTGATCACAGAATTCCAGGATGTTTTCGATGACTCATCCCCCAGGGAAATTGCCCGGAATAGTCTCCATAGAGGTGGAACCAGATGCACGCCCAGTGCAGTGTGGAGTGAAAGCAATACCAGTGTCACTCAAAGATAGAGTAAAGAAAGGCTACAGAACTTAGTGGCACAGGAAATACTTGCTCCAGTAGACAAGCCAACTGATTGGTGCAGTCGACTTGTGATCACAGAGAAGAAGAACTCTGATGATCTACGTTTTTGCATTGATCCCCGACCCTTAAAATAAGGTACTCAAGAGGGGAGGTTGCATAGACTACCAGTAATCGAGGATGTCCTGCCAGAATTGTCAAAAGGCAAAAGTATTCTCGAAGCTGACCTCAAATCAGGATATCTACACTGTGAGCTAGATGATCAGAGCAGTGATTTGACCACCATAACACACCTTTTGGTGCGTTATCGGTGGAGAAGATTGCCTTTTGGGCTAAAGGTCAGCTCGGAGATCTTCCAAAAGAAACTCCAACAAGCAATAGCTGGACTTGATGGAGTTGAATGCGTAGCTGACGACATTATTGTCTTTTGTATTGGTGACACCAAGGAAAGAAGCCGAAGAGAGAATCATGACCAGCGTCTTAGAGCGCTACTGTCGTGTCGTTGCCGGGAGAGAAAGACATCAGCTAAACAAGAAGAAATCCAACCTTAGGACAGAGAGTATTTACCTTCCTAGGGCATATCATCTCTGGATCAAGGACTCAAACCGACCCTCAGAAATAGAGGCATACTGCAGCTTCCAAAGCCAACCAACAGGGACTGAGATCCAGCGTCTGCAAGGAAGTGTACACAGTACTTGGCGAGATTCCTACCTCATCTATCTGAAGTCTTTCAGCCACTTAGACAACTTACCCATAAGGATGAACCTTGGGTGTGAACGAAGAACATGACACTGCTCTACAAGAGATCAAACATCTCTTGACAACAGCACCCAATCTAGCGTACTATGATCCTTCGAGAAGAACTAGTCGTTCAGTGCGACGCTAGCAATCAGGATTAGTGGCATCCTTATTACAAGAGGGACGCCCAGTCGCATATGCTAGCAGCCCTTACCGAACTGAGCAGAGATACGCACAAATTGAAAAGGAGGCTCTAGCAATCCGTTTCTCCTTAGAAAGGTTTCACCAGTACACCTTTGGGAGACACATCGTTGTCCATAGTGACACAACCTTGAAACTATTGTGAAAGAACCACTTCACAGTGCACCCAAGGAGACTTCAAGCATGATTGATGCGCATGCTTCCATTATGATGTTGAGATCCAATATCAAAGGGAAAGACATGCACATCGCCGATCCTCCTATCAAGGGCGTACTTACCCGACACATACAGAAGCAACGGACTTTTTCGGAAGTCAGCGCCATATCACAGACAGGGATGAGTGATGGGCAGATACAGGAACTGAAGACTCACACATCCAAGATGACACCCCTTCAGGAATGAAAGAGATTATAATGGAAGGATGGCCGGATGAGAAGAAACAGGTAACCAACCAGCGAAACCCTACTTCCAGTCCGTGATGAACTTAGCTTCCAAGATGGACTGATATACCGAGGGAGAGCGTTAAGTTATCCCTGCGTCTCTACGTAAGAAATGCAAAACATGCTGCATATGTCACACTTGGGTTCAGAAGCACCCTCCGCAGAGCCCGTGATTGCATGTTCTGGCCGGTATGAAGGCAGACATCAAACTCTTCATATCAACATGTGATGCTTGCCGGACTTACGAAAGACAAAACCAGAAGGAAACGCTTCAGCCTCATGACTCCCCAGATCGACCTTGGGAAAAGTGGCCGTGATCTTCTTGAATTAAACGGGAAGGCTTATCTAGTCACCATAGACTACTACTCAAACTTCTTGGGAGTAGATCGTCTTCATGATCTCTCTAGATCCGAACAGTTATCAAGAAACTGAAAGCGCACTTCTCCAGATATGGAATCCGAACATATTCATTTCTGACAACGGTCCCCAATTCATCTCAGAGACTTTGTGAAGTTCAAGAAGGCATGGGACTTCGACCATGTACAACCTCACCAGACACAGCCAAGCCAACGGAAGGTAGAGTCAGCTGTGAAGGCTGTTAAAAGGATGATGAAAAAGTGCAAGAGATCTCACACTGATCATATAAAGCAATACTAGAGATCAGAAACACGCCCAACTCAAGGACTAGACACCATCCAGCGCAGCGCCTCCATGGTAGTGAGGACAAGGACAAGTTTGCCGACAACGAAAAACCTTCTTGAGCCGAGGCAGTGTCAACATTCGACGTCACGGAAAAGCGAAGGATGAAAGAACTCCAGAGACAAGCAAGACACTACAATAAAGGTTTCAAAAGACCTGCCAGGTCTTGAAGGAAGGCGACACTGTCAGAGTAAAACCCTATAAAGTAGGAAGATACCATCTGCAAAAGAGCGATTGTCAAAGAAGACTCTATGACAGATCATATCACATAGAGAGAGATGACGGAATGCATTGAGAAAAAAGAAGAGACCTCCAACAAACAAACGAGGATTTGAACAAGAAGGACAAGGAACAGCCAGAAGCAGAGATAGGAAGACAGAATCCACAATGAATTGCTGAACCTGAAAACACGAGAAACACACGGGCGAAAACCAAAAGATCACAACAAAGATCTCATACACACAAAGCGCACAATATTGAAACAGACAACCACACACAACCAGAGAGTCCTTTAAGAAAATCCGTACAATACTAACCGTAACTCTCTTCT
>CALNVZ010000218.1:1468472-1592732 GCA_940671915.1 Paracentrotus lividus | reverse complement strand
TTGCTGTAATTGTCTTCTATATATAGATCTATAGTAGACCTAGTATTATAATGATTGCATTAATCTCATATAATTTTGTGTCTAAGTCTTTGGAGACGAATTTTTCCATTCGCGGACATCGACTGAGTGGCTCTTCGTGATCGTACCCACCCGACTCCCTCCCACCAAACAACTTTTCGAGATCTCGATTGCCGGTACACTTCTGCTGGCGGCGGGCTTGGTTGTCTCTGATATTGACTCTCTAGTAGGCCTATTGAAATGATTGCATTTATCTCACATGTCTATAATTTAGTGTAGGGTCTATTACTATTATGGTAAATCTTTGGAGACAAATTTTTCCAATCGCAGACATTAAATGAGTGGCCGTTTTTCAGTTTCACTATGTTCACTCTTCTCTTCACGCCCAACTCAACTCGCTCCCCAAAAAAACTAACATTTGTAAGAAAACTTCTCTAGTTAAGGTCTCAATTGCACTTAAAGTTTGACCTCAATTTAAAAAAAAGAGTAAAATATTAGTTTAGAATTGATTGATTAATTGATTGATTCATTTATTTATTATAAAAACCCAGTTCAGCTGCTTTGGCTGTTTTACAATGGGGCCATTCACAATACAATAAAAATACAGAGTAATCACATAAATCAAATCAAAACATAATATCAAATGGAGCTATATCAGTATAAAAACACATGTATTAAGGTAATACAGCAATGAACAAGTTCCACAAAAATCTGAGAAATAAATTTACAATGACAAAATTATAGATCTAATCGACAAAGATACAATATTCGGGAGATGTATTAAAAAACTGTTGATTTGAGATTTGGGTACCATTTGGTATGGCATTAGTCATTTTAAGATACAAAATAATGATTGTGGATGTACTGGAAACCCCTTAAAGATAATAATCTACAAAATGTAATTATAATGACAAGGGATTTAGAAATGTAAAGTGATAATGGAAAAAAAAGTAACATATCAAATTTATTTAGGATTTATTTTTATTAGAGCACCAAGCACATTTAAATGATTCTAGTTGTTTTCATTCAGTTGACTTATCATTCATCATGACAATGTTCTCACTCATTCTTATTTGGGGGGGGGGGTGTTGTGAAGGGGTTTGGCCTAATCGGCTTGGTCTTTGCAGCTCAAGGTCATTAGGTCAAATCCCCCCATGGAAAAAGGCCAGATCTGCCACTGCAGGGTATGGATATGAAATTACAAGTGCAAAAACTAAATAGTTCAGAGTTTAGCTAGCCTATCCGATATGCGTCGGGCTTGTAGTGGGCAAACTACTGACGGGCGAGGGCGAAGCCCGAGTCCGTCAGGCGAGGGTGTAGCCCGAGCGCCTATCATCACTGGTGAAGACGAAAAATGAATTTTCTTTTATGTACATTGTTTCGTTCGTAGAAAATCTACGAAACTCAGCTACGCTTTAATATGAATATTTATACCTGATTGCGAACACGGACCAATAAGCGATGAGAATTGAAACATGACGTAGTCATGAATATCAATGAGCTCAATTCGAATTGAGGAAAGATGGCGTTCGCGAGAGATTTCCAACCCGACAAAATTGCAGATAGATTGAATTATGCAGCTGAAAGTCTCAAAATAGATGATTTTAAGGATATGCAGGCTTCTGCAATATATTCAGTGGTACTTAGTGGAGAGGATGTTTTTGATAGTTTGCCTAATGGATTCTGAAAGAGTGCGATCTATCAGGCTTTACCATTGTCTTTTGACTTCCTTCGTTCTCCGACCGAAGCATGTAAGCAGCCAGCGCAAGCAATGGACGTGGATCCGCGACCCGGCGCGCGGCCGAAGCTTCGGCATATAGCTAGCTAGCTAAGCTCGGGCGCGGAAGGCCCTCGATCCACACAGTATCCATGGTATACTAGTGCTACTTCTCACTACTTCGAAGCGGGTACCAGATGTGAGAGAAAACAAATAATTGTTCAATTAAACTCCAAATAAAGTAGAATGTTTGACACAAGAGCTTATTTATTGTCACAAAAAATCAAATACATCAAAAATTGAAAGAAATATTAGGAAATTAAAGATTTAGTTATATTTTCGATCTTCTAAATATACCCATGTATGAATGAACTCGACCAAAAAATCGGAGCTTTGTGATGATTATGATTGGTTGAATAAATACGGTCGATCGCCATATACGGGTCGTCTCATGAATGATGCATAAAAAGAAGTACGTCACGCATATATGCATAATAATGACTTTACCAGTGATGATAGGCGCTCGGGCTAACGCCCTCGCCTGACGATCTCGGGCTTCGCCCTCGACCGTCAGTCAGTCTCCTTCGCGCGACCAGTAACTTGCCCACTAGCCCGGCGCATATCAGATAGGCTAGAGTTTAGCATGATCAAGGTAGATTTTGGTCAAAAGTAATTTGCAAACACAGCCACATGCCCACATGAACTGTAATTTTGTAAAATATATATTCAGGGTGGGATTCCTATCGATTTCAAACAAAAAGTCAATATCGTACACAAATCATCCTTAGTGAGATCTAGATCTACCTGTAGTTTAGGTGACGAGAGAACAAAAATGAAAGAAATTATGGTGAAAAATCCCCATTTACTTTTTAGCCTTTTTGTTTTCATAGAATCTACATGTAGGGTTTATTGGATTTAACATTAATTCATCTATTGCTCTCATTGGTTAAAGCTTAGACCAAGTGTTGACTGAAATTAAGCACCTCAAATACAAAAACTAATAAAAAAAGAGAGAAACTGTCACTCAATCACAATATACCTGCCATACATGTATATAAATTTATTTTTGTATTCTTTTTCATTGTAGCTTTCCATGATCTCCATGATTCCTTGGCATAGAAGGAATCGGAAACCTTGATAGCATCGCGATAAGATCCCAAGGAATGGAAGAGAGTCGGAGTTCAGAATCGGAGCTCAGATGGTTATTCAGTCGCTTAGCAACGAGAGATGCGGGCGAACGATCGCTGGCATTGGGTGAAATCGAAGTGACGAGCGGAGAACTTGTGCCCAATGGATCCCCTATTAATTGTACGGGGGATGGAGTGCAAATACATGTAGGTGGCAAAGACCATGGTGCTGATGGAGCGCTCATTGAATCGGCACTTGGCAAGAACGTGACTTCCACTCGTTTTCTAGCGAATATCTTGAGGCTTGCCATCCAATGTCCTTTCAGTGATGTCAGAGAAAGATGTAAAGCAGTACTTCTAGCAGTAAAGGTAGGTTGAAATGCAATCAATTAAATGACAAATTTTTGTAAATTGTGAGGAGTGAACATCGTTCATGAAACTTAAATGATGCCTTGAAACACATAGGCCCGTATTCTGGAGCGAAGACCGAGTTTGTATGACTTGCAAGTTTGTGCGAAGCTATTGTGCGATCCTCTTCTCTGATGTTGACTGATGCATCAGACAAAGTGATCGTACATGTACAATACATGTTGCTTTGCACATACTTACAACTCATAAAAATCAAAATATAAATGAATACAGCAGATATTTTGAGAGCTGGTCAAGAAATTTGGTTGGGTAAATGTCAGCGTTTGAGTTTCCATCCATAAGTGCTACTTCAGCCATAACTTTTTACAGATAATTTCAAGGTTTGAAAAATGAAGAGTTGGAGGATAATGTCATCTGTTTAGCCTCAATAAAGTTGAAATTTTAGAGAGAACTTGAAAATAAAAACTAAAGGAGAGTTTTTCGCTGGAGACATGTTATTATGCAAATGATGAGAATTAAGATATCAAATATGAATCCAACATTCGCTTTTAAAGGGGAATCCAACCCAAGGAGAGAATCAACCTCAATACAGGAAAGAGGAAAATGAGAGGAGCAATCTAAAAAAAGTGAACATCAAAATCGGTTATAAAATAAGAGAGTTATGGAAGTTTGAAAAGTGTAGTCTTTTTCTTTCAAAGTATGTCTTCTTTACTTCTGAGCTCAAAATATGTGATTGAACAGGAGAGAGAATGTGGAGATGTTAAACGGAACTACATATGTAGAAGTTAGCACAAGTGCTAGTCGAGCCTAGTTCCACACGTATGGCAAGATATATTTGTTGGTTTTTGTTTTTGCATTTTTAACTCTGCATATATATATTTTTTTCATTTACATGTATTTACAAACTATTTACAAAATACTTGAAGAGCTTATTTTAAACACGTTTTAGATTCCTATTACTAGCATTGGGAGTTAACAAAGGATAGAAAGAAGACTAAATGAATAAGTAGGATATACATGTAAATATGGTCAATAAGAGAGGAGGTTGTTTTGGGTACTCTTGTTGGGTACGAAATAACTTTTTGCAAACCAAGACATTGCAAAGAAGTTATAAATTTTAATTGTTCAGCTTTTACATGTATGTCAACCTCTGCACCGTTTAGGATATTGATATTAAAATCCCCTATTAACACAAAATTTGCTCTATGTAATGGGAAAATATATTTCACACAACATATGTTGAGCTCAGAAGGAGGTAAGATATATTTCGAAAGAAAATGGGGAAAATCTGAAAATTTGTGTACAAAATGAATGGAGAGTTTTTCCATAAGATCGGCCATTTTGAAGCCGATGATGCCAACTTGAGGATCCCCGTAGACGGAACAACTAGACTTTTCAAACTTAATACATACATTGTAACTCTCTTATTTTATTATAACCGATTTTGATGAAACTTTTTTTAGATTGCTCCTCTCATTTTCCTCTTTCCTGTAAGGTTGATTCTCTCCTTGGGTTGGATTCCCCTATAAGCTTTTGCCTCTTAAAAATAGCTTGTGCTGCCTAAAAGCAACTGTTGGACTTGGGCATTCTATCATTTGCAAAACGTTTGCGTGGCCCATGGAGAAACCCCCAGAAAGCCAGAAAACAAGCTATAGGCCTACATGTTGTAGACTTTTGCTCCAATTCTTTTAAGCTCGATAATTGTTAATAGCCTGGTTTCATTGTACGTTGTGTTCTGTACCATACAACTGTACAATGTACATTGCACGTGTAGTTGAACTTTTACTGCATTGTAAGGATTTTTTGAAGTCCAAGGGTTCATTCTCCTTTACAATAGATGCACTCAGATGTAAACAAATTAGGCTCTATAAAAAAAAAAATCTTCTTTGATGGCCTAATTTGTAGATGTTATTTACGCTTCAGATGTTTTGAACATTTGCTGACACTGTGTTTCAATTCATCCGTACATGATTTCGCTATACAGTGTGGGATATAATTTGTGTAAAATCTTAAATATCCCTACATGTTGTATGTACTATTTTTGTACCGTTGTCATGCATGCATTTTGGCAACTTCGGGTATAGTGCTTACAAGTACATTGTAGTGAGAAAACATACATGTAGGCCAGCAATAAACAAACAGGGGACCAAGGCCTGCTCTCTCTGAGCTGAGATGTATATTAAGAGATTTTATGTGTAATTATAAACAAAGTATTTTGGGACCTAACGGTCATCCAAAAATATTCAGTAAAATATTGTGAAAATGACTAGAGGATTGAGATACAATAATGTTTTAAAGAGCCAAAAATATCTCCAAATATATCTACATGTATTGCTCAATGGCATGACTTCTGTATAGCGGGTACACACCTGCACACACACTCTATTTGAATTGATTACATAACAGGGTTTTGTTTCTTTTGTTCTGTTGCTCCCCTGGGTTCCCACAGTTAGGTAATCTAGATCTTCAAATTGAGTCACTGCCTTTATGTACATTTGTACATGTACTTTTGAAAACAATCTGAAGACTATAGTATCGTTCACACGGCAAGCCTTAACTCCAAGTTAACTCCAAGTTGTCCTCGAGGACTATGTTCTCGAGGACAACTTGGAGTTAACTTGGAGTTAAGGCCCGTGTGAACGAACTCGGTGTTTATGTTCTCGAGGACAAGTCGGGGTTTATGTTCTCGACAGATCTTAGGGTTAAGGCTCGAAACTCCAAGCGGTGGGTGGTCTCCGATCGCGCGTTTGACCGTGTGGACACGATTTTAACTTGGAGTTACTGTTCTCGAGGATAAGAGTGACCTCTTGTGCACAGGTTAAACTTCCGGTTCAGTACCTCACGAAACTTTGCGCGCTCTAAAAATTAACAGCGTGGCCGAATTGCATAAGTAGCACGATACCTAAACTTCATTTTTGAATAATCAAATTAATAATAATCATACATTTGAAAGAAAACCTTAAAATATCGATATATTATTGGTATATATTTAAATCTAAAATAGAAATATACAATACAAAAAGAAAGAAAAAAGTCAAATAGACTGTATAGTTGTTGGCTTGCTTTATTTTTGTTTTTCTTTTTGTAACACACGTGCACTTTTGCAACTTTCCACTCAGTTCAGAGCTTGCAGAGGGACCTCGCGGTGGTCGATAAACCTATTTATTGATTGTTTATTTTTAAAAAAAGAAGGTTGAACTGAATTACTTATTGGAGAGTACATGTTCTACTTCCGGTCATCGCGCCGCTCGCTTATCCTCGGGGATAGTTATCCCCGAGGATAAGCACTCCGTTTGAACGTAACTCGAGAACAAGCCGTCGGGGTTTAAATTCTTAAGGATACAGTCCTCGAGGACTAAAACCCCGATGGTCCCGTGTGAACATAGCTAGTGTGTATCTGCTGTACATGTATGGACTGGTATTACCAAAAAGTAAAACACCTGAACTAAAGAAATGAAAAAGAGATTAAAGGGGAATCCAACCCAAGGAGAGAATCAACCTTACAGGAAAGAGGAAAATGAGAGGAGCAATCTAAAAAAAGTTTCATCAAAATCGGTTGTAAAATAAGAGAGTTATGGAAGTTTGAAAAGTCTAGTTGTTTATTCTATGGGGATCCTCAAATTGGCATCATTGGCTTCAAAATGGCCGATCTCATGGACAACTCTCCATTCATTTTGTACACAAATTTTCAGATTTTCCCCATTTTCTTTCGAAATATATCTTACCTCCTTCTGAGCTCAACATATGTTGTGTGAAATATATTTTCCCATGACATATTTTGAGCTCAGAAGGAGGTAAGATATATTTCGAAAGAAAATGGGGAAAATCTGAAAATTTGTGTACAAAATGAATGGAGAGTTGTCCATGAGATCGGCCATTTTGAAGCCGATGATGCCAATTTGAGGATCCCCATAGAAGGAACAACTAGACTTTTCAAACTTCCGTAACTCTCTTATTTTATAACCGATTTTGATGAAACTTTTTTTAGATTGCTCCTCTTATTATCCTCTTTCATGTGAGGTTGATTCTCTCCTTGGGTTGGATTCCCCTTTAATAACAAGTCAGTGGCAGATCCAGGAAGGGGCACACACTTCTAAATGCATACAATGTTTCTTTTTTCCCCCTGCGCCCTTACTATCTTAAAATTTAAAGCCAGTATGCCTCCCCTCTATTTTGAAAATGCGGGATCTGCCTAGTGTTGCCTTTATTCTAGTGTCTGCCATTGTGCATGATTGGAATCTACAACATCCCAATGGGGGTAATAACCAGCATTGAACTTGAATGTGTTGGCATTGGATGCATGTGGACGGAGACACAATGGCACTTGCATCAAAACATGTGCTCATGTTTCTGATTGGATGGAAAATAGTGGCGTGTCATGATGGAATTTTCCATTACTTCTAGTGAGGGGTGAATTAGTTTTGCACCTCATGTTCGGTCCTTTTGGAAAGTTTTTATTATTTTTAAATGTTTTTGTTAAATTGTTATAAATACCAGCTTTCAAAGCATATATTTTACAAAAATTATTGACTTGAGATTTTCCAAGGATGCCTACATCTCTCATACATTACAGCCCATCGATCAATTAGCTGTCTCATTATCTGCATTGATCATCCCCCACCCCCGAAATTTATCACAGTTCCTATAGTTTTTGTTGAAAAAAAAAAAAACAAACAAAAAACAAACAAATAAAAGCAAATTGTATCTTCCCTAAAACTCTGAATAAAAAAAAAAAAAAAAACTTCCTTGGCCAAGCGGCCACTTTGTAGAGATTGTTTTCAAGAATATCACTGAGGCTGTACTGATCATGATAATATATTTTTCAAAGAAGTGTGTCAAAGCTCTCCAAATGAGCACTAACATTTTGTTATTTACAGTGTCATTCAGTTCAATTCAATTAATTTGCATTCTAAAATATCATGGCATCATTCAACTAATTCCATATTGTGATTTCGGACACTGGTGGGTGGGACTAAAGGGGGTACAATGTAGCTGACTTGAAGATATTGCATCATCATTTCAACCAGTACATGTAGATCATATTTGAACAGTGCAGGGAGGCTCAAAAGCTTTCATCAAAGGGTTATCTCCATATTCAATAGTTAGACTTTAGTTCCAGGCATTTAACTCTATTGACTCATTTTGTCAAGATATACAAATAGAATACAATACAAACATAATATTTGTATTGTAATCAAAGACCTTGGATCAAATTTATTATTTGAACTTGTACTTTATGCCTACCTCATTGCACTTTTTACATTGAGTTTGTAGGGGTTACATGAGGTTCATCTTGAAATCAGCATTGTGCTGATTCTTAAAATAAAATAATGAAGGTCATTGAACCCAAATCATACGAGCTAAATATTATCCCCCCCCCCCCATTTGAACCTGACTTGTTAACCAATTGGTGAGAAACAGGTCATCTTAGAATTTGCTTTTACATTGCTTCCTCTGTATTAAGAGTTTGTCACAGGCACAATTTCCACTGTCTGAATACAAGACTAATTTACCAACTGCAAGTGCTTTGTATAACTGTCACAATAGAAGGCTTGAGTAAAAAATAGAAAGGAGTATGGTCAAAATACATGTAGATGTCTAGTCTTTGAAAATTACACTATACATGTAGATCAGCTGTATGAATAAAGGAAGTTATATGAATGAAGAAATCAATACATTATATCATCAAAGTGTAATCAATAATGCTCCTCATGTGTAGACCTATAGCTGCTCTAGTGTTCAATTAATACTTCATTAACTATTAATAATAGTTGACCACACTGTGTTAGAAAGAAGCAGTAATGTAAGTAAAAACAACAACCAATTGATGCAAAAAAAAAAGTGGATGGGTGAATGACAATTTCTTCAATATATGAAACAAAATGCCTATATTTAGCCTTTGAAGTTTGCATTCTAGAAGAGATCAGATGTATGAATAATGGAAAAGATCAGGGGATGAAAAACATCAATATCTTATCAAAGGAAAATCAATAGTGCTTTTGTTGTAGTACCCGAACATGGTGTGACAAAACACTTTATAAAAGAAGTGAAGAAAGTTTGTCTCAAATACATTTGGTCTAGAATTAAAGACAGATGATTCTGGGATATTTACTCCGGCGACAATTGTTCTGCTGTCATTGATGACTAACCTCAACCCTGGACTTAACATTATACCCTACCCTAAACCTTTAAATAAAACCCTTTTCACATGGCAATCCTAACCATAACCCTACATTTTAGGCATAATAAATTCCGTAGCAATTGCTATATGGAGTGCGTGTTGTGTCTGAGATACGTACACTGTATATGTACGTGTACATGTATTGGGTCAGTATCACACATTTAAGTTACAATGGACATATTTGCAATTTCAAGTGCTTGTTCGAAGTTTATTCAGCAATTGATACTTCATGTACATGTAGTACATGACAAATAAATTTGAACTGCGGATCTTAAAATCATAAAAAACTACCGGGGGGGGGGGGGGGGGGGGACTGAAACACCCCAAAATACTTGTTTTAAAAAAGTAACCCTCATGGCTGTACAAAGTTAAAGTGTGAACCATCTCTCATTGGACTCCATGTACATGTATACACCATGTATTGAACCTTCTGAACCTTCTGAAATTGCACCGGCAGGGCAGGAAAACTGCAAAACGCCAGCGTATTGTAGTTTGTTCATGGTTTTGACATTGATTTCCTTGAATTAAAGGACTCATCCGGGCTGGAATTTGCATTAATATATTAGAAAAATAAAGTAAAATAAAAAAAGCACAACACTGAAAATTTCATCAAAATCGGATAAGAAATAGCAAAGTTATGAATTTTCTTAGGTTTTGAATATTTTAGGAAACAGTTCTTCAAATTGGCAAACTGATGATGTCTCAGTCCCAGTACTTTCTTTGTATTTTATTGTATGAAATACCAATTATCAAGATTTTCTGCCTCAAGGACATAAAAACAGGGATCCTTGTGGACTGTTCAAGGTCACAAGTGCTTTTACTTATTTCAGTATGAGGGACAGATTTTCTGTATACGCAATATATGAAAAAATGAGATAAATAGGATTTCATATAATGAAATACACAAGAAGTAGGGGGACTGTGACATCATCAGTTTGCTCATTTGAATATTCAAATATTCAAATGAGACAATGAGACAATTGCCAAGAACTGTTTTACCAAAAAAAATCAATATCTAAAAAATGCATAACTTTGTAATTTTTCATCCGATTTTGATAAAATTTTCTGTGTTGTGCTTGATGAATTTTACTTAATTTTACAAAACTTTTTCATTTCAGCCCGGAGTCCTCCTTTAAGGACCATATTCCAAAAAAGGTAGGATGGAGTTTTGAAGTGTCATCCAAGTGAATGTTTAGGCTTGATAAATGCCGTCACATGCACATGGTATTGACATTGTTTTCCTACAAGTTCCTAAATTACTTCTCGGTGAATAAAGTTTACATACTTTATGAAGTGCCAGTCGAGTGCCCATTCAGTCCCTGACGTAAACACAACCCCCGTGATCATGCTTGGTATGTGACTATGTTTACATGTTAATTATTGATCAAGTTCAAGCTAAAGCTCTTGTGTTGGATATCAGGCCAAGAAGACGTCACAAAACTGTGTTTACAATCGCCTTTGCCTTGGTGGGGTGACTTCTCAGGGTTACTGGGTAGTCTCGCGAAGGGCAGAATTGAAAATTAATCTGACAGATATCCTGTGAAAATTGGCTTTATTGATGTTTTGATTGTAGCCTTCATTAGGAAGGGCTATTGAAACAACTGTCAAAAATGTTTTATGATTGGCGTTGAAATGAAAGCTGTTGTCTTTACAGGGTACATTTTATGCATAAAAATCAGCAGTATAAATGGCAATGAAGTGTAGGGAGTGTAGACTACACATGGCTTCAGAAAGCCAATCATGAATATTCATAAGGGGACACACCTCCAACTTACCCCCAGCCCTTAGCCAATCACAGTCCAGATCCGGTCATATCCTATTACCTGTACAGCACTTGTGTATTGTGTATCGGTGTGTACGTGCGTGAGTGCCCATACACACACTCTTGCCTGCAAACATGTGAATAAAGGGCATGCATATTCATGACTTTGGGCAGCTGGTTCTTCTGTGTGATGCAATATCCTGGTGAAGTTACTGCATACGCAGTGTTCCCTATGAGCGTTGCATGCATTCAGTGTACAAGATGTGATATGGTGCGCTGTGAAGGTGTAGTATTTTTCTGAACGTGATTGTGATTGTTATTGTTAGTCCATTTGGTATTGCATAAGCCATATTTTCATCTTGGCTACCACTCCACCCATGCATGGAACCAAAACACAACGTCCAAATGCTTGGTGTTTCAAACTGCTTCTGTGCCCCTTTTTCTGAGACGACAAAACTGGATGAGGATACTATGGGGAAACACGTCGGTATTGACCGTGTAAGGCACGAATTGATGTCGAATTTAGCGACGAGTAGTGAAGAGTCGAATTTGGAGACGAGTAGTGAAGAGTCGAATACAGAGGAGGTTCTCACTACGGAAGACGCGGTGCCAGAAATCAAAACGGGGGCCATGACAGGAAAACGTTGTAGATCTTCGTCAGCCCAAACACAGGTCAGTGACTGAGCTATTAGGGGGCCTTTCCTTCAAACTTCTTGGCACAGAGCCCACTATTTCAAACTTTTGATGGTCAGATTTTAAATCTTAGTTGTACAGTGTAAGCTTCGGCTTTGACCACAAAGAGTTGATGGGATTATGGTGAATAGTTATTGAAATAATCGTAAATTAATTTAGGTGAGAGACTGAGACATGAACTTTCAAAAATTTAACATCTGGAAACAAAGACAGAGAGAGAAAGTCGAGGAGAAAGAGAGAAAGAGAGAGAGAGAGAGAAAGAGAGAGAGAGGCGGGGGGGGGGGGGGGGGGGGGGGGGGGGGGGGAGATGCCCACGTACATGTATGTAGGAAAACATGGGGTCAGTATTAAAGATGTACATATGTATGTATGTAATTTTCTTCACAAATATTGATGCCGCCATTCTTATTCACATAAATATGAGTGGGCCTACTTCCCAAATGCAGTGAAGATGGTGCACACATTGTGTGTTAAAAAGAGTAGCTCTGTTTAATGTAGTGGGCTTTATCTGCAAAGTTCACAAGTTAGAGAACAAACCCAAAATAAAGACATGTGAAATATGGCAGAAGACTAATAACAGAGAGCCTGGCTAAAAAAAAATATAAAAAAATAAAAAAGATTATTCCATTTAGGCCTATATACATTGTTGAAAACAGCCTAAATGTCATTTAAAAAGTATTCACTTCTCATAGTATATTTGAAAATAAGCATAATTTGGCATCATTCAAATTTTTTGCACAACTCTCCAGACTGACACCAGTACTTGACCATGAAAGCTGTGTTTGTGGTGGTATCACATGCTTGTGGGTTCATTGTCCAATCTTTGCCTTGGTCTTGGCTGTAGTTCCATAGCAAGTCATTAATTTGCTTCTTATACATCAGCTCGAGCTTGCTCAATCTCGAGATCCTATCCCGATCAGCCCCTTCCCCCAGAAAAAGCTCGAGATACAAGAAGCCGCAACACATTATCCCAAGTTGAGTGATTTTGTGCTCAAGTGATAAATTAGCTCGGGCTACAGATCATGCACACCTTTTTACCCATGGTACAGGCCTGACCGAAAAAAAAAAAAACAGCTTAGAAAACAGGATGATTGCATTTCATTAACTAGCCTAGATGTTATTTACCATCGACTTCTTGCAGAACATGATTAAAAATATTCATTATTCAAATCATTTGCACTTTGTCAGAGCTACATGTAGACTGGTACTTGACCATGATAGGCTCCTGTATTTGTGGTGGTATCACATGCTTGTGGGTTCATTGTCCAAACCAGCTGACATTGCCTTGGCCTTGGTTGTGGTTCTAAACCAAGTCATTCATTGATTTCCTTTGCCATTGTTCTTTATCTCGTGTTGAAGGGGACAAGTTTGACCACATTCAATAGGCGCTGCTGCACTAGCTCGAGCTATTTTAAATAGCGCGCTATTTGTGATCTGTTGAACTAGCCCGATCAAAGGTGAGCTGGCTTTACGGTCAAATAGCTCGCTAATTTGGCTGAAATCCCAGCCCGAGTCATCCCAGGTTTAAAAAAAAAAACTCAAGCTGGTTTGCAGTTTTGGTACGAAAAAGCATGCAATTTTGCGCGGTCCTGCACTAGCTTGAGATAAATACGAAATTGTGCACCTGTGCGTGTATACGCTAGCGGTAGTTACCAGTTGCGCAATACACATCGGGCTTGTTTGTTCAAGGTCAGGTCAGATCGTTAATGCGAAATTTTAAAATAGCTTGAGCTAATGCAGGACCGGTTTCTTTTTTCAAGTTTTTTCCCGATCTACCAATTAGCGCGCTATTTTTTAGCTCGAGCTAGTGCAGCAGCGCCTAATGATTAGGATATTATGTTTCTTGAAAATACATTGTACATTGTAGTATGGTCTGCAGAATGTCAAAAGTGTACATGTTCACAAATGGACTTTACAATGTATTGTACCCCTTCCCCAAGAAAAATGAATAAATAAATAAAAAATACAATGGTGTTGGTTTAACCATTTTGACAGGTTCTTTACATTAATCCTTTGTCTATTAACTACCCTTTCATGTAAATTTTTCGGCATGTGTAAGAATTACATGTATAAACATTAATATTCCATACAGATCTACATTTTTAAAAGATTTGTTCAGTTTGGAGGATCCGTGTATTACAGGTTTTTATAGCTACAATCTACATTCCCAATCCATGAACAACTTTAGGCACAATTACATGGTTTTATATACATGTATGCAATGTACATGTACATGTACATGTAAATGTGCTCACCAATCACAATAAAAACTAAAAATGTCTTGTGCATAACTTTCTATTAGATGTGAATGCAAGATCATCTGTCACACATGTGAAATAAATTTGAGGGATATGTGAACATAAAACCCACAGTACACTGAAATAGGAAATTAAATAATTTCAGAGAATAATGATGCATTCCTACAGTGTATGTACATGTACATGTAGTTTTATACACAGGATATTAATTACATACTGTTTACTCTGCTATCAGAATGAGGAAATTAAAAAATGTAATCAAACAACTAGTTTACTTTCCTCTCTTGCGTCATTCAGTTAAAAAATGAATATGCCTTTGCTGAACGAGGAAATATTTGTTAAAAGTACAGTAATTGGTAAACTATAGTCCTCTACAATATGTACATGAATTTTGTAATCAGTTGGACATCTGAGTATTAAGATCCAATAGTCTACACACACACACACAAACAAAAAAATATCATCTTGAATGAGTTTAAATAGGGGGCCTAAAAATATAAAATTTGACTAAAGAGACATTTTCATATATATTTTTATTTGTTCATCAGCCAATACAAATGTTGAGATTCTAAAGGGCTTTACATGTAGATTTAAACTTAAAAACTTTTTGAAAATTAGGCCCTCTACAGACAAAATTGTGTGAAGTACACTTTACTCTGTATCCAGGTTCAAGTGAGTTTTTTCTAGGGAGGAATTAAAAGTAATGACGATTAGAGCAAACTCTTGGAGGAAAGTTTGAGTGAGGTGAATATTTTCCTCTGATATTGTTTTAAAACAGTATCTAGAGCCCAATGGAGAATATTTTGGCAAACTTTTGACAGAGGAAAGTTCATATTCTCATCTACATGTATGTACATGTAACTTGTTGGCAAGTACATGTACATGCATTTGTTTTTGTAAGCATGGTTTTATGTTTATCTTCATTCGTTAAAAGATACAGAGGTGAACCACCTCAGGTACATGTATCAACCATATTATTTCCTGTTGTCATCATTTCATACAACTGTAAAAACCTTGTGGTATTAGAATTTCCTTTTGCAATCTCCATGGAGTAAATACTTTTGTATGGGCAGAGTTAGCAAATACAAACATCACTTTCTCGCTGCATGTATCCTGGGAGCTTTTGTAGAAACCGAATTCATAGTGACAACATATGCTTTTGCAACAATTTCTGTGCTGCAAATTCCAAACACAAATTTAAAATGACTACATGTACATTCATTGTATGTCATTTCAATCCTAAATTTAACAATAAACAACGTAAACCTAACCATGTATGTTAGATGAAATAAATACACATCTGGGAGCAAATGTCGATATAGTAAATGTCGTGCAACCAAAATATTATACTACTGAGATGAGGGCCAGAAGACAGTAAATCTAAAAAAGTACCGTTAATGCCTTCTGCCTAACTTATTTAAACATACACTATGTTAATACTTGAGGGATCTAATTTCCTTTCATCAGTATAAGTTTACACCTGTCAATCCTTAAAAAATGAATGCTCAGTATACTCAATACTATCCTCTTGAAAATTGAAAGTTGTGTGAAGCTATCAGGTGACTGTCTTCTTTCTATTTTCACTGTTCTGAGGGTTTGAAAAGCTATTGTAGTTCATCTCCAAATACAATTCAAAATACTGGTACCTGCAGATACATGTACATTTTGTAAATGATAGTTAATTTTTATTTTCAATTTGCTACATGGCAGCTCTAATGTGGTCAAGGCCCTATGGGAAAAAAAACTTGTCATAGATGTATGCGTCAATGGAAGAGAAATATAGCTGACACACATTGTATACATTTTAGGACACGAGTGTGTGTCTGAGATTAGACTAGTAACCAGCAATACGGCCAATCAGTAATATATGAGCTCTCTGACATATGTCTTGTTGATAGACTACTAGCCAGCAATGTAGCCATTCATTAATTCATTCATTCCGCCATTCCATACAGAGGCGTAATCACGTAATCACGTTCGTCATTAGATTGTCTTCATAAAGCCACCTACATGTGCAATGCATCTTTTTATTGGTGAAGTTGATGGACCTTTTTTGTATACAGGTGTAGTCTTACAACGTCCATACACATGTTTTTCTTTTGTGTATGATACAATTATGACCTACATGTAAAAGGTGGGGTGGTAACGAGGCCAGTTCCGTTCTTACCATTGGGCTTACTGTGATGAAGATGATTGGATTGACAAAACATATTGTATTGCTTTTTTTTTTTACTAAAAGAAAGAAAAAAGAAATTGTCAAATATTCAATTATAAAGTCAGATTGAGAACGTGTTGTGGACAATAAGATGCCTTTTTTTTTCAATTCTTCTGCTGAGTTGACATAGTTTGAACTTAATTTTGCACATTGATCACTGATATTTATTTTATTGTGCAAAGTTGCACATTTGTACTCACTATGTACTCTTTCAATACCTGTCACTTGTCCAATGGATGTAATGTGTAGTCCCTTGTATTTGTTTACACTGTATGAATTTGTTGATGATTTTGCACTTGCGCTGTGTTTCCATATTTCTTAAATGTTGTTTGACATGAAGGTACACACATTGAAGTATGGAAAATTGGTAGGGAACACATTTGTTTTGTTTGTTTTGTTTGTTTGTTTTTTGTTTTTTGGTAAATGATTTTTTAAAGAACTTGAACATCTTTTAAACTTTTTTCTTTTTAGGAACAAGGAGGTAAAATTCCCCGGCAATGTGGAACGGGACCCAGCTCCTTCATTCCCAACTCACAGGTAAGATGCTATTCTAAATCACATTTCCTTAACTCTTTCAACCCCAAAGTCTGATTTTCTTGCTTACCAGATATGGTAAAATATATTGAAGGGCCAATTACAATGTAAATACCCCTGGGTGAGTAGTTTTTTTCTTTTTCATTAGTGTAATTTTTAAAAATTTGTATTCTTCCACTGAAAGATGACAGTTTTGCAAATAATTGGTCATAATTTGTGACATTTTCATGTAATTGTAAAAATGCCATCCATTGTGTCAATCAATGTGATTTTTATTATTATTATTTTTTTTTTTTTCAAATTACTGTCCTGCCCTTTAAATGTGTACCAGTTTAGATAATTTGGTATTCAAAGAGTGATTTCAATCATTAATCTCTGTAAATAGGATCACGTATAACAGATTTTTCAAAATATATTGAAAAACAAAACTAAACAGTTTCAAACATATTTGATTCAGTTTATCTGTCTCACATGTACCATACATATGTACATACTGTGCATGTATTTGTAATGTATGTTGATGCTACCTAATATGTATCTCTGACTGTACAACCTAACAGGATGTTTCAAGAGCATTCAAATAATTCTAAGTGCAGTAGCAAGATCTCATGTTGATTGCATCCTCCAGTACTTCTCAGAAATATAGACTTAACAAGTCATTGACTTTGCATGCGGTATTACCTTAAATCCACGGAACCACTTTAGGAGTGCTTGTGTACATCCACCCATACTCGTGTTTTTGTAGTTGGGCAATTCCATATGGCCCATGTAATTCCGTTACCAACATTTTCGGAGTTTCTGTAGTAATTGCGCACCCTGTCTAACTTTTTACACTTTTATAATTTGTAGCTTTGCTCATTCTTTCATGTGAACCCATTAATTCCAGAATGTACCAGTTGACTGTCATAATATTGTAGGAAAAGTCCCCGGTAACGGAATTACCAGAGAAAAGTGCTAATTTTCAATTTTAAATGGATTTTTTTACATCAAAACATATGTCATACCAGAACTGATTGATATTAATGAATACCCTATTGTTTCAGCTTCCTTCCTACGAAGGATTTAATATTAAGAGCCATCAACATAACTGTTATGGCTAAAAGTGTGATAGAAAGTGGACTTTTCTCTCATGTGGAATTGCCCAGTTTTGATGGCAGATAATCAGATTTGATATGACGTCATGCAGGGCACAGTGGACTGCAATTACTGGATGACAAGATCAATCATTCATTTCATTCATTGATTGTATGACAGAAATGTATTAATCACATCAAGAACCACACACAATAATAGAATTAACTCATTAACTCCCTCTTTACCCTGGCAACAAATTCACCAATTGATAGGAATAACATGTGGAAAAGTGTATTGCACTTAAGACCAAAATACAAAGAAAGGAAAACAAAAATTTAAGATAAGTAAATAAATAAATGAAAAGATTGGATGAATTTGATATCCATGAATTTTACAGTTAAGGATTAGGGTTAATATTGTAAGGTCCAGGGCTGAGTCATTAGATTAGTAAAGATTGTCCACAGGAGCAAAAGTCATTGACCTTGTACATAAATAGGTACCTGAGAATTTGAAATAAATATAAAATTGGATTGAAAATGTCCCTTTAATAAAGAAAATCTATTTAAAATGAGAGAGGACAGTCTGGATAGATGTGTGCATTTTTGAAAGATGAGATGACATGATCAGTGGTGGTACATGTACATGTAGGAGTGTTGTAATAAGAGTAGGAACAAAGTATTTGATGACCCCCTATGTGTGACACCTTGAGTATTGTATTGCCCAATGAGGATGTCAGAATTACTTCAATGTTTCCTTTCAATGTCATGTAGCATGCATGGTTAGTAATAATGACAAGGATATCATTATTGAAACAAAATACACACTTCCTCTGTCACTATTAAGCTCATTTTGGTTAATTTAGATTTAAACTGTTCACTTCATTCAGGGACTAGTCAAATTGAATTTGTTGATTCTGTTTCCTGTCGTTTTCTTGTTCAGTTGTTTTCTTAGAATCTTAATAAAATCAGTTAATATTGGGGGATACATGTGGGCAAGTCCACGCTATTTTGCAATGTAACAAACGGGACATTCAGAGATAAAAATTGGCTATTTTGATAAATCTTGAATTGAAATCCCAATCTTTAGGTATATTTTTGAAAGTACTAAGAACCTTCAACAAAATCATAAACAATAATTGAAATAACTCACTTCATTTTTAATTTATGATAATTTATTCGTTTGTAACACATGGGACCAGAAAAAAATGGTGTTTTTAAATTTTGAATTTGTTCACATGAAACTAGTATTTAAAGAGCAGATAAAAGCTTGCATAGTCACATCCTCTTTAATAACTAAATAAACTTTGTAAATACATATTTTAATGTCAA
Organism: Paracentrotus lividus; assembly: GCA_940671915.1. Taxonomy (NCBI): domain Eukaryota; kingdom Metazoa; phylum Echinodermata; class Echinoidea; order Camarodonta; family Echinidae; genus Paracentrotus; species Paracentrotus lividus. The sequence continues at coordinate 1,573,456 of CALNVZ010000218.1, read as the reverse complement.
GATAGCCTCCCGTTTTCTGGCAAGGTCAAGTTTTATAAAATATGACATGTAACACATGGGACACGTAACACACGGGACAATTATTCCATGAAATATTTTCCATTAAATATTTGGTGTAGCCAAGGCGTAGCAAAAAATTGTGTAAAAAAAATTCCACTGATAAAATAAAAGAACCATTATACAACACATTTAACTGTAAAAAAGAAATATTTTGTTTCATTACTTGAGGGGGGAGGGCGAGTGTTAAAACTTTATTATTTTACATCAGCTCAGTAACTTTCGTGAGACTACTTCTGAGACATGAATACTTTAAGAATAAAAATATGGAAAGTTATGTGCTAGGTTTGTGATATTTTCACCAGAGGAAGCCAAGATGATATTGAAACAGAAAATATGTACTTTTGGGTTGTATTCCTATATAAAAAACAAACCTTTAGAAATATTGGTTGAAAATAGCATTTTTAATGCATTTCATCATTTTTTTTCATGAATATTAATGAGCCTTGTGACGTCATATGACCTTGAAATGACTTTTTGACCTCATTTCCATTAAGTTTATTTCATACACTTTGTGGTGATATATGATACATTATATGTACCTTTAAAACCTCACTGACACACTTGACACAAAAATGGTCGAAAAGTTGAAAAATCACCACCTCTGGAACAAATAGCTTGGACTTGCCCATGTACATTTAATATATATGTATAGCCAATCATGCTTTGAAATTAAAGCTATTATGAACATTGCATTGATGATGTTCTTGCTCGTATTACAATTCGCACACAAGCCCCATTACATTAAAAAAAAAAGTCTTTAAAAAAAAACTTTAAATATAGTAAGGCATGAAACCTAACATTTTAAACTAATTTACAAAATAGTGAAGTTCTTCTCTCATGTCTCTCATATTATGCAGGGTGTACGTGTAGTATTGGGGGTTACATGGCTTGAGAACGCGTATTGGAATTTGCGAAAGGCAAATAGCTGTTTTTTATTCAGCAATTTTAAGCCTTTGCTGCATAAAAAAAAAGATTTTTTTGCACTAAAATCGAATGTTTCACTTTTCCCGAATCGCAAAATGAAAACCCCCTCCCCCTTTTGTCAAAGAAGACACATTTGGGTTACCTTCATTATTAAAGAAGTTTTAGGTGTAGTCGTATTTCCATAATCTTCATGAAAGTTTGCAAAAGAGAGATGCACAAGATTGAAAGAAGTTTAAAGGACGTACAATATCAAACAAAATTTCAGTTGTGCAAATGTCTGTCCATCATGCTAAAAACATGTTGTTCTACTTCCAAGATCTTGCGGATATTCCCCTCTTCGATGCGGAACGCCTCAGCCTCGTTGGGGCGTTATTTGGACACCCTAATCAGTTCAGGATATTGTTGGAAATTGAACGGATCTAGCAAGCACTTACCCAATCCCATTCTGTAGGCCCCCTGTGTACGTGAATCGTCATGGTACCTGGAAAAAATTGTGTAATGTAACTTGGAAAACTGAACGAATTATTGAAGGAGAAATTAGCCACGTATACATTATGCTTGCGGCTAGTATTTTTAACCACAACCTGTGTTGTTGTTCTTATATGCATACAATGTGCATACATGCACCTGTACATGAATCTACATGTATACCTGCTCTAAGAAGTTGGAGGGAATTGCAACAGGTGAAGAAAATTCTGGAGTATTTTAAACCAGCAAAGTTGATTCAAGATGGGGCCGTTTCCTTGGTGTACGAAGAAAAAGGTAGGCACGCGGACATTCTGCTTTTGCTTGCACGCATGACTATGTTCAGAACATAAATTACTGTACCACGTTCATTGACTAAGATACAAAGTGAGGATACAAATTCATATTAGAAAAAAATTATCACCCCCCCCCCCCATTTCTTTTGTTTGTTACATACGTAGCCATTCTTACAGGGTTTTTGTTGTTGTTTTTTCGCCTGTAAATTATAAACAAAAATTTGTTGCTAACTTATGGAAAGATGAGCCTTCTGTCGGCTCTTTGAAAAGTTCCATTCATCAGACTTGGGCAAACGAAAAGTATCAAAATATTATTGTGTCCCTAAAACACTCCTGTAACCATGTGACACGTTTCCATGGCAATGCCGGTGCCTCAAATAGAGGATGTCTGGCGTGATTGTTTAGTTCTTATCACATTGTCCTGATGTCTTAATGTGTTTCCATGAGAGTATAAAATCAAGGTTTTTAGGCCAGATGGTCTGAGCCTCGACATCATAAACAGGAAAGGAAACTCCATTTGCAATAGTCATTAAAAAGGTCCAACTTTGGTGCTTTCATGTTTCTGGACCGTGTTTTATCGCCATAATTTCTAGCTTTGTCATGATTTGTAACCATGCTACTGTCAAAAGTACATGTGTCATACTTTGCCCTAGTTTTTACATAAATTCCACTTTTTTCATGGCCACAAAATGATTATAAAATCTTTTTCATTAAAAATAGGAATAGTGAGTTCTTTAAAGTTTAAAGAGTAATCAGTACCTGGACAGTTTTCAATAGTACAGGCCCTACATGTAAGTTGTCCAAAACACTTCTTGGAATTTAATGGTTGTACAAGTACATGTGCTCACATTAAACTATTTCTGTAAAAAAAAAATTCTCAAATTTATAATAATTTCTCCAATCTTCCCCTTTTTTCTTGTATTAATTTCCTATTTATCTCTGTCTCTCATCCCTCTGTATATTTGTGGATCTCTCTGTGTTTTTATCTAAAATCTTTCTTTTGTTTCTTTCAGCCCCTCTCCTATGCTATCTTTTTTAATAGTTCTCCTTCTGTCCACGGATGCTCTCTCCCTCTCTCTCTCCTTCACTCTGAGTGTAAGGATTTGGGTAACTACTTCCTGTCCTCCTCATAATCTAGGCATATCGTGATCCCCGGGGGTCAAGCCGAACTAGTAATTTTCCACTCCCGAAAAGAAGAACCGTCATAATTGTTTTGGAGAAGTGTTGAAAAACATGGAATTAGCAGTACAATCTATTGTGAATTTTGTACAACAACATGTCAAAAGATCATAGTACATGTACATGTAGTTTCTGTTTCAGTTGTTCCTATCCAGGCACTACAGGTATATGGCAGTAATGAGTCATTGACTTCTTGTATTTAGGGCTGGCGGAAATAACATGAGCCTGAAATAACAAAAGAGAATCGTTTGACACATTTAGATCGTACATGTAATTACGTAACCAGAATATCATTTTGCAAGAACATGATTAGATCTTTATCTTTCGAAAGAGTGATAAATAATGTTGCTTAGCGGTTCATTCTGTATTCTTCATGTTTAGGTAAAGTAGGCCTTCTTGGTATTTAGCAACTGTTTGTTTTATTTATACAGCCTCAGATCAAGCTATCAAAATGATAATTCAACTAGTACCAGATGGAAATTGTTATCAATAGGTCTAACATTGATATTAAGCTTTGAATCAATTATCAAAAAGAAATCCCACAGGAGTGGTTACCCCCCCCCCCTCCAAGTGAAGCAAACATTTTTACAAATTTTTTTTATGCTCTCCATCATGCACCTGATGATGTTGATGATTGAGAAGTTATTTTTCAAAGGATACCAATTGAAACAAATAGTGTACTTGCACAGTATTTATTCTGATCTTTACTTCAGACTGATCAAAGCTCAATTTGACGTAGAGACAGAGTGAACCCTTCCTTTAATTTGTTTAGTTAGGTTTGCTTGAATGTCCATCCATTCACCAGCTCTGCTACTGTTATCCATTAGGGTAATGCAATATGTGCTTCTATTACAAACAACCATCCCGAAGCAATCAACCATTACTCCATCCCTATTTAACGGTGTGGTTGCAATGCGCTACGCCTCATCATCCTGCCACTACATCCGGAAGCGCTTCTTCCTTTAATAAATCGCGTGGGCCGATCGTAATTTACAGGGTCCCGCGGTTCTGTCGGCTCCAGCGTCAAAACCCGAGACGAGCTTTATTCATGGTCTGTGTCAAATTCAGGATTGGGATAGGAATAGAATATATGGTATGGATTGGAGTGAAATGAATGGCAGAAGTTATTACACATGGACCAGCAAGGGCAAGAGCTCTGCTCTCTTTTGTAGATCTGTGTTCTCTCTAGAGACGGCATTTGTATCGATATGTTTACAAAAAGAGTACACAGCAAATGGCAATAGTCTACAAACTCCTGGTAGTTTTCCTAAAATATCTCTGCTAACAGTTGTTCAAGCAAATTTGTATCAGAACCTATGTGTGTACATTACTTTATACAATCATGTAATACAGTATGCTACATGTTTCTACACTTTTTTCAATACAGATGGATTTTTGTAATGTCCGAATTTAACAGAGATATTTGCACATCAGTAAAAGTGTTTTGGTACACAGCATTCACAAATATAAGCTATGTTTTGAAATAATTACAGAACTTTCAATTAATAGGAAAGGAAAATAAATCAACAACAAAGAAATTACTTTTGAATTCAGACTTGTTCTATTTCTAAAGCAATTTCCTGTGCAACTCATAAGAAGTTAATTTTGACACAGCTCCGACATCTACCACTCCTTGACCCACTTGAGCCACTTAGCATTCATACATTCAAGAAATTCCACATCCGCAATAACTCCCACATGCTGCTTGAAATTAGTAGGCTGTATTTATGAGTAATGGAGATTTATGACATTTCTGAGAATTTATGAAGACCAATCACTATTCAATTTTTATAATTAACACTGCCATCGTTGAGTGCTAGTGCTTAACATGGGTTTGTACATGTACATGTACATGTACATGTTGACTTGTAGGAAAGAGTATATCAATATTCTTAATTATTTTAATGTGTCTTGACTTTGTGTAAACTATTGAATTATATTGGGTAATTCCTAACAGTAATTTACAGCATTCTGTGTGTGGATAATTCTAAGTATTCACAGATCAAAATACATCAATATTTGAAATGAATATCACTGAATAGATTCAGTAACTAAATAATAATAATATTTCATGACATTACATACTAATACTCATTACAACCTGAATGAAAGAAGCCTAATGTGAACAGACTACTCTACCAATCTTGTGGGTTAAGAACATATTTGTCTGTTCCTCTGTTCACATCAGATGAAGATAACACACCCACACACATACTGTATGCTGTCATGGAATTGTCAATAAGATAATATCACTACATTCCATTAACAAAGAATGCTGTCTGCTGGGACTCCGAAGGGCATTATTCACAATGTACATGTACTTTAAAGAAATAAACTAGCAACCGATCATAAATGTAGTGTCATCTCATAAAAACACTAATATTGCATACTTTTAAAATGAAATATATCATAAATATTTTTGCCTAATGTGAACAAACTACTCTAGCAATCCTGTAGGTCAAGAATGTATTTATCAGTCTCTCTGTTCACATCAGATGAAGAAAGCACATATGCTGTCATGGAATTGTCAATAAGATGAGAACATAAGAATGCTGTCTGCTGGGACTCGGAAGGGCATTGTTCACAATAAAGACAACCTAGCACCCGATTATACATGTATGTAGGGTCATCTCATTACTGACACACTTATATTGCGTATTTTTAAAGTTAAATTTATCAGAAATATATTTCTGAAGAAAAAAAAAATCGCCTAATGTGAACAGACTACTCTAGCAATGTTGTGGGTTAAGAATGTATTCGTCTGTCTCTCTGTTCACATCAAATGAAGATAGCACATAGGATGTCATGGAATTGTCAATAAGTTGATAAGATCACTGCATGCTCAAAGAATGCTCTCTACATCTCTGAAGGGCCTTTCTTTTATTAAAGGCATTGTAATGTACATATGTAGCACATGATCATAGTGCCGTCTCATTCCTGAACCACCCGTATTGCTTATTTTTTCCTCTTCCAAATTGCAATATTTTGACCACCTAAAATGGTTATAAATTTTTCCCATTTACATTTATATTTACAAATATCCCTTAGAAAGATTCCTGACTTCCTGTACAAAAGGTAATTTGCTGAAATGGATTATCACAACTTTCACATGAAATAGGGCATTTTATTATGACTGCATTGTAACGCATGCAGTACATTGGTGAGACAAGCTGTCTTTTGCTTACACTGTAAGTGTACAAATGTACATGCTGTGTTAGTTTTTCCTTTAAATTAGAATAAAAGCTCTCTACTTCTGTATACATGTATGCAGTCAATATAGTCTCCACATGTTTCGTGTCTCTCCTGCAGGGAAAATAGATCGACCACAGATAGATATCAATGCACACTGTACTGTATGTATGCAGAGCGAAGCACAACTGAAGCGCAGGGATTAATTTAAAAATCGAAGAATTAACCATCATATTTCCCCCTCAAAAGTAGAGATATCAATAGTTTTGTTTGCCCAAAACATTTTCAAGAAAAAAGCTTCAAACAGTTTTTGTAACTGCCAATTTCCATGAGAACACATTGTCTGCCAATTGAGTCATCAATTTTTAGAGGTTGATGCTATTTTATCTTTTGACAGCCATTGCTTAAAAAAAAAAAAAGAAAAGAAAAAAAAAATCCACAAAGTAAACTGAATACAATTTGATACAAGATAACCTGCGCATTAAAACATGTAGAAGAACGATGATTTAGTGAAATCCCTCAGCAAAATGAAATAGCCTGATGGCAATTAATTATGGAATTATGGCCTTGATTGTTCATCTCCCAACCTTTGACAAAGTCTATATTCAGATTGATCCAATTACATGTAGATGACAATATGATGGCCATATATTTCTACTATTTTCTATACTTGTCTTCACTTTAAAGTATTGAGGTTGACCTAAAATATAATCCAATGCCTTCTCCCATCTCATTTAAATCAAATTGTTTATGCTCCAATTGTCAGTCACTTCTTGAAATTGGACCACTGGCTTAAAGGCATTGTTTCATATTTGCTCTTCAATCAGATTGTACATAGGGCCTATATGTAGCTTGAACAAGAGCATCATTTACATGCATTGTAGTATTTGCAACACAAGACCTTTACTACGATGTCGTTGACATAATTGCTGAAGATTATATAGAAATTGAGTTATTTTGTGTTGTTATGTTTTCTTTCCACACAAAGCTAGAAACACACCCACTGAAACCCTCTGATATAAAAGAGTTTGACATTCTAATGTTTGTTTTTTTTTCCCCGAGCTGTACTTTAGGGAAAATGATGAAATATTATGTTTTATGGAATGATGGGCACACATTTATCTGACAAGTCAGAATTTATTTTTAAAAAATGGGGAAGACAAGCCAAAAAAGCTCTCAGAAAGGGAAAAAAAATTAAGAAAAATAAAAGTCCTTTTTAGCTTGAGCTAGTGCAGCACCGCCTTTTAAGATTATAATGAAACACACATCAGCCATACTATTTACGGCTGTATTATGAATAGTGCAGAGGTGTGATTTTGACTTAATTTCCCCTGGGGGCGTGTGAATGGAGTAGGAGTTGACCCTTTAGTTTACCATCCCTTGTTATCCCGCCTGATCTATTTATTATTGACATTGACACGGTCATCATAACACTTTCCTTAATACTAACACTCTTGACATTTGAAATGTGTGGGATAAGGAGATGAAAGCTACGATGCCTCCATGCTGTTCAATGTACATGAATGCTGGATAATTTATTAACTTCAATTTGAAACTGAAATATAATTGGCAAAATTAGTCATAAATAATGATTATAGTCATCAATACATTTTGCTTTTTTTTTTTTTTTTACGGTGTGGGGTTACATTATTTGTGATCCGAGATAAAAAGCTATTTTTAGTGACACCTAACTTCGACTAAATGACATTTAACTTTGATTTGAAATTGGAATGTGTAAAATTAGTCATTAATAATAATTATAATTTGTTTTTGTTTCTTTAGATGCCATTTTTATTTATACAAAATACTCGAAAGTATTATTCAGTGTAATTGAAAATAAGTACAAGATGTTCAACATCTTGTACACTATTCTACATATTGGTGGTGGGCTGATAAAACCTTACTTGTACATCTCACAAGTGTCAAATATTTAGGAGAGCGAAAAAAACATGGCAGCCAATGCCCTAGATACATATTGTCGGATCGCCTTTCCTTTGACATGCTGTGGGAGCTTCATTTTTGGTGTACATGTATCGGGATTTGGACAGGACATCGTTTGGCAGATTACCTGGAAATGAATAAAGAAAAGTGATTTTCACCAGAATTTGAGATACAGTACAAGATTTTATTAGTCCAACAATGTTGCAAAGTAAACCCCTCCCAAAAAGTTTCGCAAGTGGACTTTGGGCCATGATAACTTTTTAGGTACGCTTTAGTTATTCCTGATATTCATACCATTGGAAAGATAATTTATTCCCCTTTTTATTGATATCCTATTTGTAATGATTTTGTCATGCTTCAATGCACATAATATCAAAATATGGAGAAAAGTAAAAAGTTAAATGTTGTAAAATGCACTTTTATTGATCACATTGAAGTTCCGCAACTTGACTTTAGGTCCTGATAACTTTGGGGATATTTTCTGATTTTTATTGAATTCTATACCATTGTCAAGTTAATTTATTCCTCTTGTGATTGATACCTTATTTGTCATGGTGATGTCATGCTTGGGTCCACAGGAACCCTGAACACCACCTGAATACATGGCAAAGCGAAAGATAATTTTCAGTTTAAATTTCTGTAACCCTACTTTGAAGCTTGATACATTTTAATGTGGGTTTTCAAGCATTATCAATTTTCATAGCATTAAAAAGTTCATTTATTCTTCTTTTTATTGATGCCCTATTTGCAATAGTAACATCATGTTTCAATGCACATAACTCATGAATATAATGCAAAGTAAAAAGTGAAAAATAGCGAAATGCTTTGTTATTGCTGGCAACAGACAGTAATACTGACAATAGGCATTCAATTTGGAACATTTAACTTCTGACTTATCCTAACATTCAGGTGTTCTGTGCATGCAAGAAAAACACTCTCGTTACAATTAGAGTGTTAATTAAAAAGAGGAATAAATTTACTTGACAATGGTATAAAATTCAATAAAAATTAGAAAATACCCCAAAAAACTATCAGGGCCTAAAGTCGAGTGGCTGAACTTCACTTTGATGAATGCATTTTGCAACATTTGACTTTTTACATTTCTCCATATTCTGATATTCTGTGCATTGAAGCATGACAACATCATTATAAATAGGATATCAATAAAAAGGGGAATAAATTATCTGCCCAATGGTATGAATATCAGGAATAACTAAAGCGTACCTAAAAAGTTATCATGGCCCAAAGTCCACTTGCGAAACTTTTTGGGAGGGGTTTATATGTTTGTATGTAAGAATAACTTCTAAATCTAATTCTACAAATAAAAAAACAATTTCCAATATCGCTGATTCGTTGTTAAACAGTTGACTATGTTTGCTTTATAAATCCATTATTCTAAAAGCAGGCATCTATACTTGTATGCAAAACCTGGTTGCATGTAAGAGTTAATAAAGAGACATAATTACACCATGATATCAATGCCCTTGCACAGGGCTATTTAGATATAAATAATGGCCGGAACATCTCTTTTTTTCTTTCTTTTTCTATTTTGATCACAGATACAAGGAGTTGAGAATGGAACAGATGAACAGGTTAGTTGTTGTTGTTTTTTTTTTGTTGTGTCCTTTTTATTTTATCTCGGAAATTATACCCAGTATAATGTACCAGAAACTACCCAACAAATGAGCTTTGATTGGTAAATGAAAGAAATACATGTAGGGCTTTGTGATGTCCCACGCCTTACTAGTAGTGGAAAATAGCTTGGATTTGCCCCCAAAAAAACTTTTTCCCTAAAAAACTTATTCCCTTCACATTTGAGCTAGGACTCTTGTATATTGACCAACCATGTGGCAATCTATTGAATAAGATGACCAAAGTTTTTTCCTCACTCGTTAGCTAGGGTTTCATAGAAATGAGCTTTGACCACGCAACAATCTATTCATGAGTTTTGAGGATGGCAAAAACTTTTCCTCATACAGCCAGGGTTTATGAGCTTGACCATGTGACAAACTCGCAATGAATTATAAAGAATGGCCAAAGTTTTTGTTGGTTTTTTCACACGTGAGCTAGGACTCCATCCAGGGCAGCTTGGAATGCGTCAGCGGCAATTTACCAAGAACCACAATAATGAGGGGGAGCGAGCAGTCACAAGTTCTTGTTGGACTGTCCCAGTAGCAGAGGAAGTTCTGATAAAAGATTCCAAACAGTTTGCCCGTCGATCAAACTTTCCTATTACCCTCCCCCCCCCCCCCCCCAAAAAAAAAAGAAAATTGTTTTTGGTTTTGGGATCTTACTCAATGATTTAAAACCATGTCACCAAGTCACCTTAGGCTTCAGTAATGTTCAGTCGTTGGATCATCACGGAAGACAAAAGTTCCTGCAAAGTTTGTTTTCACATGATGCCAAGTTTCATCATTGACTTTCAACGTGCATCTATGTTGCAGGATAGATTGATTTTTCTGCCGAACAAGCATGTTGTATAGAGTCGTCATGCCCATGTCTTGTATATCAACGGAGGGTGTGTATGTTACCTGAACATTAGACATTGTTCCTGCTGAAGTTCCTTTGTTTTCTGGACATTGTGGTGCCTTTGTAGTTGATTTACCTCTTCATCAATCATTAAAGTCAAAATTTACAAGAACAACATATTTTAGAAACTATTTCATCGTCATCTGCTGCATTTTGTGTCTGGGATCATTTCATGCATGGTCCCTTTAAAAAATAGTTGCTAAGGATTATCACTGGTTCATTAAGACTATCAATCAGAAGGACAAATATACATTTAGCAGTGAATCTTCATATTGTAAAAAAAAAAAACATGGGACAGTTTCTACTGAAATAAACAGTGAATTAGACCTCTACTGCCAAGGACATCAAGTGCAGTATCTACAATGTAACAAACAAAACTGCTACCATTAAAACTTATTTTGCTGCATCATTAAAAATTATAATCTCTATTTGTGGAAACAAACAACCAATTAGAATGAAGGTCTTGTTAATTGCATCCTGTTCAACGCATCTGTAAAAAAATTCAACTGTGAAATTATCCTTGTGGTAATATTCTACTGGAACTTTTATAGAATTTTGATGAAATTTATGAAGGAGGTGTTTGTTCGGGAATACATGTAATACAAAACCAAAAATGGAAGGCCAGAATGCTGACACAGAACCTGTGAATTGGGAAATTTGCAATGAATCGTACAAGTTCCAAAATATGGTATGCGGCTAGAGTTCATTTTGTCCATTTTACATCTGACATTTAAAAAGACTTATTATACCAGATTTGCAATGAATGTGACTAATCAACCAATGTTTCAATATTTTTAGGATCAATTTTGCCCGAAACACTATTTTTTTTTCTCTTGTAGGTTGCTCCAACAGTGCCAATTAGCTTGTCATCATAGATTTGAGATAACAGTACATGCATTTCGTTTTATGATGCACAGAAGGCCTTTTTTTAAAATGACATACCCTGATTGTAGAACATCACATGTAGCACTCATATATTATTTCACACACTTCAGATTAATCACACATGTCATTGGGTTAAGTTACAATGTACTAATGATGCCATTAAAAACTCTCTCGCTACTATCTATAAATGGACACTTGTTTCCTTTACCTGATAATGACATCCGAAGAAGAAATAGCTCCTTGTTTTATTGGTTTCCTAAATGACATGTTTTTGACATGTGAAATGTGACTAGTAATACATGTATGTATCATGGTTGTGGTTAAATTATAGTGGGATTAATTAGGAAAAAACATCAACATGAGAGCTCGATTTCAACTTCTTTATTTGAATCTGAGAAATCAAAAGTCAACCTGATTCATAGAAACACTTTTGTCAAATTTGGTAGAGTAATTAATGTCAACCTACCCTATTGAAATTGACTATTGGGGGCCATATCCTGTTTTATCATTTGGGAAAAGGAAATCAAAATCAACCTGATAATTGAGAGAAGATGTATATTTGAACAAACTTTATTATAAGTATAATTTATCATCACTTAAAGGAAAACACTGCAATCAATTAAAGAGCCACAGTTTAAATACTTGATTCAAGATCAAAGATAATTACAAAATTATTTTTGAGTACATTATCTTCATCCAATATTTATCCTGAAGATCAAAACAAAACAAGATATTGATTTCTATTTCTGTGTCTCATATGGTACCAGATACAATGCAGTACAGTGTGCAGACTTTGTACCATTGCTTATTGTTGATCAATTCAATTGAAGGGGATTTTGATCATTATGATTTTGCAATACCAACTCTTGATATCATGAGAGGGATACACTGTCTGTCATAGAATATTGGATTATCGCTAATGGTCACATACATTGTACATGTATTTTATATAGTATGTTCTTGGAGGAGTTCTGGTTTTAGACTACATATTACCTTTTCTCGGGTGTTGCTTTGTCTTTTTGAAGAAATGGGCGTGGATGATTGTTACCTGGTGAGAAAGAGAGAAAATGATTTTCTCCTTATTTTTGTTTTCCTTCCTTTTTTCACATTTATGCAAGTTACATGTTGTGACAATATTACATGAACTATATTTTGACTGGGGGAGGCAATGCATGCATTCTTTAAACAAGAACAGCTTTTGAGTGCTCAAATATTCAAGGATTTCTTTTCCTCTGCAGGAAGTCATTTCCTTCACCTGTGTTGAGTGTGGCAAATGCAGATTTAAATGTCTTGCCAAAGGACAGTCTATACATGTAGTAGCCAGGATTAGAGCCATGAACATTGTGATCGACAGCCCCCAACATGCATGAGACCAAAACTCCTCTAATCATCAGTTTGGTCCTATCTACATCGGGGACAAATATTAGATCAAACTCTTTTTCATGTAAAAGGGTTTCTTCTCCATCATTGCAGCACATTCTTGCTTCAAGATTTCAGAGAGTTTTTTCTTTTTGACCGACTTGTGTTCCTGCATCCTGTCTTTGATGTCATTTCAAAGATTCAAAACACTGAAACCCTTATGAGAAAGAGCTTGGTCTAATAATATTTGCCTAAGATGTATATATAATAATCCTTTTACAATTTTCCTTGTTATAGGTGCGGGAAATCTTCACAGATGTATTTGTACAAAGCCAAAGATTGGATCACCTGACGGCGGTGATGGGACTTCACCCACAATACCTTGCTGCTTTCTGCCGGACCCAAGACTTCATGCTCCGTGGGAATGGACCCCTACCCTATGACTACAGGAATTACATTGCCATTCTGGTAGGTGACTTCTGCAATACCAATTCAAGTAGTCCACAATAGACTAGTTTAAACATTATACAATTCCATGAGAAGTGCGCTTTTATCATTACCCTTGCACTCAAAATTCTTTATTTGCTTCAGGATTTCCCTAGTATAGCAACAATTAACTCATGCAAGGTGGATTTAGTTGGCATAAAATTCTTCCAAGGGACAATTTCAATAAGGCTTTATGGTAAAAAAAAGAAAAGATAAAAAAAAAGTGCAACAACAACAAAGATCCCCTCTTTGAAGAGAGCAACACTCTATTGAGGCAGGTGCTTCTCTCTACCATTAAGTATATGTGCTGATCAGACTTGAATAATTGAAATATGATTTTCCATACTTGTACCTGCTTGGCATGTGCCCCTTATCTTCATCCATTGGTTAATGCATGGCAAGGTACCTCCATCGATGATGCCTACATAAAGAACTAGACCTGAAACCACAGAGCAGACTGAGTGCAATTGTCTGTCTTGTGGTCCAGACCAGACTCACAATACAGACACTTCTTACATCAACAGTTGAAATACATGTACATGAGCGCATAAAATGATTTCATGTACGTGTAGATTTGGAAATATCTTCTTTTCTTACTTACATTAGAAAACTCTACAAGGCTCTTTACAATGATGGCAGCTAGGGGAGGGGGAGTAATATTAGGGATGTCCACTAAAATTTTAAGTTATTTTTAAGTTGTTTTTGCTAGGCTTATTTGATAGAGCATTTTAAAAGAAACATTTTGGTACTTGAATTATCACAATTGGATGTTCCGTTTCAAAGATGTGACCCAAAGAGTGTCTCATATTACCAATGAGCTGCTAGAACACTTTTAAAAGTTTCAGACAAAGCCAGAAAATGCAATAAAAGCTCAAGTGTATGGTTCTTTTGTCTTTGATTTATTAAACCAAATCATACCAAACATTTTCTATGTGTGTATCAACATGAAATGAGATTATAGTGGCACAATTGAGTAGATATTATACAAAGATACAATTTATGGCAGTACAAAACTAATGGTTTGACATGTATGTTACCGTATATGTGATCCAATATGACCACCGTGGAAAAATACTCCACAGGGTATGTTTCAATAGGAACACCCTAGACAATGGGCTATTTCATGGTGGTGTGGCTCAGAGCTGAGTGTTAGACAGGGTAGAGTAATGTTAAAACTTAAATGGCCAGTGGTAAACATTGTTCTTTGTTTTTCACCCCAATACATTTTTTGTTCAAAAATAGTTACATTTTATAAATATCTACTTCTCCTTATCTGAATGTATTCCAATCAGGAGAAATTCCAGTTATAACACACATCACACAGAAGCATCACTTTGAACACGCTGTAGTTTTTTTTTATATCAATTTTTCCAACAGGAGAAGTTGATCTTCTGCTGAGGTATTTTCTAAGGAAGAAACTGACCAATTAGGAATAAATTTGATTGATATTTACCACTGGCCAAAAGACAATTTCGAAAGCTGTTTTTTATTGAAAATTTTGCCGTTTCTCTGCCTGTGTATTATTGAGTAGGCAGTGCATGGGTTATTGTTTGCATTGTAAATGCATGGGTGACTGCATCCATACAGTGAAGTGGAAACCGTTCTAGTGGCTTTTTGCTTTTGTTTGGCCATCCCTAGTAATATGAGCTCAGATTATAAAAGAAGGAGAAAATAGAATATTATTTGTGGTCAGGAAATGTCACCATACAATACAAAGATGGAATATAAACACAAATGATTGCAACCAGCGGATGTGGTTGAAAGGCTATTCACACACTGCAATTGATTATTAGTAAAAATATTTTTTCTACCATTATAATTATTCAAAACTAAATGTAAACAGAAAATCATAATATTTGTTTCAGGCTTGCTTGGTAGTTGTAGGTCATATTGACCATACAATAAAGGCAGATTTTGATGATATTTTGCCTGTTTTGCACTAAGGTTTGGGATGTCCTGTTGAAAAAAAGAAAGAAGAAAAGATAATGGTAGTGTGTAAATACATGTATATGAGGGGGGGGGGGGGAATCTGAAAAAATGAAATGTCAACTCTGTTTCCAAGTGTGTGAATGAGCATACATAATGTAAATGTATGTAGGCCTACATTCTGTGAGAGTGAGATGCCCCCTGGCTTTTAGCAGCCAATATGTGTCTATGATGATTAGTTATCGTGATACATGTATGTCACTATTGAAATGGCTGGTAAGGATAATGATGAATATTATTCTGCACTTTGTAGAGTGATGATACTCTATGCAACAAGAAAACAAAATGCAGTGTACAATTGAAGATGCTAGTACTAGAAGTTCCTATGTTACATCAAATCAGTTTTGAGAAACCGAGGGTAAAAATGTAACATTCGAACATCTAGTACTAGCATCTTCACTTATTTTACATATTCCGAAAGAGTAACTCCTCCCGCATCTTTTGGTACCATTTTTGTGTGGTATGTCTTTACGCTTGGATGAACACGACACATTGTTACATAAATGTAACAGAGGGCCAAAATGTAACATACGAACTTCTAGTACTATCATCTTCAATATCATATGGGAACACACTGTAAAACCAGAATCATATTGGCAACTTGAAACTTTTGCCGATTAGAGTCGACGCCCATTTTCGCGGAATGAAACTTTCATGATTTACTGACTATTAACTTACAGTATTTTACTATAATTCAATGTATTGTGTAGACATACACTTTCATGGGCATTTTACTTTCCCAAATCTTGCCTCCTCGTGAAATTCGCGAAAGTATCATGCATTCAAAAAATGTCTGAATTTACAGTACATTGTACAAAATGGTGGTATTATTGAATGTCTTTTCTTTTTGCTCCTCAGAAAGAATTTAGCCAAAAATAGTAGGAAGTTTTATCCATCTCTTGTAAGAAAATGCATCTATTTTGGATTGTTTTCTTAATCGATGCCTCTCCATCACTTGCTGTCTTCAGCCAGCTTCTTCCACAGTGCGATCAATGACAGAGGAAATTAAAAAGCCCTCCCTGTCTCCTCAGGTCAAACATTACTGCAGCTTTTTAAGGGATTATCGTAGACCACTTGCATCTCCTATGGGCATGTATTGATGTTTAACAGTGGGTGATCAGTTAATGGGATATATTAGAGGAAGAGGGTGAGAAAGATGGAAAAGAACGGAAGAAAGAAAGAGAGAGAGAGAGATAGGAAGAAGTGAAAAATTTACACGGGGGCTGTGGGAATGTACAAGCCTAGTAGGACTGATCGAAAAAGTGTCCCCATCAACCAAATTATTACCATTGAAAACATGTACACAGTAGCGATTTTCCCTTTATATTGGGTCAAAAATGGCCTCCATGAAGATTTTTTTTCTTACCCTGATGAGAAGGGGTAGGGGGGGCGGCATTTTGGTGACTTCAACTCATCTGAATAGAATCTTTGAAAGTCGTGTTCAAAAAGATTTGCAAGACGAAAAATATAAATTTAGACAAAGATAAAGAATGGAGAGTAGGGGTGCCTTTTTTTTAAAGTCCCCCTTTTTTGTAAAAGATACGTTTGTCTAGTAATGTTTACATATTAAATCAGGGGGTGTTGATACAACACCTCCTGTTTGAAATGAATGATTGGGTGTTGGGTGTTTAGGGACACTCATGCATTTGATGACAAATTCTGTGGTGAGTTTGGTGATATATTTTACATTTGATGTACTGCATTTCATAGGGATGACTGAATACATTTCTTTACCATGACCCTGTTTCCCATGGCATTTTATTGCTAACAATGAATTTCAGTGGTAGAATTCATTTTTATCTAATTCATCTCCATTACTATTGCCTTTATGTAAGATTGCATCGAAGCATGAAGGCTGATATATGCATGGATTGACTTCTTTTCATAGCCCATTTGCCGAAGGTTATTGTTAGCGAAGGGTTTCAATAACTTTTCATTAAAAAATTATATTCAAACATGCCAATTATGTCAACACATTTGTACATATGACAATGCCCATTATTTTGGTTGTAATGCAGTCATCTTGCCTTCTTTTCCACATAAATATAAAAATCTGGGCTGAAACATTGAACACTTATGAGGCTTCCCTTGTTAACTAAGCATAATAACAAATCAATGAATAATTCTTCTTTTTAACTGGTAGTGTGCCCGTTTAACAGATTGCTTATACCCCCGTCACACTGCGCTCGTTCCTACTACGTCCTTGCAAATTTTGCAAACGTGCATAATCTGTGTGTAAACTGAGTGGACGTAGTAAATACTTCTTACGATCTGTTTACGAACTTCATGGACTAGCTCGGTCGTATTTTCAAAAAAGTGTTTAAAAAAATTGGGCGCCCATCTCGCCCTAAAATTTAACGGGGTGGCAACATACCTGAAACGAGATGGACCTACTCTACTGCAAATGAAATTGCCGTACTTCAATCGTTCTAAAGATGTGCTAGGATGTCTTACAAACGAGCATTGCATGTTCAATATCAGCTTGAAGTTACGAAGACGCATGAGGTCTGGCAAAAACGGGCCAGGATTTTATAGCCGAACGGGAGCGCATTTACGTTCAGCACGTTCTAGCCACAGATAATGACACAGTAAGAACGAGAAGAACTTTCTCGAGGCCATTTGGTCGAGGTAAGAACGAGTAAGAACGGATTTCGTCTTATTAAAATCGACCCAGAACGAGTTAGGTCGGGACGAAACGCATTGGACACGAGTTAGAACTATTAAGAACTACATGTAACTGGGGACGTGTTTTAATTGTTTCAGACGGGCTTTGCTCCGTGGTAACGGCCATTTTCACTCGATCTTAACTAGATACAAATGGATTGCAGACGAGGCAAAGACATGATGGATGTATTGAGAACTGTATACGAACGTTGTTTCATCTTAATCCAAAAATAATTCGGTCAAATGTACCCGTTCTTTTCAGACCAATGGCTGTTTTTCATATTTTATTTTTAAGTTGTGATTTTTCTCTAATTGTAACAATTAATGGGTGGCAATTAAACAGCTGATCTGTTCGCTAATACTATTATCATACTGAACGATTTCGTACCATGTTATTGAAATTATTGCAGAACAGGCTTAATCTATGTACACACGGAGTGGACGTACTTGAGACCTATTTCAATCTGCTTAGGACTTTATAGCATGGGCTTGGACAGCAAGACGTTTCAATTTTTAAACAGAACGGCATGTCATAATCCCCGTAAAACTGAACTAGTTCTCACTACTTTTTTGGTAGTTCTTGATGAACGGGCTCAATCTAATACACACGGACTGAACGTAGTACAGACCTTTTACAATCTAGTACCGACCGTTTACAATCTGTTTAAGAACTTGGCGAACGGGCCCGAACGGAGAGAACGGAAAGGCAGTCCGATTTTTTGGAACATGTTAAAAAAAAAATCGGACTGGCTTCCAGTTCTAAAATTAAACGTAGTGACAGCGTTCCTTAAACAGGAAGGACTTTACTTTGAACGAGAAGGACGTACTACGAACATGGTACCTAACTTTTATCATGCTGTGCATGGACACTTTTAGTGACAGTTTGGACGTGCTACGAACGGTATAGAGTGAACGAGCGGTTTACTCGGTCTGAACTGGTTAACAACGTATTGCGGACGTGATAAAGACAAAATTGACGTAACGAGGACTATTTATGAACTGCCTACACATGTAGTATCAAAATTATTTTTTCAAAGTTATAAGTTCCAACCCGACCAAATCCCGTTCAGCAATTTTTTTTAGAATGGGCAAGAACGTTTTAGAAATGTACCTCAGTGTGACGGCCCCTTTACCATTACACGCACACCCTTGCAAATTTAGAATGTCTCTTTGCTATTCAGATTAAGGCTTGGACATATTTATAGACAGACTGCTTCAAGTTGAACGTCCTGTACATGTAGATGGCATGTTTAAGATGGATAACAAGATTAAATTACAAAAATGATATCTTAGATCTTGGTTTTCTGCTGGATGAGAAATTTGAGATGTGAGTTATGTCAATTGTATGTTTTACTATTATTCAGAGGTAGACCATATTCTGTCTCAAGTTATTGTTTTTTATGGAAATAAAGCAAAGGAGATATGCTTTTGAATCTCTGATGAAAAATATTATCTCAGTTTTGATTATGCATTAAAGGTTGAAATTAATTTCAAATAAATAAAAAAAAATGGTAAAATGAAAGATTAAAAAAAAAAAGAAGTAATATCATAAAAGCGGAACATGAAAAGACTACCTATGTACGATGTTGAAGAGAACAGTTGAACATAAAACAAACTAAAATATCAAACATAATTTTTTGTCAAAGAATAACATTTTCTTGAAGTCAATTACTGATGATCCATACATGTATACTGATTGTGCTTTCTCAAAACTTCTATGATCAAACTGAGGCTGTATACATGTAGTTATGTCCTATTCAAAATGATAGAGAGGGAGCAATCTTATATGCTCAGCTGTCAAAAAATATACACAATATTATTTGAAATCAATGCATGGAAGATAGATCTGATTATACAGATTAAAGTTCATTAGCAATGAGGTGTTGTGTTTACTCAGCATACACCCTGTTCACATTAATTCTGTTAGATATCACAATGGGAATAGGCCTTTCCCTTTTGTCTGTCATATTTCAAGATGCAATCGATATCTAATTTGGATGATTTATCTTTGAATAGGCAATAACTTTTGAGAATGAATTGAGGAATATTTTTTCAAGATTTCTGTAAAAAAAAATGATTTATCTCTGTTTCTTACAATTTATGCTTTTATATGTATTAGAATTATTTCCATTATATCATAGGTATTGTTTCTTTTTCTAAATCTGTATTGATATCTACATATGCAGTCTAGTGTACATGTAGGTCCTATACACTGTGTTAAGTAGGTCGCTTGGTCTGTCATAAAGCTATCAGTCATGAGATCATTAAATTATCTCTCAAGTACAATGAGCTGTCAGATATAGGTCACTGGGTGAGCGGTCTATTTTGATAGTTGGTCTAAAATTGATTTAATAACCACATGTGAAGACTGAGTATCTTGGCCCAGAATAAAATGATCATACGAATCTCATACTTGATGAAAATGAGAAAAGGGTAATGAATTCAGTACTTAAGATTTTCATGAGGCCTAATCATTTAGTTAGGGGTTTTATGTGAAGAACATGGACATAGGGTTTGCCGTAGCTCAGTTGGTAAGAGCTAAGAGGTAATGAGCTGTCATATACATGTAGGCCTATACATGTAGGTCACTTGGTGAGTGGTTTATTTTTATAGCTGGTCTAAAATTGATTTAATAAACACATGTGAAGACTGGGTTTCTTAGCCTAGCATAAATGATCATGATGACTCTCAATTTATGAAATGGAGAAAGGTTTGAAATGTTTTAGGCCTATATCGACAGATGATCACTAATCATTTAGTAATGGGTGTTATGTGAATAACATGGACATAGGGTTTGCCATAGCTCAAGAGCTCATGTCCTGCAATCAGGAGGTCTAGGGTTCAATTCCCTGTGGAATCCCAATTTCTTTCCTATTTTGTTTGATATTTTAATAATGCTGAGATACTTCATGGATACCATCAGTGATTCAAACCATAAAATCATAATAAATTGTCATATGAAAATACTGTGTCACTGACCCTGCGAGTAGTGATCCTCATTGTCAAATATTGAAAACTTGGCTTGCAGAGGTGTAAATGGTACATGTACCTTCAAAAAATATTTGCTGAAAGGATTAAAAAGCAAATCATTTGTTTGGTTTTCAAAATGGTACATGTACATGTACATAACACAGTTCAATAGCCTGAATCATAGGGAATGGGAGTTTAAGTACATGTATGTAGGCCCTACATGTATGCTGTCAGTGAATCCTGCTCCCCCCCCCCCCCCCCGCACCACCCCACAACTAAAAACTTTTTTTTTTTTAATAAAACATGAACAAGTTCCATGCATAACAGGGTCTTGAGTTATTGATTGTGAGAAAAACACTCTCCCCCCTTGCGGCAATTAAAAATACTGCATGACATGATACTATCATTCAGATTTTAGAAAACGAAAATAAAAAATTAATTATGGAAATCCTGGGCCTGAACAGCCAGGGCATTCAACACCATATTACACCCCCCCCCCCCTGGACAACTACCCCCGAAAATAGGGTTAGGTGTAGGTTTAGGAGTAGATTTTTGGCAGGGGGTACATGTAGTTGTCTGGGGATGGGGGAGGGTAGCTGTCCTACATGTAGAGGGTTTCCTAAAACACATGTATGTCCCTGACTTAGCATCAAAAGATTAATGCCTGGCTAAAGTCCAGACATTTTCTGACCAATAGAGTCTGTGCTTTCAGACTAGAAATATGCATACATCAGAGTAGTGAGCTCGGCAGAGCAACTGCAAGCTCACGCTGGCAGGACAAATAAGCTACATAGGGTTGCTGGTGCATGGTGGAAATTTCCACTGTTATTCAGTAGGTTGAAAACATTGGCGTAAACATAAGATTATTTTTTGTTTAATTGAATGGAGGAGAGGGTTAAAAGCTTCACCAATGTGTTAATTATAATTGGACGAAAATTATAGGTCATACTTTCAAAGATTTTCCTTCTTAAAAATGCTAATTGATTAATTAATATTCTCTCAATTGTAACTTCTTGAAGATTGACGATCATGTACCTGTAGATTTGTAACTATGTTTTGATATTAAGATGTTGTTACTGCGATACATGTATGGCCTACATGTAGGGTGCATACAAGGGGACAGAGCATTCACACTGACTACATCACCGTTTCTTTTCTGAAACGTATGTGAGCTCAGTATGAATGTATAAATTGCCTATTTGTATCTAGAAGTCTACTACAGACACCACCCATTGGTCTACTGCCTCCTAATTTGCTAGAGAAGAAATGGCTAGTAGACTAAATGGCAATTGGACCTATTGGTCAGTAGACTAAATGTTACATCTATAGACAAAATGAGTAGTAGACCAAACGGATTGTAGACTACATTGTAGGCCTGTAGTTGGAGAGGTAGGCCTTAATGGTTACATTTAGTAAGCTAAATGTTAGTGGACCAAATGGTCAGTAGACCAAATAGTATAGAGATGAAATGGTTAGTAGACCAAACAGATAGTAGACCAAATGGTTGTAGACCAAATGGAAGTAGACCAACTATTAGACCAATTGATGGCAGACCAATATGTTATAAACCACACCATGTTGTGGAAAGTTTTAGTTGTTAGCTCCAAGCTCGTGTAAATTGAGACGTTCATTTGATCCTGAAAGTTGATGTTTGCAGCCAGCAGTGGTCCTTGTCACATTGTTGCCATGGTTACAGCCTCACCAGGTGATATATGAGGTTGCCAATGCATCCAGGGACCTGAGCAGAGACCCTGTGTGCCCTTTGACCTCCTTCTTATACCCCTTCCCCCCCCCCCCAAACTAAATCTATCATTGAATGTCAACTTTCCAAAGTTTTGATAAACTGAACTGTGAACACTGCTCATTTGTTCAGTCTTGGTTGGAGTAGGAAATTACAGTCAATCTTGCCTCAATCAAATTTGTTTGGACGGAAGAGAAAGCTCTGACTTCTAAAGAAAAAAACAAGACTTATAAAAGGTTAAGATGAGTGAAACAGATTATAATTTATAAGCTAAATATCAGAACAGTCCGTTTGTGGGGCAAATTTATGTACTTGAACTTTGTTTTAAATGTTTTCTGTACAAAAGCCTCTAGGCCCTACATAGTTTGCTGATTTTAAATTTCTTTGTATTTTTATATCGGGCTTCTCCATTCTCATTTGTCTTTATTGAATGTACATGTGAAACTGACATTGTATTTGTCTAATTTTCAAACATCAGTACATGTAGGGCCTACATTTTTTAACTTCATTAGATGTACATGTAAGTTTGTGTACAAGTAGGTCACGTAAAATGCTATCATGATTTTATGTCATGTCATCAAGATTTTCCCTAACATTTCAGAATATGAGACCTATATTTATTATCTCCTATGTCAAAGCAACAATTGATGCCTCAAAGACCCAAAATATTCATTGTAAGAAGAGTTTACCAAAGTTGATATGCAATGAAATGAAAGATAAGAATTTTATCAGAAGAGGCCAACCTTCAATACAATGGAAACACTTCTGTTATGTTTGAGAGCTATAAACAATATTGAGGGTACTACCTACCCTGGATCCAGGGCTAGCTCTATCTCTCTTCCTATTGGTTGGCAGTGACCTGGCCCAGTACACGCCTCCTGTCTTGCACCCCCCCCCCCTTCAATCACCTGATTTTAGGACTGTTATTAGTCACACTCAAGTTCACAGGTCATGTAGATTTATGGTTGAGGCTTTTACTTTGGTTATTACAGTCTGTTTTGAGCAAACAGTATTTTAGGAGTTCAAAGCTAGGTTTACAGTTTTGATAAGATTTAATGATACTTATCAATTATGTTATTCCTCATGAAACACTCTGAAACTCCTACTATAAATTCTATGTAAAAGAGCAATGTGACCACTACACACATTCATTTCATAGAATTTGATTGTGAGAACAAGAGCAGGTTGGGCACCCTCTTTTGGTATTGATAATACATGTATTTCCCTGGGAATAAATAACTTCTAAACAGTTATTTCATAGATTTAGGTATTTGTTTTTATTTGAGGAAGCACTATGCAAATACTGAAACCATCCAATTCCTGTATCAAAAAGAATATTATCCCATTTAGCAGGGACCCTGTGCCCTAACTTAATAGGATTTTAGACAGTTGGTTGCTCTATGCAATATCAGTACATTACTTTTCATTATCTTTAACTCCTATAATTTCCTTTATTGCTCTTTTCCCCCTTGGTTTATTCTTTCAAATCTTTTTAACTTTTAGAAGTAAAAGCTCTGTCATGTGAATGCCCTCACTTCCCACGTAGGCACTCACTCCTGAAACACAGCATTCCCTTACCCCTACGGCAACCATACACTTGGCAGTCATAATGCATGTGGGATGCATGTGAAATGTATGTTCCCCTTTCTCAAAGTATTTTGTCTAAGTGCCAAATATTGCCTCGTGTCTCTCCACGTGGCTTTACACCTGTTTAGCAATTCAATTAGTATTGAAAATATGGTTAGTGGCTCTTTACTTGGATGCTACATGGGTACATTCCCTTTAAACAAAGTATCATCAAATGTATGTATTGTGAAAGCAAAATGCTATTTAAATTTTTCCAATGTTCACATGGTACATATTTGCAGAAGGACGTATACATGCTTCTGTATCTTGCACATTCCAATAAAAACATGAATAACAAGGAAAAAAAAACAACAAATCAACATTTTAAACACTTTTGTATTCTACCTTCAACCAATCTCAAGTTTCGTTTTGATTGCCTGACATAGTGGCATTCAGGGGCTATTTACAATGAGGCTTTTAAAACATACATATATTTTGACCGCACATGGTCGAGGATTCATTTTTCTTTTGTAATCTTAGAGGAACATTAGGAAATTTGGAGTCTTTATAACACAGGGTTTACACCAGCATTTGAGTATAAACATTCGTCAATTGCTTTAATAATATCAAAATGTATTCGGCTCGGAATCCATAACTGAAATTGGGCAAATCTATATCTAGGCTAATGATATGCTTATGAGGCACTCTAAATGCATTCACCCATGACTCAAGATCAATTTTGCGAAAGGGTATTGCCTTCAATTTTGAAATATTGCAGCGAGTGAGTGAGCAATGTAAAGCGAATGAGATTTGAAGTGCAATGCACTTGTCCCGTTGCATGGTACATGTACATTTCAGAGATTTATTGGAAGACTAACATGAGAAACCGACTATGAAATGGTTTATGAGAGGGTAATCAACTATTTACATGCTGAGTTGCCTGAATGTAACATTACATGCTTCTGTTGTCATTTACAATGTATGAGAGTGCAGTATCCGAGAGGTAGTCAAAGGCATTATTATCCCTTTGATGATAAAATACATGTCATTCACAGGTACATTACTACTAAAGATCGAGGAGCAACATATAGATAATAATCTACAATATTTTACAACAATATTTTATTTTGAAGAGAAACAGTTTCTTTTTCAAGTCAAAGGTAAAATGGTTGGACTGCGTACACATTTTATTATGTTGATGTATATGTACATTGTGCATTATTATAAACCATGATGCACTGTGTTTGAAAGAATATGGTTATATAGGAGACTATTTAAAGATAATCTTGAGTAGTAGTCATCAGTAGCGGACGCAGACCAGAGTCGCACAATGAACTTACCGGGCCCACGCATAAATATAATAGAACCGCTTTTGTCCCCAGACAATTGGGCCCCCGAAATGCATTCAATTCGATTTTCTTGGATCCGTGCCTGGTCATGATGAAGGATATCAAAACATTCTTGTTCATACCAGAATCTCAAGCATAGGAAATTAATAGGCCTTTTACAGAAAATTGCATATTTGCTGAGAAAAAGCAAAATGAGCCTAATTTCTCTAGCTGGATGGGACGTTTAAGCTGTAAGAACTCAAGCTTTGCTTAGAGCTCTTTTTTTTTTTGAGAAATGTATTTCATCAATTAGTACAAATTAGAAAAATCCCTTCCTGAATTCAACTTTTTGCGAGCAGTAATATTTCAGAGAGAGAGAGAGAGAGACAGAGAGAGAGAGAGCAGACAAGATCTTTGAGCCCCTGATTTGGATTTAATTGACTAACTATGTTTTTTAAATTAAAAGGCTTTACCCTAGATCATTGTGATCTAGTACAGTGTATTTTGACGTGATATCTTTTCATGAAGTATAATGAGATATTTTCCTCTGGGAGTGA
Organism: Paracentrotus lividus; assembly: GCA_940671915.1. Lineage (NCBI taxonomy): Eukaryota > Metazoa > Echinodermata > Echinoidea > Camarodonta > Echinidae > Paracentrotus > Paracentrotus lividus. Next base: position 1,547,331 of record CALNVZ010000218.1, on the reverse strand, counting down.
CTATTGTACATGTTTTGTTAGCAAACAGTTTGTATGTTTACCTGCTTGATCAAACAATGTGTGACACAGCTTGCTTAGTGACCGATAGTTTGTTGCATGACTTACAAAATTGCCTTTATAATTATTACTGTGTTTACACTGTGACTCGGCTCTCGTGTCGAATCTCATGCTGCAGTCACACAGACACTTACGTATAGATACATTTGTGTTGTTTTAATCTTATTTAATCTTCTATTCTATCATTTCTTATGTATTTCTTTGTTTTACTGGATGAACGAAATTATCAATATTTCCACTGCTGACTATGACGGGTAGGCATCCGTGGGGATCGCAGAAAAGAAAATTATTTTTGGACGCAAACGGACGTAACTCAACGTAAGTGTCTGTGTGACTGTAGCATTAAGGAAGAGTTCAATACCGCAAATAATGATCATGTGATCATGTTTATACAGAACAAAAAAGGCGAGTTCAATATGACTCGCAGATCATGACCGGATGTAAAGGGACGTCATTAATGTGTTTTGTGATGTATAGCTGAATTCCAACTCTGACCTCAATTTCATCCACTTCGACGTGGCTTTCTGTTTAAACAAAGAAAATTGCCATGTCGAACCTGCATCCTGGATCGAAACCTGTGATTTTGGTGGAGCAAAAAATGTGTGTCGAACTCGGTCGTTGATCACACTGTTTCTGTTTACATGACATAAAAAAAACTAATATTAATTACAATACTACTACTAATAAAAAAAAAAAACCTAAACGGAGTCAAAGTGTGAACACGGTATATATTGATATTAATTGGGGGTGTGTCGGAGGTATGATTTAATTGATTGCTGTCATATAATATGTCAATCTATAGACATTAATCTCTCTGTAAACCTGTCAGGTTCTATTTGACAATTCGAGAATGATATCTATTTCTGTCTAATGGGGTACTTAATATCTTCAGCTTGATTGCTTTATTATTTTTTCTGTGTTCTCTTTTTTCTTTAATACCTTCTCTATCGCTTCTTCTCTGTTCATCATTCTTCTTCTTCAATCTTTATTCATCTCCAGGTAACCATGAGATGTTATCACTGTATTAGATCATATGGGTTGATCACTTAAACATGAACAATATAGCACCCAAAACTTTTTCTAGGTCTTATACAGTCTGTGTAAAAAAAAATGGTACAGTCGGAAAACATTTTTTTATAGTATGAATTTTAATTAGAACCTGGTATTGTTTGGCATTTTCATAAAGCAGGATAATTGAACTTTCTTCTGCAATTTTTTCATCAAATTTGGTGTTGTAATTTTTGAGATATGACCAGTTTTCTACAGTCAAGAAAAATTCATTTTCGTACGACGTCCATGCTTTTGTGTAGGTTTCGCATAATGGAACAAAAGACGTGCGTAATTTTGATTTGTTACTTGCCGCACAAAATTTAGCATAACTTTTGTTTAACAAAAGCAACTTATACAGAACAAAGTGCATCAGCAAGGAAACTCTTCTGGCTTTAATTTGGTACCACATACACACATTATTTGAAAAAATTTCACGCAAAAATTATTTTTTCCCCGACTGTACCATTTTATTTGACACAGACTGTATTACTATTTTGGAATTAATTATGTCACTATTTCTTCCGCATGCCTAGTTGTTAATCAAAAGAAACTTATGTTTTTTGTGGAAGAAGGCACAATTATTATTCTGAGGGAATAGTGATTAATCAGCGTGATATCATGAATCGATCACCAAAGTTAAACTTATGACCTGTTTTTATCTGCCTGAGTAAATATTGTTGAGATGAAGTGGATAATCTAGACATGAAATATCTAATAAGTATGCACTTGACATGATTAATTGCTTGAGTGATGTCTAAAATAGATGTTTGCTGTTGATTATGTCTTTCAAAAGTATGTACATGTATCTGTTTGACCTAACAGAAGATTGTTAATTTTGAAAAAAAAAAAAATTAATCTCAATGCAACATAAAATTTATAACAAAACAGTGGTTCTACATGTACATTGAATCGTTTGAAATATGTGGAATAATACTCTAATAGAAGTGAAAGAAACCGGAGTTGTGCCATGAAGTTCAGAACACAGTTCAAAGAAAAATATTCAATACATTTTGTTTGCTTGTGATCAAATTAAATGCTTAAAATTATTTCATTTTTTCCTCCCACTCTCTCTCTCTCTCTCTACCCCCTTTCACCCCTTTTTACATGTGTCTCCACACCTCTCATCCTCTCTTTCTCTCTCTCTCTCTCTCTCTCTCTTTCTCGTCTTCCTGTACAGACTGCTGCTCGTCACCGATGCTCGTACGTAATGAGATTACAAGAAAGCGAGTTCTTGTCTCAGGGCGGAGATCGTGAGTGGTTACAAGGGGTAGAGCATGTACCCCCTAAACTCCAAAACCTCTATGAACTCATCAAACTCCTCTCACATCGGCCATGGTTGATAACACAAGAATTAATAGAGGTAAGTCAGGGCTCGGGGGGAGGGGGGTTGGGAGTGAAAAAAAGGGGTGGAGCACATACCCCCTTAACTCCAGAACCTCTATGAGCTTGTATCGACCATGGTTGATAACGCAAGAATTGATAGAGGTAACTCAGGGCTCCGTACTCAAGTTTTGACAGATGACAACAAATTACATAGAAATTACCAAATGACTCTTTATGATACAATATGAAATTCAATGAAAATATAGATTTATCATAATGCCATGATAATTTCTTTGTAATTCAGCTTTTATCATTATGTTTGAGTGGATAATCAAAATATTCAATTCAATTAAAAAATGGTTCATTGGAGGGGAAATGTGTTGCTGAATAAAACATGTGTACAATAAATATAAACAGTTAACTTGAAAATGGATATATGTTCCTTTTCTTTTTGACAGAAATTACTGAAAGGTCCTCACAGTTTTACGTTATCAGAATTAGTCCAAGCCTGCGTACTCATCTCACATTTCACATCACTACCAAGTTTCATCTTCGGCTGTGGTATCAATCCTGAAATCGACATGGACGGAGGTCACACGCTGAGACCGCCCTCGTTGTCCGACGAGTCGGGTATTTCAAATAACAATAAACCAAATGTAAGTCATGAGGAAGAAGCTACATGTACATGTACTTGAACATACTGTAAAACCAAACGTTTTTGTGTGCATGATACTTTTGCAAATTTCGCGGGGAATAATAAATAAAGATTAATTTGTATAGTGCAGTCACTATATAAATTATAGTGATTAGTAATTATAGTAATTATAGTAAAATGCCTGAGAAAGTGTATGTCTACACAATGCATCAATTGAAATCTTGTACAATACTGGACAATTTGCGAAAATTTCATTCCGCGAAAATGGCCATCAAATCTAATTTATGAAAGTTTCATGTTGTGAATGAACTGGTTTTTACAGTAATTATGTGCTTGTACATGTATGTTGTGAATTTTTCAGCATATAATTTTAAATTGCATTTTCTGTAAAGGACGTTCACGGTGTTGTGATGTATACCTTTAATTAAGTACCTCATACTGTATGTAGGTCAGAGTTTTATTACCAATCAAGTATTAATCCACTTCTATGAAAGCAATAGGTATCAACTATATGAAACATACTTAGAGCGAGAAGGCAATTGTGTCATTATTTAACACAGGGTCAGTGTCCTTTTTGCTGTAAGGGATGAATTGAATACATCCGACCACAGAGCTATCATTTACAATAGGATATATTAAATGTAAGTGCACACCAGTTATTGCTCAGCTGCTTGTATTGACTGTGAAAACGAAAAAGGGTATGTTTTGAAAACTGCTGATTGATATTATTGAACCAATTAAAGTCCTAGACCGGACCGACAAATGAAATAGCCAAAAACGAAAGCTAATATGCTATATAATACGACAATTCCAAATTAAGGCGTTTTTATTGTCCATCTAGAAAGTATTTAATTAAAAAGATGACCGAACCTCAACCAGGCCACCCCTCCCGAATACTTGTAAAATTACCCCTAATTTAAAAGTGCGAGTGATGACGTCAAAAAATGTTAATGGAATGCTACAGCAGTCCTGCGGCTAGGCATGATTGCGTTTCGCCTTTAGAAAACACGTTTCTATTGCTATGTCAGGACAATAGACGCCCTGTGAGCTAGAATTCTATTGTTATAAAATGAAAGGGCAAAGTCAATCATGCCTGGCCACAGGACTGCTGTAGCATTCCATTAACATTTTTTGACGTCATCACTCGCACTTTTAAATTAGGGGTAATTTTACAAGTATTCGGGAGGGGTGGCCTGGTTGAGGTTCGGTCATCTTTTTAATTAAATACTTTCTAGATGGACAACAAAAACGCCTTAATTTGGAATTGTTGTATTATATAGCATATTAGCTTTCGTTTTTGGCTATTTCATTAGTCGGTCCGGTCTGGGACTTTAAGCTTACATTCATGATTTGTTATAGGCATTTACACTGATATAAGGATGGCATAATGTAATTGAGCACTTGAATATTAAGAATAAGGTAACATTTAATTTAGCACCAAGAGAAAAGTCAGTTCGTGGCTCCACCTTTCTTGTGAGGTTATCATAACAAGACACTCTGACCCCCTGAACCCTAAATCGTAATCCCAAACTTAATCATAAATATCATCTTAATTAAAATCCTAACCATAAACTTAACTCTAAACCTACACCTTACCATAATCCTAATTGTAGTCCTAAAACTAATCCTACCCTGATCCAATCATAAACCTTACCCCTATCCAACTATAAACCTAACCCCAATCCCAACCATAAACTTAAACCTAAACCAACACCTAACTCTAATCCTAACAAAAGACCTAACCCTGATCTTAACCATATACCCAACCCTTATCCCAACCATTAATCTTAACCTAACCATAATCCCCAATCTAATCATTACTCTGATCCTAAGGTTTATGGTTAATGGTGTTGAAGCCCAGTTATGCAAAGGCCCCTTTCCTTCCCCATGCTGAAGTGCATAAGATAGGTTGAAGAGTAACACCCTAAGGGCGCTTACGTGCTCAACGGGAGAAACTCAACACCGCCTTCTGCCGTCCATGTGATATATTGACAGATATAGGGTTACCTGAGGAGCTGTGCATATTGTCACCTTCTAACTTAGGCAGTGCTGCACTAGCTCAAGGTATCTGGAAAGCACACTATTTGTGATCAAATAAATTAGCCTGGTCATAGGAGATCAGGCTTTTTTTTCTCAAATAGCGCCCTAAATTTGAAGAAATCTCAGCCCAAGTCATCTAAGGCTTTTTTAAAATCTAGAGTTATTGTGTAGCCTGTGGTTTTAGCCTCAAAAGCGTGCTATTTTGTACGTTGCTGCACTCTCAAGATAAGTCTGATCCCATCATGTGCATGTACATGTATACGCTAGCAGGACTTAGTTAGTTACAAGTGGCACAATACATATCAGGCTTGTTTGTTCAAGGTCAGGTCAGGTCATTAATGCGAAACTTTAGCTCAAGCTTGAGATGGTGCAGCACTGTTTTTTTTGTCAGTATTTTTCCCGGTCCACCAATTATCGCGCTATTTTTTTAAACTCGAGCTACATGTAGTGCAGCACTGCCTTTTATCACCTCCTAATAGGCGCCTTGCTACATGTAGCACGCACAATAGGGTGTACATGATCACGATTGTCTGTAGAGGATTCAAATTTACATTTGTCTGAATACTATCAATTATCTGAATTTATGACTTTTGAGTGTAGCTGGTTACCTACCAATTGTGTAATGCAGTTAACTCCAAATTTGACAAGGCACTCGGGACCTCGCCATTACCTTGTTACCAGGAGATTTGTAAACAATAATTACAGAACACACGCATTAGGATTTTACTTGCTTTGTTGAAATTGGGGCTGCAGGAGTTTCGATGCTCCAACAAAGTATTGTTACATCCATGCTAATTAGAATGAAAGGGAACAACGATTGCATAACACAATGTCGCATTAAAATAAAAATGAGAATTTTTTCAATTATAAAATGTTTGATACATGTATGATAATATACATTGTATGTGGTGTAATATAAATTTTACTATTGCACATTTTAGGAGGAGTCAGCGGGAGGGAACGTGGAAGAGCTCGTACAGAAGATGAGGAACATTGAGAAACAGAACGATTTCATCGTTAATAATGTTAAATAATATATTCTTAACTTATATGGAATATAACATAATATATTTAGCGTAATATTAACTTACTATTGCACTTTTCAGGAGGAGTCAGCGGGAGGGAACGTGGAGGAGCTCGTACAGAAGATGAAGAATATTGAGAAACAGAGCGATACGGAAGACTCCCAGGAAGAGAAGGTCAAGAAGTTTGAGAAAGTCAGAGAGCAAAGCGGACAATGTGAGTATTCCTGTGGGATTGATCGATTGATTGTTTCATTCCACAGTCTTGACGGGTCTATTACCTTTACGGTCAATCCGTAACACTAGTCGAATGATTAATTTCAGCCCCTCCTGTGCCTTGTAACATAAAGACTTTATGATGGATAATAACTTACGATCAATTTCATCTCGGTAGTCTCATCATAGACAGAGTACCCCAAAGCTAATGATTTCAATCCTAACCATAATCTTAATCATATCCTAATCCTAATCCATGACTGTACCTGCATTCCAAATGAGGGTACCAAGACAAAATCACTTGGAACCTTTTATCGATCATAAGTCTTTGCTAGAAAAGAAAAAAAAGGATGAATGAACGAAATGCAATTACCGATTGAATGTTATACAGGGTAGCACCTGTCCTCCAATGCCTAAATAGCCCAGATAGAATCTTGGCAATGACTCGAACAGAGAAAAGAACTATTTCAATCAATCTTCAAATGTAATATAATGTTCCTCGTCATGATGCAATGAACCATGTGTACAATGTACAATGTACTTGTGTCTATCCTTATCTAGGAATTTGCTTGCATCTTAAATTTCAGCAGTGAGACCTTTTAGCTTTGCAAAAACGTTTGAAGACATTAATACTTTTGCTAGAAACAAAGAATGAATGGACACAGTGCAATTACCAATTAATTGTTATACAGGGTAGCACATGTAATCCCATGCCTAAATAGCTCAGATAGAAACTTGGCTATGGTTGGAACAGATAGAAGAACTATTTAGATCAATTTTCAAATGTAATATAATGTTCATCGTCATGAAGCAATGAACACACTCTTGTTGACATGCCAACTCATTGTGATGTCATAGTGAAGTCATCATGGGTATAAGTGCAAGGTATGGGGTCAAGTGTCTACTGCTGCTATCATCTCCTTGGCAACATAGATAAATAAAACATCATTAGAAGCATAAAAACAGAGACTTTGCTTCAGCCTTAGCAACAGAAATTTAGGTCAATCGATGAACAACAAATCATCTTCAGTGCAACATCACCAATTGCCTTGCTGATACACATTTGTACACTGTAGCTTTTGGCAAGTTTGAGCAATATAATCTGAGCATCAATACTTTATATCTATTCAAAGCAGAACTGAATCTTCAAATCTTCATTTTTGGAATGGAGATTGGGCACTTTAAAATGTGATGTCATAAAATGAATCTAATGACCGGGATAACTGTAAGCACTTTGGCCTTAAAACTTAAAGCGCTTCATGAGAAACCGGTATTATCAGTGGTAAAGATGATTTTGTAGAGATTTATTTGGAAGAGGTCATTCATTGTCTGTTCTTGGACATGGTATCCTGCATGACCTACAATGGATAGCCTGCAGCCAAGTTTTACAGACTGTCAATAATATCATCAATAACGAACATTGTCTTGGATGGATTTCACAGACACGGCTCCGTACATGTACATCTTTCACCTCAAACTAATAGCCAAGTCACACCAGTAAGACCGACCCCAAACCGACCACTAGCTTGCCATTCGTGGTTCCATGTAATATATTGTTCAGTTTGGTGTCGGTATGGGGTTGGTTTCACTGGTGTGACTCGTCTATTAGACTCTTTGACACTTGGCTGACTTTCCTTCAAAGTTGCCAAAATATTATGACTGCTTAATCCTCCACTTGTGTCTTTGAAGCAAGTGTGTTGTTAGCTTTTAAGAGTGGGTGTTGAAGTGCAAGGATAATAGTTGCCTGTTCAACCCATCTCATTGTTAATCACGCTTGTTATTCTTTATCAGATTGTGGTCTAGGGGAGTCTTGCGGTTTTCCGTCATCTTGAAGATTTGCCAAGTTGTAGCATCTCACCTGGTCGCTTTGTTTACAAACATGGAGAATACCTGGTGACAAATATTTTCCGTGGAATCTACAGCTACATCTATGTCACGAATACCTGTGGCAAACTTTAGGTTGAACTTTTGTGTCGTGATGCCATATATCATGTCCATTGTTTTGAGGCAGATTGCGTATCCAGTCTCTATGGCATATCGTGCGCGCAATTAGCCTTGCCCAATGGGATTAATTCACAAGCTTTCCAACCAAGAATAGGCATTTTCGAGGAGGCTCACCTCATATGTCAAGGCAGTATCTTAAAGCTTGCCTTTGTGTTCTTTTTAGAAAGCACCAAAGTGTGGTGTCATGTCAGTGATGTTATCTAAGTTGCTGATCCTTTAATAGCAAATTAGCATTGAGTAGTATTGCATCATGATAACCTGTCCCTAAATGTGTCAAGTCTAGCTCGTTGCTGAAACACACTCAGGCTTAAAGCTCATGTATAGTTTTGGGAGAACATATTTTTTGTTTTACTTCCATAGCAGAATAATATGAATTAATACCTCAAATAACCTCTGTGTTCAAAATTATTTGTTATAAAATCCACTCTAAGACCTGAATTTAGCAACAAAACTGTGTAAATCGATTTGTTTCTGGGCCGTGCCTAAACAGGATCACACTGGGGAGAGTGCAATGTGCAGCGGTTTGTGTGCAAAGTATATGCTATTGATACACAGACTGATACACACAGAATGCCCACATGCCATACCAGTCAGCAGTGGTGTGGCATGCCCAGAGTTCTGGGGTGAGAGTGAAGGAAGTATGGCCTCATTTTGATGAATATCTCCCCATGTTTATGCTAACTATAACATATCATGAAAAGACATGCATGGCACATGGTTATATTACTTGCCCATGTATTGATGTGTTATTGGGACAATATTAGGACAAGTTGAGTAAGTTTTTGAAAAATGCAATTTTCTCTACAACAACTATACTTGGGCTTTAACTTGATACACAGATTCCAATGTTTGGAACAAATAAACCAAGACAACGTAAATCACCTCTGTGTTACGCAATTTAATTATGGATTGGAGGTGCTTAGAGAGACTTTTTTTTCTATGAGATAACACTCAGCAAGCTTGTCCTTTGCCAGAACACTATTGATGATGATTAGTGTTTCATGTTTGTTTAAAAATGAAAACACTTATGGTATCTCATTTGCAAATTTACAAATTTCTGGAAAATTTGATTCCTTGATGCTTTCGTGTAGGAAGCCACTAAATTCTTGTCAATCTGCAAGAAATATTTTAGGCTTGTTCAAATTGAATGTTTTTTTTGTAGAGCAAGTAAACATGTTGATATGATTTGAAAATGCAGGTTCTATGATTCACATTCAACCTTGTACATTAAAAAACAATCCAACTAGGATAGATACCTGGAAACTAAGCACATCAAATTGAATTTTTCACCAAATTGGGCCTTGATCCTCTTGTGGTCGGTGTAACCATGGCAACAACATCACTGTCAAAATATTGACTGAATGTTGATGTAGTCTACTTGCTCTCTCTTTCTAGAAGTTCCAAGGGAGAATTAGTGTTCGGATATTAAAATTTTATGGCATTGGAAGAGAAAAGTTAATCCAGTGGTTTTTAGCCATTTGGTGTTGTGGTAACAGGTGCCATACTGGTGGGTGTCGATCAGTGGAAGTAGTGTTAACAGGATTAAATATTATCATCATGATGTTGTGTAGTGAAAACCAGTAAGGCAATGCCTCCATTACCCTTGAATTAAATTGAATTGATTTCCACATATTCCTTAAAAATATATACAAAGCAAGACAAACAATATCATGTACAAAGAAATTTGGCAATAGATATTGAGAGATAATAACCCCAAATCTTTTGAATTTATTTCCATTCTTTTCATAAAAATATTAACATATTTCCAATCACATATTGATTCAGAAATATATATTATTATTTCTTGTTTTAAAAAAATAGGGGAACAAAACAAGCCAAGTGGCTTGTTGGGATGATACCCATAATTCAAAATTCTATTCATTGTTTTTTTTTACAGTACTGCCAAGAAGTCCCGGGTCATGCGGTGAGAGGGAGGACATAACGCCATTTGTCCAGGATCCCAACTTCTTGTATGAGGACTTTGCCAGACGAGGGGAGAACTCACAGTTCCAGACCTTCCGAGCCCAGGACTATACCTGGGAGGACCAGGGCTACTCACTGGTCAATAGGTACTATCCAGATGTCAGTCAACTCATGGACGACAAGCTCACCGTGGCATACAACATGACCTACAACACGTAAGTTCTCACTTTAGTTTTTTTTTCAACTTGTGGACATCATGCTGAGCGTGGCATACAACATGACCTACAACAGGTAAGTTCTCACTTTAGTTTTTGTCAAATAATCAGTTGGTCAACTCATGGACGACAAACTCAGCGTGGCATACAACATGACCTACAACCCGAAAGTTACCATTTAAGTTTTTGTCAAATAATCAGTCTGTCAACTCAAGGATGACAAGCTCAGCGTGGCATACAACATGACCCACAACACGTAAGTTCTCACTTTAGTGTTTGTATATAATCTGTTTATAAAAAAAGCTGAGTGTGGCATACAACATGACCTACAACATGTATGTTCTCACTTTTACTTTTGTAAAATAATCTTGTATTTTTGTCAGCTACATTTTACATGTGCACCATACACTTTCTCCAAAGCTTTTGTAAAATATGTTTGTTTGTACATGTATGCCTCTGCAACTGAAGGTGGTCCCGGAGGCATTATTTATTTTATGTTGTCTATATGTCCTGTTAATTTGTTGTTCTCTCTATTCAGAATGACTAGAGGCATGAACTTCAAACGTGAGAGCAGTATGCATAAATATAGGAAGACAGTCTGATAAGACTATCGAGTGCTACATTTATTTCATGGTTACATGATTATATTTTTATTTTTATCCTGTAAATACGGTTCTTATTGTCTTATTTATTTATAATTTTATTGAAATGATGATAAATTCATTCATCAAATCATTAATTCTTTCATCACTTTTATTCATTTTATCAAATTTCAGAATGGGTCATAAAAAGCAAGTAGACACATCATTACTGAGAAGAGCGATATGGAATTACATCCATTCGTTATATGGCATACGGCATGATGACTACGATTACGGGGAGATTAACGAACTGCTCGATAGGCAGCTAAAGACGTACATCAAGACCATCGCATGCTATCCAGACCGCACCACTAAACATGATTATGACAGCTTCTGGCTAGACTTCAAACACTCAGAAAAGGTGAGCTTTTGTAGTCCATCCTCCGATATTTGCACTGGTGACAGTTTGGGCGAGTTCCTACACACATGTATTTTGTGCAGATGTAGAGTATGAGTTTCAATAGGGTTTCATGTCATGTTCAGAGTAAAAATTTGTGAGAAGGTAAAGCGTGTATTTAAGGGCTCAAGTAATGGACATTTGATTCATGGTTGGAATTAACTATGGAATTGTTAAAGTGTCATAGTCTAGTGGTCTTATCACTTGACTGAGAAAGCAAGGACCGTGGGTTCGATCCCCGGCATGACACTTACGTCCTAGGGCATGGGCGTTTTGTCTACAATGCTCCTCCCCACCCAGGTGCAAAATGGGTACCCGGTAGGAATGGAACGAGTGCGCCGTAATGGCTGCCATGATTCGAAATGATCCTTTGGGATTGGACAGGTGTCAGAAAGACTTACAAGCATCCGATGACCGGGGTAATAATAATTGTAAAGCGCATAGAGATGAAATTGTTTCATATTAGGCGCTATATAAATCGAAACTATTATTATTATTATTATTGTTGTCGTCGAAGCAGATGTACATACAATCTTTAAACATATACAGAGAATGAGTACAGATAGAGAGGGATCGTGTGGAAATGGGGGTCTTGATTCATGATATTGTATACACCAAAATAAAGTGTCAGTTGTAATGGCCTAGTGGTCAAGTCACAGACTATTCATCACTAGGTACGTGGTACTAATCCCGAGCTTCTTCACCTGTCCTGGGGCAAGATATCATTCTATATTTACAATATTTGACTTAAGTGCGATAAATGGTTGCCGTATTAAGTTGAGCATGTGATCATGGGAGCTTATCATAATCAGGTTGATGATAGTGGTGGTTTGTATCGATTTAAAAACCAGTCATTATTATAAAATATAATAACCTTTTTTATTTTATTTTTTCTATTTCAGGTCCATGTGAACGTGATGGTATTAGAAGCAAGGATACAGGCCAGTCTACTCTACTGCTTACGAGCGATCATGAGATACATGACATGACCTCCCGACCTCTTGACCCCGGGAGGTCAACAGCGGCTATAGAATATCAGTGACATCGCTGATGCTTTCTCTAAGCTCTGTACAATGCAAAGTACCGAACAATTTTGCTAAAATCTCTCGTATGATTTGAAGCTGTCCGTCCTTTACTCCTGCTGCGCCTTTGCAACTCCTCTCGCCGCTGATGTAAACACCCGCTTGTCGTACTGACTGGTTTGTGGACACACCCTCTTGTCTTTGTGTCAGTATAGCCAACGCATGAGAATCTTGGTGTAACCACTAGAAGCCTGTATTGAAAACATTGTGTACCCTGATCTGACCGTCAACAGTGCTTCTGCTTTATCGTCTTGTGGTGTGTTGTGATTTACACACCCATTTGACACACACACCCGCTTGTGGACACACCCGCTTGCCTTCATGCCAGTATAAGTAATGCATGAGGACCTTGGTGTATCCTCTAGAAGCCTGTATAGAAAACAATTTGTACCCTGATCAAATCATCAACAGTGCTTCTTCTGTAACCTCGGTGTAACCACTAGGAGCCTGTATAGAAAACATTTGTATACCCTGATCAAATCTTGACAGTGCTTCTACCGTGTCAAGTCTGTGGTGTGTTAGGACAGCATTGTACACTCTAGGTGGTGTCTTTGGAGACCTTGGCAATGTTTCTGGAGGTACGCTAGTTTGCCGTCGTTTACTTTGGAGGCAAATGGTATGTGTTCAATGCTGCAGGGGATTAATGGAGCGTGCTATGTAGAGAAGAGATACTGAACTGAATTCCTAGAAAGCGTTCTCTGTAATCCTTTTGAATCAGTCAATATTCGATGTAGTCTTTTGGGTGATGACGTTGGTGCCAACATGACTCTGTATAGTGATATCTTATAGGCTCCCAACCTGTGTGGTTCCAGTGTTTCCTTCAAACATCAAATTCACATAGTTTGGTGCATAGTTTACCTTTAACCACCCATCAATCCAATATCAGCTAAATGATTAGTAAAGTGCAAAAGATAAGATGTTTCTTACCAAAGATTGTGTGATCAGGTATAAATGCCATGCACGCTGGATATCATAAGATAGTGCTCGCTGCAAACTTATAACAAGCTTCTTATGTACTTTGCAGAACCTGTGTAATATCTTGTGGTGCACTGCATTCACACTCCTGCATGATCTGCTTGTGATTTATCTGTACATCTGATTTATAGGAGAATAAGCTAAAATGCCTTTGAACCACCACTTTTTTCCCATTGTGTTAAACCAAATATCTTTGATTAGCTAAGTTAAAAAGCGCTTCAACAAGAGTTCTGTATCTGTATATATGGCATTGCTGCTGAAAGTGTGCACTTTGAACTTTGACCTTTGACTTGGCTATGTATGCTATACAAAGCAAATTGAATAGAAACTGAAGGAGAGCGAACGTTGTATATAATATATTTGTACTGTTGCGGCATTGTTATATGAAATTCAGTATCTTTGCAGTATTTAGAGGATTTTTCTGAAAAGTTTTTAGAAGTATTTTGATATTATGGCAAATGATGGGAGAACAAAATTGATGAAAGAAGGGCTTTCAGGAAACAATACATATATAGACATTCTTTGTATTGAGTATTACAGATGTAAAATAGGAAGAAGATAACTTTTACAGTTTGAAACTGTATGGTTCAATGGGCATTGTCGTTACAACACAATCATCATTGCATCTTTTCTAAGCCAGTTAGAAGTTAACTCACATCTAATTCAATTCATTCTAGGGACTCATAGAGCGCAAATACATGTATCTAGTTTTTGGATAGTTACATGTACCTGTCTTAACTGAATATTTAAAATCAAGCATCTGATCACGAGCGATGTTGACTGTCAAATAGAGTTAACAATCTTGTGCATGCAAATTGAAACCAGGGCCCCCTTACACAAAGGTTTGCAATCAATTGCACATTTGAAGAGAAAAAAAAAAACAATAATAAAATTTGTTACTAGTCAGTCTTGTTAACAAAAAGCCCTTGCAAGAGAGATTTTGGTTGGTAACATTTTGCAGTGATTGCAAACCTTAATGTTACGCAGCCCAGCAGGCCTAAAGTTTTTCAATGTGTTCATGTTTCTTGTAGTAACATCAAAGTAGAACAATCAAAATTGGTGCTAGGTAAGGAGCTCTAAAAAGCCAGTCACATGTGGCACTATTTTGATAGGCGTTGGCTGAGTATATTTGTCAACAGCTTACCTACATTGTATGAAGATACCATGAACCTTTCCCTACTAGGCACATTAGTTTATATTGAACACATGTTATGTACTCATTTGCTGCTATTCCCATGGCTGTGCCATTTGGATATTGTTGTGCCCAACCCTTATTTTCACACAAAGTTGTGCATTGAGTAATGCTTGACCCATGTGAAAGTGACATCATGACCATACATTTAAATGGAACAGACACCTCCCTACATTGTTGTATTTTTTATCATCATTATTGATATTGCCTGTTAACATGTATACATGTATGCCAAATATATTATTAAGTTATGGTGTAAGTTGTTTATGATTGATATTGAGTATTGAAAATATTTTGGAAATAGTCCGCAACCATTGTCCCCCATTTGACAGTTTGCCTCCCCCCCTCCCAGCAATCTCCTTGTGTATAATCGTAACATTGCTATATAAATATATGTAGATGTTTATATCAATCCTAGTACCTCTCAACACTAACTCAACTACTTTTAAATACAGTCAAATGCTTCCGCACTTATGAGTGTAAAGATACATAGAGTTTAGCAATATAATCAGGGTAGGCCTAACATCATTTGAGTGATCGATAGGTTTTAAGGGTACCTGTTGTTCATCTTCATAATATTCATTGTACAAGCAAAGAGAATGTCAAGGTACTAATACAAAGTAGTGGATCCAGCCTTAGCAGATACAATTGAATGTATCGGCTAGTGCCCAAACAGAGCTAACTCTGGATCCGCCCCTGTTACACATATGTGTCAATATGTATATCAGATTGAATTTTGATTTTGATTTCATGTCATCTATACACTGCCATTAAGATACTGACTACCTTTTTGAAGTGGTATTACTTTCATCGTGACCGTTATTAATCTAAGCACTACATATGTTTGTAATATGGGAATGGATTTGTACATGTTATGGTGAGAATCTGGCATTCATTGACCAGGGGGGTGTTTCACAAAGAGTTAAGTAGACTTAAAAATCGCACTTAAAGGGGAAGTTCACCCTGGAATTTTATTTGTCTTAAAAAATGAAGAAAAATTATTTAAAAATATTAGTGAAAGTTTGAAGAAAATCGACCAAAAAATAGCGAAGTTATGAATATTTAAAGTTTTGATTCTGTGACGTCACGTGCGAGCAGCTCTCCCATTGGTTGTGTATGAAAATTCCATAAATTTGTCTTTTTGTCATGGTTCTTGATAAAGGAATGGGTCAATTTGATATAATCATGTATATGAACATATGTTTGATGGTATATCGACCGCACAGGTGACATAATTATTTTCTTCTGGAAAAAATGAAATTTTATGGAATTTACACTACATAACACATAGGAGACCTGCTCGCATGTGACGTCACAGAATCAAAACTTTGAATTTTCATAACTTCATCATATTTTGGTCGATTTTCCCCAAACCTTCACTCATATTTTTCTTTTATTTTTCTGCATTTTTTAAGACCAATAAAATTCCAGGGTGAACTTCCCCTTTAAATCGTTATTTTTGTGCATTATACTACATGTACGCATCACCTCATTGGATTAACCATGTTCATGGGATGCGCGCTAATGTGCAATCTATCAATTAAATTGCGCGTTATAAAACAAGATGCGCGTAGAAGTTAAGTGCGACTTTAAGTCTACTTAACTCTTTGTGAAACACCCCCCTGGTGTAGAAAATCATTGAACACACAACTACATGTTTTTTTAAGAACATGTAGTCTTTTTATAAGGGGGTTCTTAATCAGGCATGGTTGTACATATATTATGGCAATTCCACTTCAAAATGAAAAACATAAATGATTAGAAGTACACTGAAGTCAAAAGATTATAAGCAGCTCTTTGTTAGTTAATTTATTTAGTGGACGGTTTAGACAATTTTTGATTGGAGCGGGTTTGGACTTCAACTCCTTTCCAGGAGAAAAGGATTAAAAAGCAGCTGAAGAAATTCCCCGATTCGTACCAAAACCTATCAAGTTTGCTGCATATGATTCTTGCATACATTGTACATGTATATTTGAACTGATGTATGTATGTTGCCAAATTAATTGAACATGATTTTATGTCAGACCATTGCCTACATATAGATGCTGTCGGATCTCTCTTTTTATGTTCCACCCTTTGAATATGTGATTATTCATGTCATTATTGTGCTGCTCTCCATTTCCATCTAATAATATACTTCTGTGTGTTATTCTCTGACTTGACTTGTATTGATTGTATCATGATAGCTAAGGCAGGGTATCAAAAGGTACATAGACCCCCCCCCCCAACCTCCCCTAACCTTAAGAAAAATGAAAGAGCTTTTACCACACCTATTGCAAAATAAATCTTCGTTTGAACATTGTTCGATTCTTACAGCGGGTCTTGTAACAACTTCCAGAAATCTGTAATGTAAATGGACCAGTCTCTAATAAGAGAGCATGTGTGTCTCCTTCTACTCCAAATATCTTGCAATATTAAACATTTTAATGTGCCAAATTGCATTGCAAGATTATATTATAAACCAGACATTTGAGGGGGGAACTTAATTTGCGAAATTGACCATGAATAATCTAATTTGCAGCTGGTAGCATTTAATATAGAAATCAACTTTGATGACTCTAGTAGTTCATATTATCAGATGAAGTTTTAGATGAGTCAACCGAATTCCCCCTAAAATTTGGTTTTTAAATCTCGTAACGAGTAATTAAGGAACATCATTTCATTGGTGTGAAGCTATCAAGTGAAACTTTTTTATTATGTTATTATATCTCAAATTTCCAAAAGGGCTGACCAAATTCTGATGAAAAGTTGACAAAAAGGCATTTTTGTAGTCAGAAATAAGGGCCATTAATGGAATTCTTTGAACTCAACTATTTTACTTTTCTAATTCAGTATTTCTCTTCAAAGAAACTTTGAATATTTATTGCTCTTTGCTGAGTTTTGTCATTTAACTTATAAAATTGTTGTAACTTTTGCTATATTCTCTCTCTCTATGCATGAACTCATACATCTTTTTATTGGAACAGATTATGTTTAAAACAATAGTTATTAATTAAAGTTATTTTATGAAGTCCCTTATTTCTGGACATCATGATGAGCAACACATGGCCAGTATAAAGCCTTTATTTTCATTCAATACTTACTTTAGATTTCAAATCAGTATACTATTATTCAATGTACTTCATATGATGCACCACGCCGTACACCGAGTACCATTATAACCTGGTGTACCGCTTTGTGCAGCGCCCTATCATGTCCATTAGTGTACAGTTATACTGTACATGCCTTTCGCTTTTATATGCGTGCATATAAAAATTGTGTTTTCCATGAACAATCTTGCAATTAAACACATCCTTTCACTTTTATGCATTTACATTGTAATTAATAACATTTTTTTTTTTTTTTTTATTTTTTTTAATATTTTCAAAATACTAATATAAACCCATATCTAACAAAACTTCACAAAGGAAAGTCGCTCGTGGGCTTAACTTTTGAAGCCTGCGCCAAAATACGATCGAGCCTGGCGCAAATAATCTTCGAGATTGACAAGCGCCATCTATATGGAGAACCAACCAACCAACCTGTGTTTTCACACTGAGTATTATTTTCATGGTCGTATGATCGGTGCGACAATTATCACAACGCTTGTTTTCCTTCTTTAATATTATCTAATGACAATAATAGTACAAATTTAACTTATTATAGTAACTACTCAAGAATTTATATATAATTTTGGACAGTTTGGTAACCCAGGGTGCAGCACTAAAATTAAATAAATAATTTAACAAAATTGCAGATTTTTAGTTGGTACCCCAGGGTATCAAATACTGCATCATATATTGATTTGTTGCCTCTCAGAAGCAGGGCTATAAAAACAGTCGTATCTCATTATATATGAGGTGCTTGTGATCAAGCTACAATGTATCAACCTTATTATAATGAAGTCTTAAATCTCTACTCATTATGACAGGGGGATACTGTACTGTTGTTGTTGTTGTTGAAATCATTCCTTTATTCAAGAAAAGTAGATACAATTTATGATGATACATATACAACAAATATATACTATACAAGAATATGAGTGTGTATACAAAGAATACAGATTGCAAGATATACCAGGTCATTTGCTATATAGGCAATTGGCAGGTTTGCATGGTTATGGAATAAGAATAGATAACAAAAAGTATAATGCAGTCATACATACATAGATGGATTCATTAATACAGATCTCCGGGTAACATATATTAAAAATAAAGCTCCTTAATAGACTCGATCATAATTATTTAAAAAACATTTCCTTTACAATTTATATTAGTAGTTTACATGTTGTTTGTTTGTTGTTTTTATTTTTTCTTCAGATACCCAATTTAGACTTATCTTATATATTTTTGTTATGCAATAATAATTTTCAGAAACAATTTGTGGAATAAATAAAGATGAATTGAATTTGATTTGAATTGAATTGGATTATTATCGGCAACTACAGTACTTGTATTTTATATCATATTGTTGTGTACGGTATTTTGTAATCACAAACCAGTCAATTCTCTTAGATCTTCCCCTGATTTAGGGTACATTGCATTACATTTCTGAAACACATTAGAAGATGGCTTAGCATACCAATAGGTTATATACATACATCTTAAATACACCATAGTCATATATCGTACATCGATGCTTTAGTAAATATATTGAATCTATATTTCTAAAATAATACCCAAACAGAATCAGAAAATTTCTTAAACTTCATATACATTGACATGTGGTATTATGATCCCCTAAATGACACATGGGTTAATAGTTTAAGTCATATCGTCTAAGATATGGAGCTACTTAGGAAAGTTACATTATAGTGAGATATATAGAGGGCATTCCATACCTGCTCTTTCCTGCATAAAATATTACAAATGAGGGCTAAGATGGCTTGTTACTCAGTTGTTGTACAAGATCCTTGTGTCTCATGTTGCTTTACATTCATCTTTACACGTTTTAGTCTCTGTTTATTTTTTGTCATTTGACCCCTCTGTCCTACTTCTACCGCTCGAATATAACGGTATAGTTTGATTCTGTATGTTCGCGTATAAGAGCTTCGTATCTGTCTACCTTTCTTTGGTGGGCAGCATCTACATTTGTTTCAAATGGTACTGTGAGTTCTAGCAAGAAATCTTCTTTATATCTTCCCAGACATTACAATCGGGGCGTTGGTTAGTTACTACTATATTAGGGGGGACCGTTCCTCCGGCAATAGAGTAACCCTCTAGTCACAGTATACTTTAAAGTTATCTTTGCCATTATTAGATATGGCTTGATAAAGTGACCTGAGAATTCCGTTGTGGCGCCAAGTATATCGTTCGAGTAGTGTTGGGCAGAAAGCCAGGATATGGTGGAGGGTTCCTGTGGTATTGGGGCAGAGATGGGCATTTGTCAGTAAGACGTTTACCCCAGCGATGTAAATTGGAATAAGAGGGGAGGGAATCTATACATGAGTTCACTGCGAAACTTAATACTCTACGGGGTAGGTTGTACATTATTGACTTCCATGTCAAGTTTTCATTCTGAACGGTAGGAGTTCAGTGAATTTACCTTGGATTAGCAATGGGCTAATTATATTCTTCCAATAAGTGAGAATATCGTCTTAATAATGGAATTGATCTTCTTTTTGTTGATTCCCATGAACCGTGTTTACATCGGTTTGGGCAAGGAGTTTGGTATGTACAATCTTGACAGACAGATACGGTCGATTGTTTCACTGACCACCTAGACTCACGTTCCAAAGTAGAGTCTAGTGCTTTATTAACAATTTCGTCAGCCATCAGTCTAGACCTTGAGTATGATGCACAGTGCGCTTCCAGTATATGTCGGAAAAACGAGGGATAGCGAGGCCTTGCTGAAGGTGGACGAGAGCAATATTTGCTCCTCTACTGGGAATTCCTAACCATTTCTTGACATATCTGTCTGTCAAGATGTCAAGTGAGTCTAGCTGAGTCTTAAGCAATGTGTGGACATTCAACATAAATCTTAGTGATGGAAGTAGATAGCGAACGTAGATAGCTACTTTATATTCAGAGCGAACACTACACTTCTCTATATTGTCAACTTTGTAGATACCTCACGTTTATGAAGTTTAGAACCTCGCTGACTTCCCACTAAAGCAGATCTGGGATCCAAGAATCGATGCGGACTACTTTGATTGACTCGATTTTGGTATCGCAATCATAACCTCAATATCTGTAGGGGTTCCACTCGATATGGAAAGACTTCGACATTAGAAGGTTTCAGTGACAGGCCCATGGACTGGCAATGGTCATGGAGTTGGGATATCATTTTTTGGATGATACGTTTATTGTTAGAAATTAAATTGAAGTCGTCTGCATACGGTGTTTGTAATTATCTTTGTTGAATTCAAATCGTAACCGTATTTTTCTTTCAAAGTACCAATGTATTCCAATATGGGATTAAAGCATGCTAGAAATGCTTGCTATTCCCTCATGTCTGTATTACTTGCAGTGGTATATTTAATGATTGTCCAAGATGTCTGCCCTATATCCCCTGATTTTACAATTGGTGTGGTTCAGTGGTTCATTCGCTAGACCCCAGAGTTTGAGGGTTCAAATGTCATAGTGTAGTTAAACACAACAATTTCTGCAAGTTAAATAGTCAAGTTTTAAGTGGAATTACATTGTACAATCTCACTGTTCAATTTTACTGACCAACAGTAAAATAATATGATACATTTTACGTTATGGTATCTACGTAAAATGATACATGTATTGCATATGATGCTAAATTAATGGTTTGCTCCACAGATTGTATGTAAATGTATAAGAGAACTCTTAATACAACATTTGTTTGTGGCTAGTTGACAGATAAGTTGTTTCAGTGTAAAACCTACATGTAGTTTACAAATGAACTCTTTGTAGTTGTCAAAAAAGGCCTAAATAAATGTTCATGTCCCCCCCCCCCCCCACTGTGCACCAGATATCTTTTAAAGATAAATAAAGATAATCACCTGTTTGGACTATATTGAAATATTCAATTTCTCTTCTAACTCGTAAAATTTTGAATTTGCCAAGGGTCATGCAGTTCCTATTTATCTTGGGAACTTAGGAGCAGAAAATCCTTGTTTGAGTATAAAGAAGATTATTGGGTACACAATAGCAAGCTGGTCATACAGCCATGTTGAAATGCAATAGGTGGTATTCTGATAATTATTCCTAGGTTTGACCCCAGTCTAAACTAGAATTTTAGACCACACTTCTATAGAGTGCTGTGTTTATCTTACATTTGCCATATTCATGGCAAAGATAGTGCACCAATCAATTAACTCACTGTAATTTTATACTTTCCTAATCTTCTCATTTCATGACACATATGAAAACTTTTTGCTGTCGGATTAGAATCATTTTTACTTGGTGAATGAGTTGACAACTGGCACTCCATAAAAGTGTGGTCTAAGTTAACCTAGGGTTAAATAAACAATGGCTATGAGAATACCACCAAATGAATCGCAGGAGTTTGAAGTTGCCCAAGAAGCACACTTGGTTAGTTGTGACCTTAGCATAAAGCACCTCTTGATAATAGATATTTAATGTACATGTATTAGTCTGATGAGGGCCCTGTTACATACAGAATTACAACCAATTGCAAATCAATAGTAGCCAATCAGAATCCTTGTTGCATGGACATCTTGACAACAATCTCCCTGCGAACCAATGAGAATGGTTGTTTCAAAATTGCAATTGTTTGTAACTCTATATGTTACAGGGCATAGGTTTAACAATCAGACTAGTTGAATGGTTGTCCATTTATGAGATGTAATGGTAACTAAATAACTTGTGAACTAGTTATTATATTTATCTGAATATATTTTTTCCATGATATGAATTTTTTGTTTTGTTCTATTTGAAATCCAAAGACATTAAAAGTATTTACTTCATGGTGACTAAAATAAAATTTTTACCGCTTTGTGTTTGTTTTATTTAAATCTTGTTTGAAAGTTTCTTGTCACATACAGAAAGAAAGAGAAAGAAAATGATTTCATGGCAATTGCTCTGTTGACAATTGTTCTGCGCAAATACCATACACTGACCAACTTCGACCCCGGACTGAACACTACAGGCCCATATTCTGCTACATGTATAAAGACTGAGTTTGTATGCGTTGCAAGTTCGTGCAAAGCTATTGTGTGGGGTTGTGCGACCCGTTTGTCTGATGTGGATCGCACAATAGCTTTGTACGAACTTGCATACAAACTCAGCCTTCATAGCAGAATATGGACCATAGTGTTCAGTATACATTACCTTAAACCCTAACCCTATACCTTAGACGAAATAAGGCCTGGAGCAATTGTCACTGAAGCAAATCTTGTGTCACAAAAGAAAATAGTCCTAGTCGAGAGAGAGAAAGTTTTAATGAGAGAGAGAGATAGGGAGGTAATGAAGAAAGAGAGGGAAAGGGAGAGAGAGAGAGAGCGAGAACATTTTTATGAGAGAGAGAGAAATAGAACCAATAAAGTAATAGAGACTAGCAGAAAGTGATTTGATATTAATACCCATACATGTATATACAGTACATGGTGAATAAATGTGAATATACAAAAATTAAAAAAATTCAGGAAATACTTGAATAAGACCGAACAGAGACACAATTCTTTTGTTTTTTTCCAAGTTTAATATAACTTCCTTGATATAACCATTAATGAATGAATACAAACCAGATAAACATGTAAAAATTAATTATTGAGATGTATGCACTGTGTAAGCAGTTGTGTTTTAATCACAGAGTTAAATACGGGGTATGTAACTCTATGGTTTTAAGAGTTTTGCTTATGCATCTTCTTGATATTTTTATCATTTGGAAACAGAATGCACGAGTATTGAATTGAATTGTATTGAATTTAAAAGAAAATTTATAATGAAAAACTAGAGTGAAAACAGTTGCTCTTTTAATCCATATGCTATACAGGACAGCATTTCGCCGTGTCCGAGTTAAGAAAAAAAAATTGTTCCATTATCAGCAATAAAAAGTTACTAGTGAAATGTTCTCAGGCTACCTTCATTATGGCAATAACATAATTTTGATTTTAATCTAAAAATAAAAACAAATACTAAATTGAGATTGCTTGCACCTTGACAAAATCAAAAGTTTACTTTCCATAGAGTATCTAGGAATTCTGTCGAGATTATTTGAGTTTATATAATAATAATAGCTATAAAGAGATGATAGATCGTGTAGATAGATAGATGGATACATGGTATTTGAATTGTAAAATATGATGCAAAATACAAATGTAAATTTCAAGATATTACATAATACAGTCAAGATAATATCTAAAAATGTTTGTACATGTACGTGTACACTGCGCACCATTAATAACACATAATACAGTTTAAAATGTGTGAGTGACATAGTCATAATGCAAAGATACAAGGAGAGGAAAGACACAAAACATTAGAGGAAGAGAGGGGGGGGGGGGGAGAATAAGAGAAAGGTATTAAAGAGGTTAAAAAGAGCATCTAGAAAGATTCTTGATCATTGATGATAATTGTAAGTACACCAATTTAAAAAGGTAATTATGATACATTTAAAACCTTTAATTATTCAAACTGTTAATAATTAAGTATCACATACAATACAAAGTACAATCTATAAAACATTACCCTGTGTTAAATATGTATTATAAAAGATATTACATATGCATAATAATATATGATTAGAGATATAAAAGGTAGTACAAGTGCAATTAGAGATAAATCTTTTTGATGGAACAAACCATATACATACACAATGCACAACTACATTGATTTACCCAGATTACATAAAATAAAAGATGTCATAATATTGCATAGAATAAATGAAATTATAACAGTTTCATGATCAATCGATCTCCTCAAAACAAAAAAAAATATCGCTTATACACTCATAGAATAAAAATGTTAATTGATCTCTTGCTTGAATAATTGATGGAATAAAAGACAATATTTCAGAATTATATAGATTTCAATGTACAGTACCAAAGAATATAATTGCTCTGATTATTATCAAGTAAAAATAAAACCCAAACCAACTGAAAAAAACAAAAAAAACAACAATACATCACAATTGTTTCACGTGGAGCAACGGTGTCGATTTGTTTTGGCGATTTGGGGGGGGGGGGTAATCGTTGATATTTCCTCTTTCCTCAATGCGACACAACGATGGTATATGATCGCAGTGTCCATTGTGGGGGGGTAATGCTTGTATACACACATGCATATAAGTATGAAAAAATATATTGTATAATTGTAAATTTTTTCAATTATACTGACATGAAATGGGACATAGGGGAGACTGGGGTAATTATGGCCCCCTTTTTCACATTTCCTATTACTACCATTAAATGAAAGTCCAATGATATTCTAATTATGTAAAAATACAGTCAATCTATATACCTATAATATACAAAAGAAAGTATAAACCTGCTACTTCTCATATGCATATTAATTACCATTATGTTAACAAACTTTTGGGGGCCATAATTACCCACGGGTTGGTATTTATGGCCCCTATTGTAATGACTGTATGAATTCAAAGATATTATGCTAATTAATGATGGTAATGTATTAATAAATGCTGTTGGGTATTCCTAAATGATTTTAATTAATGATATCATACCCCACATAAAAAAGCAGACTTGCCACTTCCAACGAACAGAATTGTAATTGCCGTACATTTTAGGCTCCCTAAGCACAAAATTTCAGTTAAATGGCTTATTTTTCTCATATGATAGTAGGAAGAGTTTAGCTAAGCATGTGTAAAAATTTAATTATCATTGGTAATGCAGCAAAGAATTATAAGCTCTCAAAGACAAAGGGGCCATAATTACCCCAGGGCCATAATTACCCCAGTCTCCCCTATACATGTATTGTAGAATAATGCGAACGCGAAACAGGGAAGGGGCTTCATCTGATTTATTAAAGGGGGCCATCATGATGTAATGTCTATAGATATACACACATGCACATTATTATGCATATGAGTAGTACTAGTATATATATATATATATATATATATAGCATATATATAATAGTATGTTGTCGAATTCATATGGCTGTAATGCGAGCGCAAAGCGCGAGCTTAAAATTTTCTTTATAATATTGAACTGAAACATGGTATTTGTAGCGTTACATGACTATAAGCGAGAAATTGATGGTGGGCTAGGGGGCTTTAACTGTTGATTAGAAGCGGAACATCATGACGTAAATGCCAACAAACTCAAATCTATATAAATATAGACAAATTCGAGTTAATGCAATATTGTGCGAGCGCGAAGCACGAGCTTAAAATTTTCTCAATAATAATGACCTGATGAAACAAGATGATTGTAGCCTCATGGAAGCTTGGAACGGGGAGGGAGTTGGTGTGTACCATCGTGACGTTAATACTTGCATAAAAGATGAACAAAGTCAAGTGCAGTTTGCGCTATCTTATATTATATTATATTATATTATCTTATATTAAATGTTATCTGAAATTTGAGAGCAATGTAGCAACTAATTTGAAAAGAGGGCATTTAGCCCCCACAGAATATTGGAAGTGTATTATATAATCAATGGTCTGAGTCCAAAAATGTTAACTTGTCAATGAAGAGCCGAGATAAGTGTTACAGACTCTTCAATATTTATTTTATCAAAACATCGTGCATTTCTGAGGGAAAATACTTATGCCTTCAGTTTTACATAGCACCTGTCCCCTATGCACCCTGGGATATCGGTGCCCCTGATTATCATCGATTAGATTGTTTTGTTTTTCTTCCAATAGTGAATAGTGAAACATCTGCGCTTCCATTATCTACACGGTGTATTGTGTATTACATGATTACTAAAAATATATCAGGCACACACGAGGAAGATAAACGAAAGAGTGAGAAAATTTTGGATTTTTGAATGTTAGAAATATGCATTTTAGACTGCAACATGATAAAATAATGTCATAAAAGTGTTTTATATGATAACGAAATTGTAATGAGTAGATTTATATGCATATAATATGCTATTTTTTATTTTCTTGATATCAAAATATTGGGGGGGGGGGGATGATTGTACACACCATCCTCCCCCCACCGAAATTATTGGGGGGATGCATCCCCGGCCCCATCCCCCCACAATCGACACCCATGACATGGAGTAAAATGCATGTAATGTAATTACCAATATTTATTACGTTACTTTATATTATATCTATATTCATATTTATATTTTGTCACATGATTGCCAATTGACCAATCTTTGATTTAGAATTCTCGTGAATATTTATACAAGGGATATATAATTCAAAATATACATAAACAGTATTCAATATATCCATTTGGTAAATGGATCCAAAAAATAGGAAAGCTATTCAAGGTAGGCCCAGTCCAGTTATATTATTGTGCGTATACATTCAGATAAACTAAAGTGAAACAAATGTACATACTTTATATTATAAAAAACTCATATTTTCCAATATTTACACTATTTACATATGAAATTAATTAGATATGAGTATACTCTGAAAGAATTGTCTACTTGTCTAAAAGTTGTTTGTGATTTACATTATCTAATATCATTTACAAGATCGTTCCATATACAAGCACCTGAATAAGAAACAGACTTTTCAAGATTTACTCATAATTTGATAAAAGTTATATTCTTATTTTCATTGCTTCTCATCTCATAAGGGTATTTAACAAATGAGAAATAAGCAATTAAGTAATGAGGAAGTTTATTATTCAACAACCATGCATAAATGTTGCATTTGCTGTAGATTAGGGCTAGGGCTACACGTAGGATTAAGAGCATCAACTTTGGAATCCCCTGCCAATGATGAGGCTACTAAGAAAAAAATCAATTGTATCTTTTTATCAATCGTCAGTCTTTGTGTTACAGGGCACTGTATTTGGATTGAGATGGTTTGATAATAATAATAATAATTCTAATAATAAAAATAATAATAATAATAGCGTTTTATTTACAGATCTTAACTTTTTATCAATCGTTAGTCTTTGTGTTACAGGGCGCAGTAATTGGATTGAGATGTTTAGATAATAATAATAATTATAATATTGTTTTATTTAACCAGGGTTCTCCCAGCTGGCCCTGCATAACATGATATGTTATTATTACCCCAAGCTCCTTGCAAAAAGGGAGCTTTTGGTACCATTTTTTAAAGTCTTTGGTATGACTCGACCGGGAATTGAACTCACGACCTCCCGTTCATGAAGCAAGAACGGCTACCTTTTTATGGGTGCTTTACCCAAGTGAGTTATCAGAAGAAATCTAGATGTCAATATTGAGAGCTTTCTTTACAATTGTCACAATCTTGGGAATTCCAGGTCCCTGCAGAATGGTTTCATGTTCCCCTTCTACCACCCAGGTGTGAAGTTTGCCTGTGCAGTACTGTAGACATAAAGATAAAAGATAGGATAACATTCTGCTCAAAAAAGTACAAGACTCTAATATACAAATGTATGATCACTAAATATGGCATAGAATATTTGCAAACTGAAGTCCATACAGAGCATACTCTCCCAATCAGGTTAAGGAGTTTTTAATTTTTACACAACATATTTAGAAATAGTTGGCAGGCAAAGAATTTCAACCTGCTTTCTTTAGCATTCTATTTTGTCAATATAAGGTTAGGTGATGAATTGAAAACTGTTCACAAATAGAAACATGTAGAGGAAACATATATAATTTTCACCCATCTGCCTATGCCATGATATTTAACATAATCAACTTTTGATGAGGTAGATATTATGTCCCAAATTCACAAAGGTGGTTTTCAAAACCATGGTCTGAAGCCACGGAATATGCAAATTTGTGTAATAATTATTGTTAATTCAGCACGGACATTGAGAGAGGTCTAATATGAATGTGTAATTTTTGTAACAGGGCACTAAATTTATGCCTGTTGGTTTGGGGTTAAAGAGCCCACAGTTTTTAATTAATGGGTCCACTGTCTATCTAAATTAATTTAAATAAACTGTGCACCCGTCCATATCAACATAGCTATTGGATCTTTCTCAGTCTCTGTGCTGAATTAGGCATAATTATTAGACAAAATCTAAAAACTCTGTAATTTCAATCAACGGTTTCGAAACCACCTTTGGGTGATTCCATGCTTTTGTTGTTGTTATATCTTTGTTTTTTCTGTTATTTTTGTGTCTTGTACTATTTCAATTTCAAAGGATGTGTAATCGATTCAAATTAAGCCTTGGCTCTTGTGCCCCTTTTAGGAGGCCTACTACTTATGGATCACCATCAATCAAGAAAATATTCTTTTATTTTCATGTCCAAAAGATGTAAAATGTTGTCAAAATTTCCCCTTGAAAATTTGAGACTATATAGCTCACCTTGCTGAGCCCATAATCTTCACTCAGTCCATATCTGGACATGATCTCTGATCCATGTGATGCCTTCACAAAAACAATGTCTCCCCTGTGCTTTCCCTCCGGAGCATAACCATGACAAGTCTTGGTCCGCTGGACGAAGCTTTCCATGGAGAATACGATGTCTTCACGGTTGAGACCCGGTTGGGCATCCAAGATCTTGGAGATGATAAACTCAAACTGGGTGCCGTAATTCTTGATGTCCATCAGCTGACCCTTGAACTGGTGCAAAGAATGTTGAGAATAAAAAAAATGAAAGAAAAGAAACGAAAACATAACACTCTCTATACTAGATGATAAGCTGCCATGTGAACTGGTGGTTAAAGATGGAAGTAAATTGAAATAAAATAGAAAGACACATTTAAAATGAGTTCTTCTTTATTTTATTCTTTATTCACACCGCTAAACTATATTTAATTAAGATTTTAATGTTTTTTAGACATCACATAATAGTACAAAATTTTTAGATGAATCAATCTAAGCTCAGTCCAGGTATCCATAAACATGAAATGATAATCTAAATAGAAGCTTGCAATAAAATTCTTTACTACATGTACATCCAGCAGCACTTCTCATGTAATACAAGAAAATTCAATATTCATTCAATCATTGTCCAAAATACTGCATCAAGAGTAAGATGTCATCACATACTAAAAAGTCTCACTGTCAATACTTTTCAAATATTTATATTCCATTTCCAAAAGTTCATGACTATGTTTAGGCAATGGCATTACCAAAGATTTTCTTGTAGGGCCTAACTGATCTTAGAATATCTAATGGAATATACCTCTTTCAATTTTGTGTGTATGTGCTTCATGGCAAAAATCAGAAGGCTGCCGATATCCTTTCCTGCATCGCTTCCAAGCTCCTTTCCATCTGTAGTCTTTTCTCCTGCAAACTTCTTGTGGATGAAGTCAAAATTGCATGACAGGTACGCAGGTGCTCCTTCCAAACAGATGAGGGGCTGGACCTCCTCACCAGCAGCTTCCAGCAGGAATGCCATCTCTAAAGCCAAGCAGGCACCGTAGGACAAACCAATGAAGCGGTATGGACCATGGCTCTGAATCTCCTCGATCCTCGCCACATAGTACTCTGCCATCTCTGGAATGGTTTTGTTGAGGACAGCAGTCGTGTACTGCACCCCGTAGCAGGGCAGTGGCATCTGCTGGGCAAACTCATCGTATACAGAGATTGAGCCTTCGATGGGATGAAGCAGGAACAGCGGGGAGAGGTTTTCATCGGCGATGTCATTCATTTTGATGATTGTGTCCTTTGTGGCAGCAGACAACATGGAAGGTGAATTGTTGAAGGCTTTGGCAAACTGCTTCCCTTCATCTTTATCAGTCTCAGCTCCAGCATTCTTGGCATCTGTCTGAGTACTGGATGCCTCATTGCAGGAGTCAAGGTCAGCCAGCTTGTGCATGGTCAGCTGCCTCAGTTCCTTCATGCCCATACGGATGCTGTAGTCCCTCTCCAGGGTCTGCTTGACTTCCACACCCATCAGAGAATCCAGACCAAGATCAGACAGCGTGGCATCCTGGCTGACACTGCTAGGGTCATTCAGTCCAAGGATGTGAGCTACAGAGTCGACGAGGCTGACCTTTGAACCATGGTTGCTGGTGGCATCCATACGCTCTGCAAGGACAGTGGAGGAGACGACAGGACTGGACTGGGACAGGAAGCAGTCCAGGGTAGCCAGACAAGAAGGCATCCTCTGAGCCATGCAGCCAATGATAATAGTCTCGTTGCCACCCATGTTATCGACCACAACACCAACATCACCAATAACTCCCCATTGGATGGCCAATCCTGTAGAATAAACAGAAGAAACTTACAAAAATCAGACTCCATCCCCTTTTCAATTCAAGGGTTTTTAACCTTTTGGAGACGATGTACTTCTAAAGAAGCTGAGATATATTCCTAATATTTTGACAAAGTTTTCCACTTCTTTTACCAGTATTTATGGGCTAAATCCTTCAATCTCCAATTTCTTTTGATTAAAAAAAAAACCATGCTTTTGTTTAAATGGACTTTAACCCTCCTTTTCTTTTTTTACACCATTCATTTGTTCTTAAATGATATTCTGATATTCGACATGTCAAGTGTGTCTTGAAATGTTGTGGATAAGATTTGGAAGGAGCCATTTTACTACCTGGAAGTCCATCGGATCTTCTCTTCTCACACACCCTCTCCATAGAAGAGTTGGCAAAGCCATAGTTGGTCTGTCCAGCGTTACCACGTCCACAGATGAATGAGGAGAACACAACAAACCATTCCAGCTCCTGATTACACAATCGTCGTGTCACAAGGTCAAGGTTCATGGTGCCTTTGACCTTTGGGCTGCAGCATTCCTGGAAGGTCTTCTCAGTTTGGTTTTCAAAGAGACCATCTTGCAAAACCTTCCAACAGAAAATGAAAGTCAATATGATATTAAATAACATTAAGTCCAGAACAACCCATAAAAGGACTGATTTTGGATGAAAGCAGATAAAGTTATCTTCAACAAGTTTTTTTTAGTTTATTTTATATTTTTAAGTCTATCAGACTGAATGATTCTATGCATAAATTAGCATTTTAATGAATATAAATTACAAGGAAAATGAACATTTCACGAAATGTTACTATAATTATGTATACAGAGTGAGTCGGAAAAAAATATCATTTTGAAGTTGTCTAGTGAAAAGTATGAACATTTAATCGTGGATTTCATCCTATGTCTTGTTAGAGTCATCCTCCTAGCATCTGTGGGTAGTCCTTTCATTTGGATCTTCGCATGCATGACAGAACAACAAACAATCTTCTGAAGACAGCAAAATCTCACTTGTGCCAAGTGGCTGGGTGAAGAAATAAATTGAAAATCTATTACTTACATGGATGTGCATCTACAAAGACATACACCCATGCATACCATCTTTTAAACACACACACACACACAAGCCACATACACACACATACCCTCACCACTCACACCCACATACACCCCACTCACACCCACATACGCCCCAGACACATACACATACACATTACGTATCTCATTCAAACCAATACACATACAAATACACACCCACACCCTCACCAACAAATCAATTTGAGATTTAACTACCCACCACTGCTAAGTTGAAGATGCCTCCAATTTCTCCAATCTCCTGGCTTTCCTTGATAAGAAGCTCTGCTTCCTTCTGCTTGCCGACATCTCTCTTAGAGATTTGAACCCTGATCTCTTGGTCTCGCCAGCAACTGATACGGTGAGCTTGGTATCCTGTTCTCACTCCAGAGCGGGAGGTCAAGACAAGATTTCTTGTCCCTTTAGGATGTGACAGAATATCGAGAATATTATCATTCATTCAGTATCCAAAACTGTATAAGCCTTTAACTGAATTGAATCGAATTGAAAGTTTTATTATCATTTTATCACAGCCAAGGGCTGATTGGAGAAAGATTTACAGAGTAAAAAACATAATATATAAACATAAACAGTGAAATGTGTTATGTAAAACGTAAACCAACAATGAAAGTACACATGATGATTTTAGTACAAACTTTGAAAATATAAAATAATGATTAAACCAGTTTCATCCTAAATGCATCAGGGGAAATTCAGATGACTGTTAGAGATAATTACATCAGATACACTTTTTATGCCTTTGTTATGGAAGCCTATTATGCATGAGACCAAACCATCTGATGAGCAAGGAAACTTGATGCCCATAGTATGGAACAAAGAAGAAAAGCACAGTTTTCGCTGGTGCACCTTCAGAGATAGCTAACCATCTTCACAAAACGCTTATTGTATTATCACAGTTTTAAGCAAAGAAAATGTGGGGGAAAAATATGGGGAGAAACAAAGAAATACATTTTTTTTCACCTCTGTCAATGAGCCATTGGGCAAGCTCAAGTCCGAAGCCTCCCAATCCCCCGATGATGATGTACACCTTGCAAGGATGGCAGCTGTTCTTGGCAACTGCTAAGAACTTCTGAGGAGCAGGTGCAACTGTCTTTTGTTGTTCCTCTCTTCTAACCTGCATGAAGAGAAGAAGAAAAACAAAACAAAACAGGTACGTGTACCGAGTGAGTAAAAAAAAAAAAAAAAAAAAAAATTGAAGTATGAATGTTTGAAGGAATTGGATGTTTTGGACTGTTGGAGACAGCAAATTCTATACTTTAGCAGCAGTATATTTAGATGATTTTTCTTTTTAATGACAAAATATATCATGTTACTGTTAATACTTTTAAGACTACATGTAGCTTTATAGACATCATGAAATTATGCCAAAGTGTTTTGCGCTATACAAAAACTTTTAGCTTTTAGCTTTTATAACATTTTGCTAATGATAGGGCACACACATTGTGGATCAGTTGGCATCGCTTTTAAGTAAGCTAATGGACAAAACCTTCTCTTACCTGAATAAGGACCTTCCCAATATGTTTCCCCTGAGCCATGAAGCGGAATGCAGACTCCATGTTATCTCGCTGGAATGTAGTGGCATTGAGAGGGCGCACTACCCCTGATAGAATTCCGTCCTTCATGAGCTGATACACGATCGGCCAGTCAGGGTTATCAGCGTCCATAATGCGATCTATGTGAACACCGTGGAAGGAGATGTTCTTCAAGAACATTGCCGTGCCTTATGAGGAATTAAGCAAACATCACTAAATAAGAATAATAATAATGCAGATTTGTAATATGCTCACATTGGACATACTTAAACTTACTTCAACTTTATCACTTGAGACCCTGACTGAGGGGGAGGGCTTTTCACACTCCCACTTCAGATCTTGGTGCCATAAAATATTAGCATGTGCAATGCAATCTATAAGAATGTACAAAGCGAGTCAGAAAAAAATGTCCCATTAGTCTGAAGTTGTTTTGTGAAAATTATAAACATTTAATCATGGGTGTCATGATTTGTCTTGGTAGAGTCATCCTCCTGACATCTGTTGGTACCCTTTTCATTTGGATTTTTGCACGCATGACTAAATTACAGACAATCTTCAGAAGACAGAAATATCTCACTTTTGCCAAGTGGTAAAGAATAAACAAATTGAGAATTTACTACTTTTGTGCTCCCACAAAGACACACACCCACACAAACATTGTAATGTCATTGACAAACACACAACCCACATACACACACATTCTCACAAAACACACATACATTCTCACAAAACACACACCAACATACAACGCACACATGCACACATACCATATTTCATCCACACACACACACACACACAAACACACCCACACCCCACCAAACACATCCACACACACACACACACACACCCTCACTCACACTTGCAAACAGTGGTAAGGGAATTACTACGTCCCAAACAATTAGTGATAATCTTGGTAAACAAAACATCAATGCCTAATCAGAAAAGGAGAATTGTGTGATGATGTGCATGCTGTGACGGAGGATGTATGTCTGCGTGCGTGTGTGTGTGTGTGTGTGTGTGTGTGTGTGTCTGTGATGAGATGGTCTGTGTGTATGTGTGTACACATATTCTTTCAACATTTGTTTTACTCTTCATCCATCCACTTGACACAATTCAGATTTTTGCAATCTTCTGAAGATTGTGTGTTACTCAGTCATGTGGGTAAAGTGAAAAGTGTACCAACAAATGCTAGGAGGACATATAATGAACCCATGATGTAATGTTCTTGTTTCATACAAAACAGCTTTAAAATAAGGGGTCTTTTTTTTTTTTACTCATTCTATTTTTTTTTTTCCAAATTAAAGTAGGCTTAATTAATTACCATAATGCCTTTTTTTTCTTCAAAAAATGTGCCAGACTTGAAAGTTAAAAAAAAAAGTATGTGAGGCACAATCGTCATGGAAAATATTGAGGTAGGGCTTGAAACCGTGCACTCACATTTCACAAATTAATTCCTAATTAAACCACCTGGATCAAGTCAAATAACTGAAATCACCACCATAATATTTTGTAAACAATTAATAATTAAACTTGGGTTTCCTTTATTTTTATACACCTTGTTTATTCTACAAATGAAATTACAGAGCACATACCTAGGCTGGTATTCTGTGAGAGATCATATTTTCCAATCTCCAGGAATCGTCCATGCATAGCAAGCAGCTTCAGACTAGCCTCCATCTTCTCAGCAGATAGTGAATTGAGGACCATGTCAACACCTGTCATGACGAAAGACAACTTAAAGACATAGAGGCTCTTGCTTTCATGGGGATGGATCATAATTTGCTGACCAGAGACTTTGTGAAAAGCACTGGAAATACCATATCTTGAAGCTATATTAATTTCTGGACACCAACAATAAATCCTGTCCGACCCCAGACTGCTTCGGGCATCATCGGTCTAAAGAAAGTGAGATTTAATGATTTTGCCATATGGAGCAATGGGTGG
Source organism: Paracentrotus lividus (assembly GCA_940671915.1). Taxonomy (NCBI): domain Eukaryota; kingdom Metazoa; phylum Echinodermata; class Echinoidea; order Camarodonta; family Echinidae; genus Paracentrotus; species Paracentrotus lividus. The sequence continues at coordinate 1,511,811 of CALNVZ010000218.1, read as the reverse complement.
AATAAACAAGGCATTACATAAGGTGATAGAAAACATCCATGGTGTCAAACAAACATAGAAAACAAAGTTTAAGTATTCCTAGGTTCAATATTTTTCTCATTTGTTGAAAGCACAGGTAATTTTCATTGCTCTGTTTTCTTTTAAATAATGATCAGATCCTTTAATAAAAAACAACTGAAATTTCAAATCACTGCTTTACTGTAATATGTAATCAAGACTTGTATTATTTTTAGCTTAGAAGACCTTACCCCTGCCGTTAGTTGCCTTCATGATATGAGGTTTGAAGCTCAAATCATGAGAGTTCGCAAAGCTTCCATCAGTCAGTGTAGGAAAGCATTGTTTCAAGAATTCTCTCTTTTCCTGGGTTCCTGGAGATGAAATAGGTATTGATATGGTGTCATTTTGGTAAAAAACCCCACCATTTTTAAATGTTCTGTAATAATCAATTAATACAATTCATGCTTATCATATTTTACCAACATATAAAGCCTCTATAGAGTAATTATTATTATCCACATATATTAACATATTTCACCATTATACTGCCTGTATACAGTAAGACGATTTCCTCTGTTATTGTCTAGTCAAAATAAAAGAAATAATTCAGAACTTCATTTATAATTATAATGTACACATACATGTATCACAAGGAACATTGTAACACAAGGTGCTTGCAGGGTAAAGGAAACACTAAATAAACTAATACATGTTGGCCTACTAACATATCTTTGAGGTATACAATTACTACACAAGAGATAAATGTTGAAAATTGACTATAAAGTCCTATATGAGTGCCATCCCTTGGGTAGGCTTGTCAAAGAGAGCACCAAAAATTATTCCTGGAATTGACAAAGAGAAGATTCAAGGAAGTGCATCAGAACTCACCACAGGTCGTGAAGACTCTGCATCCATAGCTGAGGGCGATACCGATGGCAGCTTGCCCCACTCCACCGGATCCAGAATGAATCAGAACAGTCTCCCCTTTTTTAAGTCGCCCACGGACCACCAAGGCATAGTAGGCCGTACAGTAGACCACAGGAACAGTGGCTGCTTGCTCCAGGGACCACGCACTGGGGATGTCAAATAGGAGATGGTTTTCTGCTGCTACGCAGGTGGCTAGGCCATTGCTCTGAACCAGCCCCATCACCCGCCTCCCGTTGTCAAGGCGACCAGAGAACTCCAGGCCTAGGATGCACTCCTTCTGTGCTAGTTCAGCTGTTTGTTAAAACCAATTCCAGTTAAAGTGAATTAGTAATTTCCAAAAAAAAAAAAGATTACTGAAGGGATAGAAAAGAATGAAATTTGATTGCTTGGCCCTAACAACAAATTCCTGAAAGTTTCAGAGCAAATGGAAGTCATTTACTTTATAAAACAATGAAAACAATTGAGGCTAGGCACAGGCCTACGGCCATGTATTGGAAAGCAACAGCATGTTGTTTTAAAAGCGCAACAGTAAGGGTTTTCAAAATATGAAATCATAGATAACTTGTAGGTAAAGTAAGCAACTGGCTTGTAAAATTCAAGGGATTCCAGACTGACCTATAAGTTAGAATCTTGGTGCATTGAAATAAAATGCAGAGTGGTACAATGAAAATTAATCTTTTGGAGCCTTTATTATGTTTACCTGGCAGTGCGTCTGGTGGAAGTTTGCCTGTAGCGAGCATGATGTCTCTGAAGTTGAGGGATGCATAGTATACACTGCACACGGACACATCCTGACCGAGCTGATCAGGGTTCATGTAGGTCATAGGTGAGGCCACCCAACGCAGAGTTGAAAGGTCACCACGGGTCAAGGTGTTGACATAGGCATGGCTGGTTTCTACCCTGGAATCATCAGGAGCTGTATGAAGAGATTGAATAATATTATATATATATATCCCTCATCATGTCCATTCATGATTATTATCGGGCAAGATTCCTTAATTATAATATATTATATAAATAGTGTACAATCTATCGTGCAATATACTGGATTATAAGTACGACAAATATTAAATTAACCCGAGTGCAGATTTTTTTTTCTCTGAGGCCGCAGGCCGAGGTGAAATAGATCTGCACGAGGGATAATTTAGTATTTGGAGTTCATATAGTCCAGTAATGTTGCAAGATGGAGCATTCACTATTTATTATAGTAAATAGACCCCTAGATCTTTCACCTTGCCTAATCTGGTTTTTTGTTTGCCAAATTTTTGGTGCTAATTAAGCTATTGTGACGTATATTGTTGCTCCGCATATCCATTGTTATCAACTTTTGGGCACACCATTTTACTGTTTTTACGCGCTAGTGCAACAATTCTCCCCATTCATTTAACATGGGCTTTACCCTCCAAAAAACAAAAGTTATATTGTACATATGTACAACATAACAAATTGAAAGTAGGTCACGTGGTACTGACCTAGCCGATCGCAACAGGTATTTTTCTACCACTATTTACTATATTGTTATATATGGGCCCATCCCCTGGTTGTGAGATAACCAAAATAATCCTGCCAATTTAAGGTTAAGATTATTTTTTCATAAAAATGAAGAAATTTACTTATAAATGCATATATTTTAAAGAAAATTTCATGAGCAATTCAAATATGGTGAAAATTAAGGGTCATTGGAAATTAAGGGGGACTTAAATAGGGGTTCTGAATTAAACATTTTGGGCTCTTCAAAAATAATTTTAAAATCCCCACATAAGATGATACTACTTCACCCTGCGTTGATATGAATGCCATTCTTGACATCCTCAGGAAATTTCCTTTCAGAATATATATTCTTTTGTAGGGAGAGGTTAAACATGTTTAACATTATGACACTTTGATCCTGAAAGGGGCAATATTTTTAGATTTTTCAATTGGTGATGTAACATAAAAAGGGGCGACTTGGGGGTGAGTTCCGACGCAAGGCTATGTTATTTAGTTTTTAAAGCATGATGATGACATTCGGAAACATTTAAACCATTTTATAGGTATTTAAATGGTCAACTGAATGAAAATAACTTAAATCATTTAAATATACTTGGTGTTCTAATAATTTTGGCCACCACTGTATATTATAACAAAATCCTTCAATATACAGTATGATACGTGACAACTATTCAACTAATTCTACAACTATTTAATAAATTCTTCTATCAAATAAATCTTTGAATGCATTTATTTGTAAACAATTTGAACAAAAAAGCCCTCCTAGGGACTAGCAGAGGACTATAAGGAATCGAACTACAAGATACAAGGTAGTGAAAATAAAAAGATATTGAGCACTGTGAGAGCTGAGGTGTAGTAAACTTACAAGTCTCTAAGAAGTCATGCCTGTATGATCCCCACTCTCCATTCTTGTAGACATTCATGAGAAGGTCTTGATTTAGAATGTGGTCCAACTGTCCGTTCAGTTGGCTGAAGTCAAGGTCAGATGTCTCAGGGTTAGCATTGAAGATGCATCTGGAATTAAATGACAGGATAGAAAGTCATACTTGATGTATTTCAATAGGTTGTTTATTTAATCTTATTTCCAAGGAAAAGACAAAAAGAATAAACGTACAAAAGATGGAAAAATCCAACAACTATAGTGCCTCAGGATGACAAGGCCTGAAAAGGGAAGGTGTCAGAGTCTGTAGCCTATGCATGAACATAACTCAATGTAATTCATTGCACTTCAATTATGCTCAATATATTTACCTGATTTTCTCCCCTCCTCTTTCAAGCTTCAGGCAGTTTGTCAATCCCACAATGCCACTGTGATAAGCTTTGTCCGAGAGCAACCAGATGTTTTCTCCAGAGGGCTTTTCCTCATACTCTACCATCTTATTCTGTAGCTCAGTTACCCATGAGTAGCTCTCATCATCTATGTTCAGGATGAATGGGGATGTGTCTCTGGACCTGGTAGTGCTCATCTTACGAAACAGGAAGAGAGTGGTGAAGAGTCCACTGCTCTTGATTGAGATTACCTCAAAGCCGTTAGACTTGAAAGCAGAAGTGAAGTTCTGTTCCGAGTCAAAAGTGCAAGTGTCAAAAGGAAAGATGTTACTGCCATCAGGTGATTGGGCGCTGGTGAGGTCATGAAGTATAACAAAGCCTCCTTCCTTGAGTGCTACGTTCATGTTGGACAAAGCTTCATCCAGGTCAGAGGTCATTTTCAAGAGTCCGTCTACAAGGATCAGATCAGCTCCGATGAGTCCATTTGGGGGAGTGGTTGCAGGATCCCAGATGTTGGTCTTGATGTGCATTGCCTCAAGCTCTTCCGTGGCTTCCTCAAGATTCTCATTGTCCTTTTCAGCGATGAAATAGTCAAGTTCCATTGTTGGCTGAGAGTGGAGGCAAGAGATAGCCCTGGGGTAGAGCTTGCCAGAAAGACCACCAATCTCGAGTACCTTCAACTTCAATGCATGTGTGTTCTCCCATACAACATCCAGTGCATTCTTGAAGTGCCTCCCATTTACAAGCCCTCGCATTAGTACATCATCCTGGCAACCTTCTGAAAGAACCTTGTGAATGTCCTCTGCAATACCTTCCTTTGGCTCCATTTCGCTTACCAATTGCAACGCCCTCAAGTAGCCACACTCTGGCTTCTCCAGGAAGAGTTTCAGCTCGATTTCATCCAGGACACAACTGACCTTCTGCTTATGATTCTCAAAGGGGAATTCGATTCCAGCTTCAAGAAACTTCTTCCTGGACAATTGAAGAACACTTTCAGCGTACCGAGCACAGATGTTGCTATAGGTCTTGAGGATAATGTCCTTGGATTCCAGGTTGCTTTCGTTGTAGGGCACAAAGTTGAAGTCCTCTACAATAGGCGGAGCATGCTGGGTGTGTCTCTTTGGTGCCACTGTTGCATGGAGGCCAGAGATCTCCACACCTCCTGCTCTGCAAGTGTCAGTGAATTGGTCCATTGTGACTTTGATTTCTAATAAGGAGAGGGAGAGAATAAAACAATACTATAAGCAAGTGAAACACTGTTTGGTTTTTCTACCTTTTGTTATGATAAAATCTCTCTGAACTAAAAAGGATTGTATATATTTTAGAATAAGGGAGTTTACAGATACAATCTGCGCATGCGCGAGTCTCCGATATCCACTTTCGGGGTCAGGCCATATGTACATAAAATGCGGCGACCGTACAGTCAACCCATGGGTCAACCAACCAACAAATTCTTATCAGACAAAAATCTAGCTGTATATTTCTTTTTGTCGGTTTTTTCCTTCTCGTTTGCCATGTTGAATAATATGATGAGACATTTTCATGACTTTAATTAACGTTTTCCTCCCAGAAAGTTGCAAAAACACCGACTCTGTACTTATGCACACCGGTCCGAATATCGAGATTTCAAGCCCCGTTAGTTTTGGCGAACTCAATGCCGCTTTGCCGTACGCGAGTTGGTAACTTACAAATTTCGCTTTCAGTTGAGAAAAGAGACTTAAATAAACATGGTATCAAAATAACGATAGGAATAAGTATACACTGGCTATCTCATCAATAGACAAGTGCGATTCTTCATCCTTATTTTCACAATATGAGCGATAAAAAGCATGAAAACCATATGTAAATCAAAAGGTGTCATAGACTTCACACATAAGAATTCCTGATATAGAGGAGTCCACGTACTATATGACCCCTGACCCAATGACGTCACAGAGCTCCTATCGGTAACTGTAAACTCCCTTATTGGTATTAGAGAATTGCCTAGTAAAACCAGAATCCTGTAATTTATACACATAAAACTAAAGCCTAGCTTCTAAAGGGGTCCTAAAACCAATTCATATACGCTGTAATATAATTGATGTGTTAATGTACTCACTATATATTTATATATGTATATTAATGTGATGATACTGTGATGATTTTGGTTTTGAATAAATAAAATTGACTTGACTTGACTTGACATAATTATGTGCTGCACTTGTAACATAAATGGATTGTACGTCATATAAAATTTTTAACTAACTACCCACCTTGAGTTCCATCCACTTCCACATCAGCGAGTGCAGGATTGACAGCGATGCGCTCAATTCGAGTTGGTAGGCAGAGGCATCGGATACCCCTGTGTCTATTGAGGAGAGTGACTTGGAGCATAGTGTCTGTGAAGCTCACCCAGTTACCAGACCATGACAGTGTTCCTTCGCTCGCTATGAATTGATACAAAAAAGAGAGAAAAGATGACATGTGAAAAGGACAAGCTGAGTTCAAAAATTAAAAATGCTTTTTTTTTTTATGAGTAAGTGCAGCTAGGGCCCAAATAACACTCAGATAGCCTGCTAAATGAATTACTCGGTGGCAAGCCTGCTTTTCAAGGGATCTTTTAACATCATCCATGATCTATAAAAAATTTACTCTTCCAGCTAATGATGTAATCATAATTGCAAACCTTTAGGTCAAACAGGAATCTCTTGAGATTTTGAAGCTAATCAGTCAATTAACTGCCAAGATATTACTGACTAAATACATGTATCACCATAATCATAAGCGTATAAGTTAACACTGCACTCTATGGAGGGAAAATAATCACATACTCACTTTATATTTTGAAGTACATGTATGTAGTGATGCTTAGGATATAAAATTTTCTGAGTTTTCTCTTAACACAATTATTACATGCACTGATAGCATGTAGAGCACAACAGCTCAGATCTTTGCAATGCTCCATAAAGTTACTCAATACCTGACCTTGACACTTACCATCATCTTTGACCCTGATGATGCCCTGGAAGTCTGGACCATACTCATACCCTCTCTGTCTAAGCTCCTTGTAAACATCATCTTTCTCCAGGATGATGGCTCCTCCTGGAGAGAAATCTCTGAAAGGTCCTGTTTCTGCAGGATCTCCCTCAACAGGTTGCCTTTTTGCAAGTGGAGTGTCTAGGACAAAGATCTTCCCAGATACAGCCAGTTGGTCTCCGTCGCCGACCTCAAAGCAGTTGGAGCCAGGAGAAATACGAACCTCCAGGTCAATGGTACCTGCAGTGAACAAAAATTATGTCATTACAGAATATCAACTGTTGAAGTGACACGGTACAAGGATGCCAAAGCTGTCATATCCTTTATTGCAAGTATTTTAACAATTTTTATATTTTAAACTTATACTATCTCTGTCATATACAGTACATGTAGCCAATAAAGGCAAGATACATGTGTGAGCAATCAATCTGACTGGCAATTGCAGCACACCAGCAAATACATGTATGCTGGTAAAAAATAGGGTGCAACATTTAGGATAAAAGCATTGGGCTGGACTAAATGCCATTTAATTTCATGGTTGATCTTTCATTCTCAATATGTGATAAAGCTGAAGAAAGAATGGCTTACCTGTCTTCGGTACGATAGTTGCCTGGTGTATGGTGACGTCTTTAAACTCAACAGACATCTGATTGGGCATGGTGTTTCTCATTCTGGCCAAGGCACGCCAAGCAAGGCACAGGTAGCCGGTAGCAGGGTACAGGACACGTCCATCGATGCAGTGATCCTTGATGTAGGCATCTTCTGACTCTGGAGACACATCTTTCATTGTGAACAAAATTATGCTTAGCTTAATAGTGAATAAACTACAGAGTGAGTCAGAAAAAAAATTCCCATCATTTGAAGTTCGTCTTGTTTGAAGCATTACTATTTAATAATGGGTTTCATGATATGTCTTGGTAGAGTCATCCTGTCAGCATTTATTGGTACCCTTTTCATTTTAATCTTTGCACATATGAACAGACAATTTTCAGAAGACCGTAAAATCTCACACGGGCCAAATAGATAAAGATTAAAAACAAATGTCGACAAAATATCTGTACATCAATACACACACACCCTCTAACCACACACACACTCCAACAAACACCTATCCTCCCTCACACACACACACACACACACAATTCACAGTTATGTAACATTTCCCTTTTGATGTACGTTTTCTTTACCAAGACCATCACTAAATGTTTGGGACATACATGTGTAGTTATCCCCAAACAACTGTTTGTGAGTATGAGTGAGGGTGCGTGTGTGTGTGAGTGTGTTTGTTGAGGGTGTGTGTACATGTATGTGTGTATTCTGGTGTGGATGGAACAGGGTATGTCTGTGTGCAGGTGTGTATGTGAGTGTGTGAGGATGTATGTGGGTGTGTGTTGTGAGAGTGTGGGTGTTTATGAGGATACATGTACATGTGGGTGTGTGTCTTTGTGTGTTTACGTATTATGGAATAAATTCTCAATTTATTTTTCATCTAGCAACTTGACATAGGTGAGACTTTACCGTCTTCTGTTATTGATTGTCTGTTATTCAGTCCTGCGTGCAAAGATTCTAATAAAAAGGTTACCAACAGACGATAGGAGAATGACTCTACCAAGACATATCATGAAACCAATGATTAAATATTCATACTTTTCACAAGACAAAATGATGGGACATTTTTATTGACTCACTCTTTATAAGTAAATGTATATTATTAAGATTGCTTTTAAAATATATATGAAGGTCATACAGGTTCTTAGCATTTTGCCAAATGTATCACATAAGTTGTTGTAACTTAATTAGTTAAGGCGCACATTATGCCCTTTCCTGATGTTCTAGCATATAGTGCACATGTAAGTGGTGACCAAATATATGTGAGTGCAAAGTGAAATCAAAAAGATATTCCATTCCTATTTCTCATATTAAGTGGTAACTATGTTTATAATATTTTGAAAAATATTCCAGGAATAGTGACATTTTATTACTTTTTCACATTGGCTTTGGCCTTGAACAAGTTGTCTTTGATGATCTTGATATCCCTTAGCTTTCAGCACAATCCCTCCCTTCAATACCACAAGGTACAATATATCTGAATAGGGACACTCACCAATGCTGAATTCTGTGACTGTTGGACTGCTGCCCCCTTGCTTCAAGAAATCCTCCACTTTTGGAACATTCCATTCCTGCGAGTGATCCCATCTAACGGCCGGAGCTATAGAGGGCGTGCTCACAGACACCGGAAAGTCAACTGCTGGGTAGATGCCCTCTAGGTTGACACTGATACCGCTGGCATAGAGTTTACCAAGGTTGGTCATGAAGAAGCTGAGATTGTCCGATTCCTTTCGGTTCATGAGGCTGAGGAATTCAACTTTGAAAGGCAGAGTTCTCTTCAAGATGGCCTAGTTTTGAGTATTGAGAAATTGTTCATATTGGAATATTGATATATTGTTCATACTTAAGTGCAGTTTCAAATTCATAACTTGAATAATCTCTGGCCAACAAAATGATTAATTATCAATAAAAAGCTCTCTTAGAACTCAAGTATAACATTTTATGGATAAAATCGATACACCACCTCTTGTTATTGTCAGAATTTTTTTTTATTTTCAATTCTTTCTCTAACATCCTTATTCCGTTCTTTAGAAAAAATTATTGCATCAATCCATTTCAAATTTTCAACAATCGTTAACCACAGTTGACGAGAGGTTGAGGAGTATCCGCAAGAACAAGAAGACTAAATAATTACTTTTTATTCACTGTCATTAGCATAACATGACGTCATCTACAAATGAAGCATTTTTTAAAATTTTATTATTTCTATATGATATGCCTTTAAATGATTTCATAATATAACCATTTCATATTTTACGACATGAAACTTCAAGTCATTACGCACTATAAAATGCTCAAAATTACATTAGAAAATGTAAAGTAGGCCTAGAGTATGTTCCAGGTAATTTTAAGCATTCCAAACCTATGTGTGAGCATGTAGGCTATATGTCAGAGATATGAATTCATAATAATGGTCTGAGAACTTCATTCCTACTTCTTCTCACCTATATATGCCAGTTTTGCACCGAAATCATATAGCCTTTGTACAAAATTCAGTTTAAATGTTTCTCAATAAAACATTGGGTGTTGTAGCTGAGACAATATTCTATGCAAACACACACACAAACATATAACTTTTAAAGGTCAAAGGTTACAGCTAGGTTCTTCTCACCTTCAACAGGCAGTGAGGAGCAATCTCTATGGTAACAGCATTGTCTGGAATCTTTGTTAGACCCTCTCTGAAGAGAACAGGGCTGACCATATTATTAACCTGATAAGCTGCCAGCGACATGTCAGAGGGTGGGGGGCAAGGGTCATTTGATGGTGAGGTCACAGAGGTGCTAATCCAGCGGTTGGTTGCTGGGCGATTCTTGGTGATCACCTACAAACAACATTTAAAAAACAAATACCTGATAGTAATTTATGGTTTTGGAATACATTGATCATATTTTAAACACTAAAAGAACTTCACTATTTCTGTGTTCATTTGAATCAGTTGAAATTATGATTATTTTCTAAAGTACTTATCTTATCCTATGTAAGACAGGATTTGTCAATTACTTTTTTATGAATTTTTTGTTCTTAACATTATCACACAAAAGTGAGCGCGCTGAAATCATCTGAGTGACTAGAATTCAGTCCCATCATGTATTGCAATAAAACAACCATATGCATGTATAGAGAATAAATATGACCTATGGTGATTTAAAATGATAAAAATATTTTGAGACAACAGGAAATTGATTGTTCATGCTGTTTTCATTAACTATTTGATAAAAGATATGAGATGCAAGCACCCTTTTCTAAAGGCATGATTGAACCTGATCAAAATCCAAAATTATCAAAAGATAGCTTCTTTTTTTTTTGGGGGGGGGGGGGGGGGGTTGTGGGGGTTGTCTTGAAAATATTTTTAAAAATTGATACCAATTGCACAATATACAGTGCATCCCAGAAAAAAGTATACCCAACTTTGAGAGCCTCATATTAAAATATTATAGCTTGTGTGACCTTGAAATATATATCATGATAAAGAGCAACTCATATTCTTTTTAATGATACCAAACTCATACCTGTGTTGTGACGGATGACTAAGCAGCTTTAAAAAACAAGCGTAAAAAGTGCCCTGTCCCAAGTTTGAGCAAAAGCAGCCCTTGCATTTCAATAGATCAAGTAATCCTTTGTGCCTAATGAATGGACTCAGGAAGGCTGACCTCAAACAAACAATGAATGATCAGAAGGCCAGGGCTGCTTCTCAGACAACTTGGTACAGATCACTTTTGACCAATGTTTTTAACACTCGAGTGTTCAGTCATCCATGACAATATCGGTATGATTTTGGTATCATTAGATAAAATATGAGTTACTCTTTGTCATGAAATTAAAATTAATTACACATAAGTTATACAATTTTAATATGAGGCTCTCAAAGTTGGGTATACTTTTATCTGGGACGCACTGTATACAATGAAAAGTCAGGAATACATAATCTTACCCTTTCCAGAGCTTTGAGAAGCATGGGTGCTACCGGGTCCATGTGAGGGGAGTGAAAGGCTACGTTGGTACTATTGACCGATCGGGCAAAGATGCCTTCGGCCTGCAGCTCTGCAACAAACTTCTCCACCGCATCCCGATCCCCCGATACGGTGACACTGTCCTCGGCATTGTGACAGGCAGGGACTACCCCAGGTGGGACCCTCTGTTTGGTCTCTTCCCAAGAAAGACCTTTAATTGGACAATGGACTCAAACTTAACATTTCAAACGTAGCTAAATTATATGTTCTTATCATACTTATGCTCATTGCTAACTAGCTGCTCACCTTTCTTCACCGCTTCTCTCCCTTTCTGTTCTGATTTAATTTCTGAATTTTCTTTATTTTCTAGACATCGTTTTCGTACCAACTTTTTTTTCTTTCCCCCTCTTTTTTCAAGAAGGTGGTCAGGAACCTTTTTTGTTTGTTAATACAACAAATATATATCTATTTGATATTCTAATTATTAGATACTTGCCACTCGTCATTTAGTTATTATTATGGTATAATTTGTCCAATTTCAAGTAAAAATATGATATAAAGTTTAGCTTTTCCAGTAATAAATATGTATGCATATAACTAATGATAATATTTTGTGAGGAACTAATTCAGTTTCAGCATGAAAGTTGAGAAAATTATAATTTCCAATGTGTACACTCACTAACAGCAGCCATAGCTCCGGGCGGAAGCTCCGCCTCCATGACACAGCGCCCCCTCCAGTATGCGGTTAGAACAGTCTCTTCGGCCGTCAGACTCTCATCTGCATAGCCACACCCAAGCTCACCGACCGAATGGCCTATCATACCATCAGGTTCTATTCCCACTGCTTTCATACAATTGACCAGAGCAACCTGAAGCAATCAAGATGGCTTAGAGTATAAGAAAACCTTGTGGTAATGAATAAAAAACAATCTCTTACATATTCTAATCAAACAAAATATTATTTTTACTGAAATGTTCATACATTGTCCATTTGTACACTTTGACAAAAAAATCTTTTGAAGAGAACAAATAATTTCTAGGCTGTGAAAATTGCAAATGGCAGCTCAGAACTTCCTAGACCGAGATACCTTTAGCAATTAAGTGTTCAGGTGACAGTGACATCACCTACCATTTGATGTCTTGGTAAATATGGGCCCACTTTGCAAAAACATAATGGGAACAGAAAGTGGACAGAGCTACTAACTACTACTAGATCGAGGGCAGAATAGCATTTAGCCTGTGCCATCTCGGGCTCCATGAACATAATTTCTCCAAACAAATCTGTCTTGCATGACTGTTTGTAGTTCCTGGTTGCTAGAAAGTCCAGTATCTTTTTTGAGTACATTCACAAAAGTATCTCGGCAACGTCCTCTTTTCCTGTTGCCTTGCTTTGGTTCCCAAAGGATGAGCGGGTTGGCAGAGAGTTCGGGATGTCGCATACAATAACCTGCTAGTTTCAGCCTCCCCTATTAACGGTAGGGCTAAATTCAAGTTAGCCCTACCCAATGTATAGTTTAGGGTTTAATAAAGAAAATTTGTACTGTGATAGTAGCATACTGTATGACTCAACCCTGAGAAGCAATTATTTAAGACATGGATGTCTGTGGCCTAAAACCCTTGACCTTTCTACTCTAAAGATCTAATCAGATTGTCTTCCTATCGTGATCTCATCAAGTTTGAAATTCGTAAGTGGTTCAAATTACTTAACTATACATGTAGTACCACGGATGTTTTCCATGGCCACGCAAAAAAAATTCTTTAAAAATCATCATCGCGCCTGCTTGAAGGACAGGAGGAACTTGGTTAGAAATCTAGCTATATTGCATACACAGAATTTTAAAATCAGTGTAAACCTTTTTCTGCCTATTTGAAATCTTTACCAGTATACGATGGCTTGAAAGTAATCATCATTTTCCTTTTCTTACATAGATGCTCGCAATGGCTGAGTATGAATTCATGGTAGACTGCAGATGTTCCTCATGGCATTCCAGGATGATGCTTTTAAGGTTCATGGAATCATCCTCCTCCTTGAGCACATCATGGAGGTAATCTATGGTGTCTCTGAAAGGTTTGAGTACCATCAGGTCCTTGCCCATACCGGCCCACTGTGAACCCATGCCAGAGAACACATACCTGAAAGCCGTGAAAATAGATTTTTAGGTTATCCATGGAGTCTGAACCAGCCCAATGTGAACCCATGCTGGAACATGCATTGTAAATACACATGTATCTACAAAATGATAAATGAAAAGTAAGAGGATAGGCCTATACACAGAAGAAATTGCCACGACCAGAGACATTTAAAGTCATTTAAAGGAAAATCAACATTTTGCGCTGTCATATTGCTGAAATTTTTTGTTTATCTTTGATTCTTTTCTCTCACATCTTCCACAAATTTTGATACTATTTTAGATAAGATATAAGAGAGCATGCAAATGAAAAGAAAGGAGGAGGGGCTAATTTAATAATTATAAATTTTCACCCTCAAATGTTTATGATAATGAGGCCATTACCTGGAATTCAATGGCTAACTGTGTGACCCTTGACTTTTGACCGTCTGTCTCCAAACTAGCTATCAAATCACCTTCTTTTGACCAATGATACACATTATCTGGTAAGTTCACACCTCAAATGATCTTTAGAATGTGCAATAATTATGCACACACCAGGAATTTCAGAAGTTGACTTCTCTCCCTTTAAATTTGATGTGCTGTCTCCAAAATGTAATCAGATCATTTTCTAATATGTTAACAAATATCAAGTATTTCTCAAGATATTTGGATAAAAGGAAAGTGGAATTGATTGCGAGAGGCATGGATGGACAACCCCAATACCATTAAAGAACAACTTATCGTAGTGACATTAAGAGAAAATGAAAGAACCGTACCATATTGGTCTCCTTTCTGGCGCTGACACTTGCTTGATCTCCGAAGTTTGCTCTGACGCAACCAGTGTGTAACCTCTATACGGCATACCATTGAGAGGTGCATTGGCGATCTGGTCATAGAGACTCTTCAGCTCCACACTCTCCTTGTTCTTCTGAAGATGGCTGATCTGTTCCTGGACTCCTTCTTCAGTACGGGATGCGCAGAGGACGAGACGTGGGGATGGACTGGCCGCTTCCACCTTGGCTTCTGATTTCTCAAAGGGTTTGACGATGACGTGAACATTGGAACCACCAAAGCCGAAGGAGCTGATGCCTATGTAGCCTCCATTGTAGGGCGTTGTCTCAGTGATGACCTTCATGCGGCCATCATGCAGGGCGGTTATGTTAGGGTGTGGTTCGTTGAAGTGGATGTTGGGCGGGATAACCCCTTTGTTGAACACCAACATGACCTTAGCAAGGGCTGCTAGACCGGATGTCGGCTCGCTGTGACCCATGTTGGATTTGACGGAGCCAATCAGGAGAGGTCTCTCTGGGGTGCGGTTCTGGCATAAGACTGCTGCGATGCCATTGGTCTCCTCAGGATCTCCTACCTTGGTTCCTGTGCCATGGGCCTCAAAGTACTCCACATCATCAAAATTGATCTGGGCCTCACTGTACAACTGTCGAAGAAGGCTCTGCTGAACTTGTCCCGATGGATAGGTCACTCCTAAAATAAGACAAAATAAGAAGTGATAAAGATAATGACATTACCTTTGTCTGCTTAGAGCTGCTAAAAAAGAAGCAAAGGAATCAAATCTTAACCTGTTGGAGACAAGCTTATTTTGCTGTAATACGCATTTTCCATAAACCTCAGCCCGACTATATACGGCTCAGTCCTCAAGGGGTTACCATTAAATTTTTTTCCTTGCGATTCAATCAGTAACCTCCACCCTGTCCCAACCCCCCCCCCCCACAACAACATTCAGACGTACCTTGCTCTTTGTAACCATCTGTATTGGTACCGAGTGAACTAGACTTCCATATGCTCTCTTACACACTGACTTTCTGGAGATGTATAGTGCTACCTACCCTCTGATCGACAGTAGCCATCACCTGTAATGAAATTTCAAATTATTATTAGTAACAAAACAAAACAAGATGACTCCTCGACCGCGCGCGGTCGAAATATATGCCTCCGCCATTGCCAGATCAGAAAAATATCGCACATTCATCTATTCATTTTGCATTATAGAATGACATTTTTTACCTTGACCTTTGACCTTGTGACCCCAAACCTAATCAGACCATATTCCTCTAGTGATAGATACTACCCTTAAATTTGTATATTCTTAATTGGTTCCCAAGATATTGCGATGACAAACTCAATACATGGATTTTCACATCTTGACCTCTGTGACCCTTGACCTTTGACCTATATAATCCATAATCTAAACGATCATCTTCCTATAGCGGTAAATACTACACCTAAGTTTGAAGCTCATATCTCAAATGGTTCTTGAGATATCACGATAACGAGCTCAAAATATAGAATTTCACTATTTTTTACCTCCGTGACCTTGACCTTCAACCTACATACTCCAAAATCTAATCAGATCATCTTCCTATGGTGGTATATACTATCCCCAAGTTTGAAGTTGATCACTCAAATGGTTCTTGAGATATCGCGATAACGAGCAAGCGGGACGTACGTACGGACGTACGGACGGACGGACGTACGGACGGACGGACAACCCGAAAACATGATGCCTCCGGCACCACCTTCGGTGGCGGAGGCATAAAAAAGACGTGTCAAAGGAGACAGGGTCACTACACCCTTTTCTTTCATTAACACAATTCAAAGCAAACCAATAATACATCCATTCCACTGATCCCCAAATGTCAGTCTCAGCGGGTTCGATGAAATTTTAGCCGACAAGCATGTTTTGGTGTCCCTGCTTTGATGATACCCACAAGATATCCAACATTTCATTTTAGATAATCAGATTAAAAACTGGTAGCTGTGTGATACCTGTCCGCCATTTTCATCAGCTTGTCCAATCCATCAAATTGATGTCAGCGGGGTATATACATTGAAGGATGACCTGACTATAAACTATTTAAAATGAGACTTAATTAGTGCCAGTTAAAACAAACAGAAGGGCAGTTTGATAGGGGCAGTTTGAAGGGCAATGGCATGCTTAGGCGGTACAGGTGGGTACAGGTTGAAAGGAAGGTATTTATAAGCATTTTGTTATTGGCTTAAGGGTCAGCTTACTTCTTCAAAAAGGCAACACCTGAATTATTGTGCAAAAGCAGAAAAATCATAAAACTTTCTGTGGGGGAAACAGGAAAAGGAATCACTATAAGACAAATGAATTTAAAGACAGTTTCAGCAACACTTATGTACCTCTACCATATCCGTGGGAGGCAATATATCTAGGTTGCCTCAAAGACAAGTTCGACTGTAAGGATGTTCTGAATCGAAGGTAAATACAATGAGACTACTTACCAGAAATGTCAAATGACTTAGATTGTCCGTCTGGAGCAAGAGCCCCTAACCTGAGGAATTCTAGAGAGCTGTGAGGTTTCATGAGAAGGTTGCTAGCTCCAACAATGGCTGCATCACAGTCACCTCTCCGGATGTCCTGAATGGCATTGTGCAGGGCCATGAAACCGGAGGAACAGGCAGTATCAATAGAGTAGCTAGGACCTGTCAAGATAATGCAGAAATTATTACACTTTTGATTTCCATCAGCATGGTATATAGAAACAAAACCTTGAAAAAAAAAGAACAAAGAAATTCTAAATACATTAATACCTTCTAAAATGCCCTCTTCTCCCCTTCCCCTGCTCCCAAGCTGATCTTACTACTCTTTCGCCTAATGGGATCACCTGTGTTCAGTACTTAAGGGGTAGAGTCTAGTTCAGAATTGGATTCCCCTAAGAATCAACAATGTATAGCCTACTACAATGTATGATCTTTAAATGTAATCAGATATAATTAAAAATCAACTAGAAGAATAAGAGAAAAGACTCGAGAAGAAGAAGAGAGTTCTTAGAAAATTTAAAGTTGGTGTTGTATATGTTTTGGTAAATCTAAAAAATATAAACTTTCAAATTTTCAGTTTGAGATTACTCAAACATCACTTGAAAATGAGATATAAAAATCATAAAGATATAAAATTACCTCTGAAATCAAAGGAGTATGAAATCCTGTTTGCTAGCATAGCTCGGCAAGTTCCAGTTACACTGTAGCCCACAAGAGTTTCAGCATCACTGCCAAAAGCCTCCGCAGCATCTGCCACAGTGCAACCAATGTATACACCCGTCTTGGTCCCTCGTAATGACTTTGGATCAATACCTACATAAAAATATTGGAATTCTGTCAATTAGTTTAATATGTTAAAGGTATTAAGGCTTAATATGTCTTCAAATGGAAACTCCAAATTAATTTACTAGGAAACTCTAAATTTATGAATTTTCTAGCAAATTCTACTCGAACAGTCAAAGCGTGCCTACATTGCAATCTTTTTCCTGTGGCTATGCTGCCTGAATATTGTAAATTTTCCAGAGATTGCACATGACTTATAAAAAAAATTGATGTAAGGATTGATCTCTAAACATTCCATATAGGCATTGGCCTATAGTTGCTAACTACTTATTATTTGAGGTTTGGTTTAATTCTAATACAACATGAAGATCCATTACGATTCTGCCTTTTTCTTCACAAATTTTCTCAAAGACTTGTTCACTTCCAAGACCATCCTCATTCCCATCTATAAAGTAGCCCCATCTATATCTCAATAGTTTTCTCTTTGTGCAACTGATCAAAAATGCTCCTTTCTTCAGAAAAAAAAGCACTTTCCACTCTACACCCTTCTTTCAAATTTGTTTAGCCTCCTCTGCTATTAATTACATAATTCTGAGATATTCAAATGTAACCTACCTCCATCTACAATAGCCTCATAGGCTACCTCTAGTAGAATCCTTAGCTGAGGGTCCATGGTGTTGGCCTGTTTGGCGTGAACTCCAAAGTAGGTGGCATCGAATCGGGAGAGATCCTTCAGCTTCCCATTGCGAGGCGGCAACCCAAAAAGACCTTAGAGTAGAAAAAGATTTATTAATAATGATATACAGTCTGTGTCAAATAAAATGGTACAGTCGGGGAAAAAATAATTTAGATGTGAAATCTTTCAAATAATGTGTGTATGTAGCACCAAATTAATGCGGGAAGATTTTCCTTGCTGATGCACTTTGTTCTGTATAATTTGCTTTCGTTAAACAGAAGTTATGCTTAAATTTGTGAGACGAGGGGAAAAAAAATAAAAATCAAAAATCAAAATTACGCACGTCTATTGTTCCATTATGCGAAACCTACACAAAGGCATGGACGTCGCGCGAAAATGGATTGTAGAAAACTGGTCATATCTCAAAAATTATAGGACCAAATGTGATGAAAAAAATTGCATAAGAAAGTCCAATTATCCTGCTTCATGAAAATGCCAAACAATACCAGGTTTTAATTAATGTTCACTCTTTAAAAAAATGTTTTCTGACTGTACCAATTTTTTTACACAGACTGTACATTATTCAATGGGATTATCAAAGCTTTTATAATGTAATCTTAAATCATATTATGTACCCTTAGCGTGTCACAGACACATTTCCGATTGTACTAATTATCTATACAATTGTAATAATTCATTTTCTCTTAACCCTAATAAGACTAGGGGGGGGGGGGCTCATTCAGACCCACCTCAACATTTTAAGCGATAACTTCGCAACTAAATAAAAAAAATTAAAAAAATCGCCAGGACTTTATGACTTTTATCTTCTAAGTCTCGTGCAAATTTTAATACCAAATTTGCGACGCCCGGGTACCCGGTTCGATCGGGAGTACCGCAAAATTTTGTAACTGTGCGTCAGACCCAAAGTTGCTCAAAAGCAAATCCAATGTAATCTGTGAATACGGTAAAAATTCATTTATAAATGTATCATTATCTTTTCTTCTACTGATCAAATTCAATTAATTTTATATTGTTTATGATCTAAATAATGTCACCAGTGATTTCCATCGAAAAAACAATAAAAACCAAAAGTCGCAACACAAAGAAATACATAAGAAATTTTAAAAACAATAGAATACATAAGAAAACAATTTGATACAGAATTTCTTTTTCAAAAACAATCCTACTAAGAGTCTGTAAACAAAAAATCAGCAGTTTTGAAGTTTTATTTATTTAATTAGAGCAAATCTTATATTCTATGCATAAATTATCATACTTAATTAGTGATGAGAATTTTCGGAGAATATGATTCATAAGTTTTCTAGATGATGCCAAGAGTGACATGCGTGCAAACTTTCAAGGCGATTGCACGGTCAATGATCGAGATCTTAGCCCTTAGTCAAGTATTGTCAAAATAGTCTTTTTAGAGTTAATCTGAGGTCTTGGTTTCCAGCGACATTGCTGTCTTTATTTTAAATATCTTCGATGGTGTCAGGAGTGGGATTGAAGAGATTCAGAATGGGGACAGCGATGGAGTGATTTCTATCGTTTCTTCTTTTCTTAATTTATCAGTCAGCTAAACAGCCTCGGCCAGTACTTATGACAAATCATACAAAGCCCTTGCAATAGGCTACTGTCTGCTCCTAGTACCATCAAGACATCAGGTTTACCAGTCGAAGTAAAGGAACATTGAAATAACTTTAACTTTAATGATGCTGGAAACCAGGACCCTCAGATTTGCAATGTTCAAGCAATGTCTCCTTTCTAATTAATGCAAAATCCCTGATAGTAGGAGTGGGCTATTAATGGATGATTTTTTGCTTTGCACTGGTAACAGTTTTTTTCTATTCCCCATATCCTACCTCTACATGAAATAACAAAAATTTTGACCTTGCGTCCCACAAAAAAAGTGTGCAGGGCAAAAATCCAAGATGGCCGCCATTTTACTGAAAAATCACATTTTCAGCCCAATTTTGCCATTTTGGGGTCTTTTTAGCTGGTTCTGATGTCTAATCCTATGTACTGGAGGGCAGGCAATCTGTTTATGCAACAAGAAGTAGTGTCAACCCTTCACCTGTAGAAATAACCCTCTATATCCCTGCATTGGGAGCTAAATTAGCCCCGCCCCTCTTGACATTTTTCTTGATAATCTGTCAATGGAAAAATATTTCGGACAAAAATATTCTGGACTATTTCAATTGACATTTCACATATATTTTAAGACCCTATTTGCGAAAATCGGGGGTACGGTTGCAGAGAAATAACGCATTTCATGACCAATCTTTGAAAAATAAAAGCGGTTTCCAATGCTTTTGTGTGTACAATGTATTGGTGCAAGTGCATGTACATGGTTCTAATTTACTAATTTTCCTCAGTTCTACCCTGAGATCTCATCTATTTATCACCTGACTGTGACCAAACTTGATGTGTCCAAACCTCATCATGTATTTTACAAGAATACATAGTCAAATTTATGATATTTTTTGTTATTCTTCAATAAAACACATTCTTCTGACAACATTTATGGTAAAGCCCATATACATTGTACACACATAAGCATTGGAAACCTGCCTATTTTTTGTGATATTCGTCACAAAAACGTGCTATATCTCTGCAACCCTAACCCCGATTTTTATGAATATGGTCTTAAAATGTGTGTGAGATGTAAAATAAAAAAAGTTCTGAAATTTCAGCGCAAAATATTTTTGCACTGAAAAATTATAGCGGAAAAAGTTAAGACGGGCGGGGCAAATTTAGCCCCTAATGCAGGGATATTGAGAGATATTTCTGCAGGTGAAGGGTTGACACT
This sequence comes from Paracentrotus lividus, assembly GCA_940671915.1. Taxonomy (NCBI): domain Eukaryota; kingdom Metazoa; phylum Echinodermata; class Echinoidea; order Camarodonta; family Echinidae; genus Paracentrotus; species Paracentrotus lividus. The sequence continues at coordinate 1,490,871 of CALNVZ010000218.1, read as the reverse complement.
ACTTCTTGTTGCATACCTGCCCTCCAATACATAGGATTAGACACCACAACCAGCTAAAAAGACCCTAAAATGGCAAAATTATGTCTAAAAATGTGATTTTTCAGGAAAACGGTGGCCATCTTGGATTTTTGCCCTGCACACTTTTTTGTGGGACGCAAGGTCAAAAGTTTTGTCATTTCATGTTGAGGTAGGATATATGGAACAGAACAAGACTGTTACCAGGGTAAAATAACAAAAAACACATTCTTTACCTACTTTAAATATAGCCCACTCTACTAAGAGCAATGTACCTAGAAAATAAAAATATATTTTGATTATAGTTTATTATGAAAGCAGGATATATCAAAAATAAAGTTTACACATAATATTTTGCTTCACGATCTATGTTCCACATCAGTGAGCACAAACATGAAGTAACCTCAAAATGTCACTCCGTAACCATACAAACACATATTTTTTTGAATATTTTTATAATAATTGGGTTTAATGCAACAAAAATTTATTTGCAAATCTGGAACACCCATACTTATCAATTTTTTTTATATTTTAATGCATTTTGTTTGAGAAATATGGCTTTATAAAATGTGTCACTCCGTAACCATTATGGTTACGGAGTGACATCCCATTCAATTGCAAGTACATGTACAATGCACATGTAAGATTTGATCAAAACTCACTCTACACTAGAAATTTTTAGGTTTAGAATTCTTTTAGAGAAGTGCCCAAGAGAGACATCGGGGTGTCATGCTTTGAGGGTATGAGATCATAATTATGCAAATGAGCCCTTTGTCAGCAATTAGTTGCACAACTCAGGCATTTTTGTGAGGTCTGATATGAGCTCCTTTGAGGATTTTTTCGCAGATTATTTTGGAAGGAAGTGGATGTGAACTCAATCATTTGGTTACATGTATGTTGTACAATTTATATATTTTAAATAATAGTTTAAAGAAGACACTGACCTGTACATATGAATAAAAGTAAGACAATGGGTTTGAAAATTTAGTAAAAATTTGAAAATTCTGTGTAGAAGTTTCGTGAACATCATGGAGCTTTACAAGTTTAGATAAAGAAATCTGTGAATTTTGACAAATTTGCATAGATTAGCATACTTAATGAGTTTCAAAATTCTGTGAAATATTTTTGTATCCCCCACCTAGTGCTATCATATAAAACAAATGGAATTGAAAATGATCGACAGATAAAGGAGAAGAAGCATTTATTGTTATTTTTGAAGAATTTTGCATTTATAAATTAGCATGAATGTAGACAATAATTATTTTCAAATCAAAATTTCAAAATTCAACATTGGTAGAGCTCATGTAATGTAGCTCTACTAGATGAAAAAAAAAAGGAAATCAAAATGTTGAAAAATAAAGAAGCTTCATTATTTGTGAATTTTGAAAAAATGCACATAAATTAGCATACTTAATGAGTTTCACAGTTCTGAGTAGAAGTTTTGAATCCCCCACCTAGAGCTATCATGTAGAGCAAACAGAATTTAAATTGAAACAATCAAGAGTGTTTCTTTTCATTTAGCAAGGGAGACATAGTCTTTTTACATTGCCATTGAGTAGATGATTCAGAGGTCACTCCGTAACCGTCACTCCGTAACCAGACATGGGTTCAAGATTTAAGTCATAATTAACAAAATATTCAACCAATTTTTTAATGCAAGGCGGCATATTATACCTAGTATAACATAGAATCCAATCAATTAGTCAAAATTGTGATAATCATTTAAAGTTCACAGAGTTTGAGCAAATGTTTTTTGCTCAAATATGCATATCCATTTTGCGTCACTCCGTAACCATGATTATGAATATTCATATCTCATTAATTATGCAGATCACTATAACAAATGTTATCATTTTGAAAAGAGGGTACCATCAGCTATTGTCATGAACCATTTCTTTATAAATAAAGATTAAAGTATGGATGATAAATTTGTTTGAATGCTGAAATGTTGCTTCTGAATGTCACTCTGTTACCTTGGAACTGCCCAAATGTGAACATTTACAAAATTTGACCCCAATTGACCCAAATGTGATACCTCACATGGCCAATATGATAGAAATTTGACTCCAAGTTGGAAGTTGTTCCTTGTGATGTATTACACACAGGCCTTGTACTAGCCTTCAAATAAAATTAAAAAAATAATTTATCACAAAGTATCTAGGCACTACCACTATTCCTTATTAAAGAAACAGTACTAGCTAGGCTTAAATTAAATTGCCAAGCTTGACAGAAAGGCAATTTTTTTAAAGTAGCTCTTAAATCATGAAAAGTGCTAAGTGATTAGACAATTTTCTCTACAAGTTGAGTATTGATGATAATTAATTTTTATTTCATTTAAACCTAGTACAGCAGATATACATTTTTATAAGGAATAGTGCTACTGCTGGTGCCTAGATACTTTGTGTACATTTAACTGGGGGGGGGGTTCAGCCCCCCCTACTTTTCAGCAAACGTGTACAAATTTTTTTTTTTTTTTTTAAAGGCTGTTCAGACATTGGCCCCCCCTGCTCCCCCCCCCCTCCCTCCCCCCCCCCCCCCCGTTCTGCTGCCACTTTCGGCATCTATATGGGCAAGTCCACGCTATTTGCAATGTAACATAAACAGGACATTCAGAGATAAAAATTGGTTTTTTTGAATAAAACATGAATGAAAATCAATCTTTAGGTATATTTTTGAAAGTACTAAGAACCTTCAACAAAATCATAAACAATAATTGAAAAAACTCAATTCATTTTTAATTTAAGATAATTTATTCGTTCGTAACACATGGGACCAGGAAAAAATGGTGTTTTTCAATTTTGAATTTGTTCACAGGATTCTAGGAATTTAAAAAGCAGATAAAAACTTGCATAGTCACATCCTCTTAACCATGTAATAAACTTTGTAAATACATATTTTAATGTCAATATAGCCTCACGTTTTCTGGCAAAGTCAAGTTTTATAAAATATGACATGTAACAAATGGGACAGTAACACATGGGACAATTATTCCATGGAATATTTTCCATTAAATATTTAAGGTGTACACAAGGCGTAGCAATATGTTTTGTAAAAAAATCCCGCTGATAAAACAAAAGAACCATAATACAACACATAACAGTAAAAAAGTAAATATTTTCTTTCATTACTTGAGGTGGGAGCTAGGGGGAGTCATAAAACTTCATTATTTTACATCAGCTCAGTATCTTTTGTGAGACTACTCATATAGCTCCGATCGTCTCATCTCGCTTCTCCCCACGATCGCGATTGTATAGAGGAATGACGTCATTGCTCACAGGCTAACGATGACGTCATGGTTATTCCATTGTGTCACAAGGTGCAAATTCTGTGGTATTAATTCTTTGCTTATTATACCAACTAATAAATAACGCACTTAATTGATATTAAATATTTTATATGTCTTTAAAAATCATGAAACAGTGTGCTGTTGTCAAATATTTTGGTTAAATGACTTAAAAGTTAAAAGTACAGTCCAAAAACACCCCTCTGTGAATAATCGATTAGTCCAGCTTATGAATATTTATTAGGGTTTGCTTTTTTCACTTCAATACTTTCTCTGGCCAAGGTACTGTGGACCAACATTTTATAGATATTGCTATAATCAACCAATCAGAACTGATCTATACATGTTTGGGCGTGTCACTGTATAATCTTCCCGACTTATAAGTGACCTCTTGCCTTGTAGAACGGCGTTCAAAGTCAGACATATTCTACACGTATTATGAATGCGTTGCACTTTTGGTGAGCGTTTTTGCTCAGGGTACGGTGGGGCAACTTGAATTCCAAATAGGACACTTGGGTTTCAATGAAAGGTCATATGTAACTGCATGTCGAGAATACATCTTCTAAGCGTATAAACAAAAAATGTATTTTTAATGATTATTTCCCCAAAACCGCATAGCATACTAAGTAATACGTTGTGATGTGTGACTCGGACGCTAGAGGGCGCTGCCTAGTGAGACTAAACGGAGCTATATGTCTGCGACATGAATACTTTAAGAATAAAAATATGGAAAGTTATGTGCTAGGTTTGTGATATTTTCACCAGAGGAAGCCAAGATGATATTAAAACAGAAAATATGTACTTTTTGGTTGTATTCCCATAACAAACCTTTAGAAATATTGGTTGAAAATAACATTTTTAATGCATTTTATCATTTGTTCATGAATATTAATGAGCCTTGTGATGTCATATGACCTTGAAATGAGTTTTTGACCTCATTTGCATTAAGTTTATTTCATACACTTTGTGGTGATATATGATACATTATATGTACCTTTAAAACCTCACTGACAGTGACACACTTGACACAAAAATGGTCAAAAAGCTGAAAAATCGCCACCTCGGGAACAAATAGCTTGGACTTGCCCATATCGCCTCAAATTTAACGCCTGAACAGCCCCTGTCATCTGTGATGATGAGGATGGATTACAAATGTCAGAATTTTTCAAAGAAATCCACAGAATATTGTAATTCCTGTCTGATTCTACATATATACCCAAGTTAATGAAGTTCAGATCTCACTGTGTTCTTGAGATATCACAAGAACGAGAAAGCGGGGACCCAGCGGATATCCCGTAAACACGACCCCATGGTGATGCCTCCAATCCGCTCCGCTCCGGTAGGCCCACCACCATTCAGTGGTGATCGTCATTATTTAAGACAACATATCTTCAAGTAAAATATGAAAATACGAAGCGGTTAATTATAATAGATGAAAATGAAGAGTTATTTACCTGGTTCCCATCTTCTATTGTCTATCGTCACCAAGTTATCCTTGTTCATGAGATGCTCCCAGAACTCCTCCAAATTATCTGACTCTGGTAAACGTGCCGAGATACCGCTCACGACAATATCATCTTCGTCAATTCCTCCCATTGACATTGTACCGAGACTTTCGCTGTAGAAATCGTAATGTGGGGGAAAAAGTAAAGTAGGATCGTATGTAGTTTGTCTGGCAAACGTCTATGTTCTACTTGATCACACGAATCAGAAAATGTGAGGTCGTTTTTTTTTTTTTTTTTTTTTTTTTTTTTTTTTTTTTTTTTTTTTTTTTTTTTATTTTGTTTTGTTTTTATTTATATACCTGTTTTGACCCAAGATGAAGCTCAAAAATCAGGCATCATTAACATAAACATTTTTTTTTTTTAATTGTGTCAAATTTATTATATCGAATTGTAGAGAATTTATCTTTTTCATTGACCAAATTCCAATATGCAAATTAGTCTATCTATACATATAAATTTAATGCATAGGTACAGAGTGAGTAAAAAATAATGTCCCATCATTTTGAAGTTGTCTTGTCTGAAGTATGAACATTTAATCATGGGTTTCATATAATGTCTTGGTAGAGTCATTCTCCTAGCATATTTACGTACCCTTTTCATCTTTGCAGGCATGACTGAGTATAACAGACAATCTTCATAAAACTGTAAAATCTTACCTGCGCCAAATATGGAAGAAGATTAAAAACAATTTTTGACAGAATATATATATATATATATATATATATATATATATATATATATGTACACACACACACACACACACACACACATATATATGTAAACACGCAGTAAAGTCGCAGTGACGTTGCCGAGCGTTATGGCCGTAACTGATTTTGTACATGTCTGGTAGACTGAAGAGTTGCCTCGTTTTGGTAAGTGGAAAAAACAAAAAGAAACAAACAAACACACACACAAACGAACAAAAAAAAAACATGTCTCATCTCCTTCTTTAAAGACTTTTAACTGAGTTTCACGCGACTCCCTGGAGACCCAGAAGACATCACGGCGACGTCTCCAAGGAGTCATGAATTACTCGTGACCATTTTTTTTGTTTTCTATCACAAGTCGACTAAAGACATGAAAAAGTCCTGACGATAACGGGGTGACTTGCTAGCGACTGGAAATATTCTGTTTTTTAAAGACTTTTGTTTAATTTCCCCGGAGACTCAGGAGACGTTTCCACAACTCCAGAGATTCGAATCACGAAGTAATTTAGACGAATGGCCAGTGAGGTAAGACATTAATACTTGAAAACAAAAGCATGAACATCACAGTTGTTAAACTGAATAAAGGTGAAGCACAGAATAATGAATGACATTTTTGTGGTGCACTCCTTTTTTCTTTTCTTTTTTTATCAAACTTGGAATGGGCTAAAAATGACTATTGTTACAAAAGAGCCTGGTATTCTAAACCCCTGAAGCGAAACATTTTAAATTTTCACAGGAATCGAAGTATTAGTTGGGCTTTCTACATAAATCAAGTTAATTGAGTATTAAACTTAATGTTGGTAATTATTCAGTGATAATTTAGAGGGACATTTTTTTTCTGGGACATGCTGTATAACAACAAAGGATAAAGTGAACTAAAATTACGAGGGTAAGGTTGAAAAACCGATTAGATAATAAAGAGGAGTATATTACAAATACAAAATAGTATGACCAAATAAAATATTACACAAATTACAAAGCTGATGATGGGTAAGTACCCACATTTAGGAAAACAAACGTCTGGCAGTGCTTCTCTGCTGCACATGCCCCCCACCCCCTATGGGGGTGCGTAAAAAGAGTGCCCCTTAAAAAAATAAAAAATAAAAAAATCTTTTATTTGGAAGAAAAAATAAAAGAATCTATTTTCAAAATACATTAAATTTCTTGTCAAAAGTGTTAAACCATCGAACGCTTGTGCGATTTTGACATCAGACTGACATCAGATTGAAAAATTGAAAGTTTTGGGGAACAAGTGCATTTTCTCCTCTTTTTTTTGAACGAAAATATTATTTTTGTTCCTTTTTTTCAATAATGTATAATCCTGATATTAATAAGTTGTATGAAGCATTGGTGTTTACAATTTGATACTCTATATTTATTACACCAAACTTAGTGCTGGTATATGTGGGGTTCTTCCCCATTGGTTTCCAATTTCTCGACTGCCCGTCCCTTGTTCGTTTTGATCGAAAGTCAGATAGCTGCTGGTCTATACGTGTGCGATTTTTGTCTATTACCGGTTACATAAGTTGGTTTTTAAAAAAGATTCAGTATAAATGAATTTTAAAAAAATTGCAGTTTTACAAGCTCCTAAACATTTTGATACGCAGTTATTTATTTATAGTCCAGAAATAAATGGCTCCTTATTAGCACATTTATTCTTCTAAAATATCAAATGATATTGAAATACTCACTTAATTGGTGTGGCTAATCAGCTTGTGATACAAAATAATAGAGCCCTCCTTCTCCACTTGTAGATTGTTCGTTCGATGTAATATTTAGCAATGAATTATTGGCTTCAACTTGTATCCATGTATTCAAAGATCTATTTCAAAATCATGGCAAAATTCCATGGTGTCTATACAAAATGATAAAACATGCTAATGCTTAACACAGCGGGTAATAAACTGGTTTACCCGACTCCCTTTTCTGATATATATATATTCCCATATAGCCAGTTCGATTTCTGCTGTCAAATTGCAATTTCGAAGTTAGTACGATTAAATTGCTTTAACCTACTTAAGTTCTTTGTGGCTCCTCTCTATAAAAACACGCCCCATGATATCTGTATCACATTGTCAACACATTCAGCCAATGGGAAGGTAACAAAGTGGAATAGGTCAACAATACGTACATTGCAATTTGACTTACTTGATCTCTTTTGCTGCATTCAACAAAAAAAACCAAAAAAAAAAAACACAAAAAAACGATGGCACTGAGGTGGAATGTTGCTTTATGCTTGCCCTTGCTTGACAGATAAGCTATAAATTCTACAATCAGCATTTTTAACTCAACACCTGTGAACATAAAAATCTTCCTACTCATTAGCACCGGCAAAAAACACGCACAATTAAAAAAAGTCAACATGATAAAAAAAAAAATAATAATCATTTTTATTATTATTTTAATCTCTGTTGATATGATAATGTAATTTTCATTCATGTTGATATTATAATCCTTGCCTTATTTTACTTACGGTTAGAATATGAAATGCATTTTGATCTATGTGTTTTATTGATCTTGTAGGGTTACAATTATTGTCTTTATTCTTAGAGCCCTTTTTAATTCCAGCATATTGTTGGTAGGGCATCATTTTAAAACAATGTGTCAACCTGTTCGACGTTTCGAAAAGGCTGTTACCCCTGAAGACGGACAGTCAACATTCATTTCCGAAAAGTCGATCTATACACGATCCAAACACACGTATATCTCAGTAAAAGTTCAACAATACATTGTATTTTGACTTACTTGACCTAAATATCATGCATTCAAACAAAAATAATGACATTGGGCTGGAATGTTTGTTCGTGCAGGACTTTTTGTGTTCTTTCAAAGAGGTAGTACTCAATCCCTTGGTTTTCGGGTAATTCCAGGTACCTAAAGCATTTTATTTGTGTTTTTTTTAGGACACTTAAAAATGCTTACTAGACCTAAATATCACGCATTAAAAAAATAATAATAATAAAAAAAAAAAAACATGATGACTCTGCAGGGCTGGAATTTTGTTTTTAGTAATAAATGTTTGTTCGTCCATGAGGGTTTGGCCTTATGTCTAGTTTTAACTCAGTCCCTTGAAGTCAATGAAATCCAGGTCTCAAAAGCATATTTTATGTGTCTTCTTTAAACACATCTCACGATTTTAGCAGATCATAATTATTTTTACAGAATAAAAGCTATAAGTTGTGCAATCAGCATTTTTAACTCAACACCTGCAAACATAAAAATCTCCCTACCCGTCAGAGGCGTTGGAAGCATGTGCTGAAAGAAAGCATTCAAATGTCAACATGAGAAAAAAGTCATTATTGATATTATCATTATCATTATTATCATCATCATCATCATCATCATCATCATCATTATTGTTATTATTATCATTATTATTATCATTGTTATTATTATTATTATTATTATTATTATTACTATTATTTAAATCTAAGTTGATATATATGTGTAATTTTCATTCATCATTGCCTATATTACTTACGGGTAGAATACGAAATGTATTTTGAAGTCTATGTTGTGCAATTATTGTCTTTATTCTTAGAGCCCTTTGTAATTCCAGTATATTGTTGGGAGGGCACCATTTTAAAACAGTGTGTCAACCTGTTCGACGTTTCGGACAGGTTGACACTCCTGAAGACGGATAGTCAACCTGTCCAAAACGTCGATCTAAACACGATCTAAAACCTTGATATCTGCAACACATTGCCAACAAAGTCAGCCAAAAGGTAGGTCACAAAGTGGAAAAGTTCAACAATACATTATATTTTGACTTACTTGACCTAAATATCATACATTAAAATAAAAATGATGACACTTGACTGGAAGGTATGTTCGTGCAGGACTCTTTGGCCCGTATTCTGTTCCGGGGTTTAGAGTTGTGCTGTCGCACGAAAATAGTAAGGGTAATGAGACGAGAATGCAACGCTGATTTGCACGCTTCTCTATGAAGCGTCAGTGAAGCGTGCGTCCTATCGTACGAAAGTAGATTCAGATGACGTCATTCGGGATCAATTATGTACACACATTTCTAAAGAATTCTAAACTAGGGGTATAGGTGGTTTAGAATTTGATATGGCTTTGCGAGTTTTATGTCGGAGGAAGCTAATTTATCCATTTTCTCGTTAACTTGAAGTTAAAGGTTGTTAAAACTTTGTTTAAGAATTAGGTGCATTATAGAACTGTCCACAACGATTAGATTAATTGCATGTTAATCATCAAAAATGACATTTTCCGACACGATTGAAGTGTTAGTTTGACCTGACATATTGTAGAGAGGACAACTGACGCTAAAACCAACAATAAACTAATGGTGGCAAGTCACTTGTCATTACACTGGAAAAACGGATTTGGAACTAGTTTGAGACTAATTTGAGAATGGTTTGAAATGATTTTGGATGTTTTTTGTCGCGCAGACGTCTCAGAGACGTCTTCGAGATATTCCCACGACCAAGCGCGGCGATTTCATGTCACGACGGGGAGGCGGGGGACAGAAACACCCAAAAGTGAAAAAATAATACACTCAAAATTCGCATACTTCGCACATTATGCAGAAACTAATGAAAATGATTGCGAGCGCGAAGCGCGAGCCGGAAATTTTGCCTTATAATAACATTTAGCATCTTATTTGACATACATTTTACCTCTTTATTAGCTTCACAAGCTAATTACTACATACAAATTGTTCATTTTTAAAAATCGAAGGGGGACGATCCCCCATAAAAAAATCGAGGGAGGGAGGACAAAAAAAATTAACAAATTGTCTCTTTTCGTTACTAAAACTAAAAGTGCCCTTTTTTAAAGCTACAAAGGACACTTTTTATGTTATAAAAAATCCTTTTAGACTTCTTGAAAGGCCCTAGGATAATTTTTTTGTAAAAAGGGGCACTCTTGTTACAAAAAGTAAAAAGAACCCTTCTTCCTTTACAGTTTATTTATTTTTATTTTTACCAAATTTTCCGCTTGGTTGCTACTCGACCTCGCATAAAAAGGGAATACCGAGCAATACGCATGAGACCAATTACACTGCTGCCGGTGGCAACTATTGTAAAAGAGTGTTGTCAGAAGCACATAGGCCTATTTAAATCCCTCTAAACGTATTTTAATGCCCTTTCTAGCACTTATGTTTTTAAAAATCATGTAAAACATGTAAATATATTTGCAATTGGTTTTTAACGTTTTCATGGGGGCAATAATTTTACACTTCGCTTTACGTTAATAAAACTTTAATGTTGCTTAAACTTTAAATGTTGCTTAAACTCCAAAATGTACATTTTTCTTTTAAAAGGGGGCACTTTTAATCCCTCAAAATCAAGATATTGAACAGCATATTAGTAAATTAGAATATTACTTTTATACCCAGCCCCTCCCTATCCCATAAATTTTCCTCATTATGCCAAGGGCCCCCTTTTCAGAAAAAAAGTGCCCCCCCCCCAATTTCAAATTCTTTCCGCAGCCTCTGAATACAAATTATTGTTTAAAAATTTATTTTGTGTTTACCATGGGCGCCACCCCCTTGCTTCGTGTGTTCACACGGATAGGCCTAAAACGTTTTAAATTGCATGCCTAAAAACGAATTTGACTGCTGGAAGCTCACCTCCACTTCCTTTTTACAGCTGGGAATTTTTTTTAAAATTGATCGCACGAATTTGATTTCATGCACATTGACGAAATTCACTGCACATAAACACTTTTGATCGCACATAAACGAACATGAATGGTCATTAACGATTATGAAAGAACATAAACGAAATCGATTGCTGTAAACATTAACTTAAATTACCGATAGCCCCGCTCCGGGAAGGTATCGTTTAAATTGACTGAACATTAACGAATTCGATTGAAAAGAGTTTAAAATCGACCGGGAAAACCTATATTATTTAAATCTAAGTTGATATATATGTGTAATTTTCATTTATCATTGCCTATATTACTTACGGTTAGAATATGAAATGTATTTTGAAGTCTATGTTGTGCAATAATTGTCTTTATTCTTTTAATAGAGCCCTTTGTAATTCCAGTATATTGTTGGGAGGGCACCATTTTAAAACAGTGTGTCAACCTGTTCGACGTTTCGGACAGGTTGACACTCCTGAAGACGGATAGTCAACCTGTCCAAAACGTCGATCTAAACACGATCTAAAACCTTGATATCTGCAACACATTGCCAACAAAGTCAGCCAAAAGATTGGTCACAAAGTCGAAAAGTTCAACAATACATTATATTTTGACTTACTTGACCTAAATATCTTACATTCAAATAAAAATGATGACACTTGACTGGAAGGTATGTTCGTGCAGGACTCTTACGTGTTCTTTCAATGAGGTAGTACTGGGAAACCCAGGTAAATCATTTTTTATGTGTCCTTTTTTAAAAGCACATCTCACGATTGGTAGCAGATAATATTTTTGAAGGATAATATAATAATAATTAACTTATTTACCCAGGTTAGCCACTTCAACTCTTAATGAACTGTTCTCCCAACGGGCCCTGCATAACATGCTATAAATGATAAAAGCTATACGTTCTACAATCAGCATTTTTAACTCAACACCTGCAAACATAAAAATCTCCCCTCATGTCAACATGATAAACAAGTCATTATTATTATTATTATCATTATCATTATCGTCATTATCATTATCATCATCATCATCATTATAATTATTATTTTTATTATCATTATTATTATTATCATTATTATTATTATCATTATTATATCATTATTATTATTATTATTATTATTAATATTATTATTATTATTATTATTATTATTATTATTATTATTATTATTACTATTATTTAAATCTAAGTTGATATGTGTGTGTAATTTTCATTCATCATTGCCTATATTACTTACGGTTAGAATATGAAATGTATTTTGATGTCTATGTTGTGCAATTATTTTCTTTATTCTTAGAGCCCTTTGTAATTCCAGCATATTGTTGGGAGGGCACCATTTTAAAACAGTGTGTCAACCTGTTCGACGTTTCGGACAGGTTGACACTCCTGAAGACGGATAGTCAAGCAGTCCGAAATGTCGATCTAAACACGATCTAAGGGGGCCGTCACACTGAGATCGTTCTATAACGTTCTATAACGTTCTTGCCCGTTCTTTAAAAAAATTGCTGAACGGGCTTTGGTCGGGTTGGAACTTATAACTTTGAAAAATAATTTCTTGAATACGATACTAGGCAGTTCATAAATAGTTCTCGTTACGTCAATTCCGTCTTTATTGCATCCGCAATACGTTGTTATCCAGTTCAGAAACGGCTCGTTCACTCTATACCGTTCGTAGCACGTCCAAACCGTCACTAAAAGTGCCTATGCGCAGCATGATAAAAGTTAGGTAACATGTTCGTAGTACTTCCTTCTCGTTCAGAGTAAGTCCTAACCGTTTAAGGAACGTTGTCACTACGTTTAATTTTAGAACTTGAAGCCAGTACGATTTTTTTTAACATGTTAAAAAAAATCGGAATGCCTTTCCGTTCTCTCCGTTCGGGCCCGTTCGCCAAGTTCGTAAACAGATTGTAAACGGTCTGTACTAGATTCTAAAAAGTCTGTACTACGTTCAGTCCGTGTGTAAACAGATTGAGCCCGTTCACCAAGAACTACCTAGAACGCAGTGAGAACTAGCTCAGTGTGACGGGAATTATGACATGCCGTTCTGTTTAAAAATTGAAACGTATGTTCGTAGTACGTCCTTCTCGTTTAGAGTAAGTCCTACCCGTTTAAGGAACGTTGTCACTACGTTTAATTTTAGAACTTGAATAATTAATATACAATGCTCGTTTGTAAGACGTCCTAGCACATCTTTAGAACGATTTAAGTACGGCAATTTCGTTTGTAGTACGTCCATCTCGTTTCAGGTACGTTGCCACCCCGTTAAATTTTAGGACGAGATGGGCCCCCGATTTTTTTTTAACACTATTTTGAAAATCCGACCGAGCTAGTCCATGAAGTTCGTAAACAGATCGTAAGAAGTATTTACTACGTCCATTCAGTTTACACACAGACTATGCCCGTTCAGCAAAATTTGCAAGGACGTAGTAGGAACGAGCTCAGTGTGACGGGGGTATAACATATACTCTTAGGAACGGTTCGAACGAGCTACGAACGGTATGAAATGAACGAGTGGTTTACTCGGTATGAACTGGATAACAACGGATTGCGGACGAGATAAAGACGCGATTGACGAGGAATGGACTAGCATCGTTTATAAGAAATATTTGGCAAGACTTATGCGTTCCAGCCCGACCGAAGCCAGGGTAGCAATTTTTTTTAAAGAACGGGCAAGGACGTTATAGAATTACCTCAGTGTGACGGCCCCCATAATATACATTGTCAACAAATTCAGCCAAAAGGAAAGTCACGAACACGTTGGAAGAGTACAACTATATATTTCATTTTTGACTACTAGGCCGATGTGTTGCATTTTATTTATTTTTATTTCATGACACTGGGCTGGGAATTTGGTTGAATATTTTTCAAAATGTTTGTTCGTGTATGAGGTGTTGCTCTTTGTCTACTTTCAACTCAATACCCTGGTTTTCAGTGAGATCCAGGTATCAAAAGCGTATTTTATGCGTCCATAGAAAGAAAAAAATAGGGGCTCAGCTAGGGAGGGGGAAATATTCCGAAAAGTCATTGAAACAGGGGCCTTTTAGCATGTTTTCCCCAAACTGTTTTTAATTAGGGGTAGTTCAATCATGTCAATTCTTTGAGGAAAAATCCTGAAATATGGCCCGAACACGTTAGTAGACCGGATTAGCCGAATAATTGTGGAATTTTTGACTAAAGCATGAAATTTACACCAATGATAGTATATGCCATAACTTTCATTTTAAGATCGGGAGGTAAGTCAGGTTTGACCTCTGATGACCTCCAGAGGTCAATGACCTTAAAATATCAAAATATTTATATTTGGCGTCATTTCTCTGTGAATGACATGATAATAATGTAGGAAACGTGCATTTCATGTTAGAGTCAATGATTATGGTGGTATCTGAATTCGCAGAGACGTCTCCGATACTTTTTTGTCTGTCGCGGAGACAGCTCAGAGACGTCTCCGTGACAATTTTCAAAACCGTCTCAAAGTTCCCCCAAATCCGTCTCCAAAACTCGAGGGACGTCTCCACGACAAATCTAGACCACGTGATAAATCTTCCATAAGTCACGGGACATCTCGGAGACGTCTCAGAGACTTCTCCGCAGCAAGTTTCAAAACGGTCTCCATGCCGTTTCCAAACTGTCTTAAAGTAGTCCAAATCCGTCTCAAAGTAGTTTCCGCCATTGCTGAAAGTAATGACACTTCGCGGGGTCTGAAGAGATGTCTCGGAAACGTCTAAGAGACATCTTCGCGACAAGTTTCAAACACTCTCCAAGCTGTTTCCAAATCGTCTCAAATAAAGTAGTCCCAAATCCGTCTCAAAGAAGTTTCCAAGAAGTGAGATACCACCACGTAATTATAGTAATTTAGATTTGAACACTCAGCTCAATGAAAGGGCAATGACATCGGAACATCAAAATATGATGATGATATGATATGAATTCAGAGTTATTGGTTAAGGAGGACATTGCTATGGTGTAATATTTTTTGAATTTTTGTTAAAGTGAGAACGTCTTTATATTTCTCGGAGAAATTACAGGCTCTTACCTTTCACCTCTGAGGACTTTAAAAGGTCATTGACCTCAAAATAATAGATATTGATATTTTCGCTGTTGGTTATTAAAATGTTAGTAATTTCATGTGCAATCCATGTACTTAGTCTGTATATAGCAGTTTCTTGTTGCAAAGAACATTGGTAGTTATCAACAAGATATACGTTGACATCTGTCATGTCTTTGGTCAAAGGTTGCCAAATACTGGCAGTCACAGGCATGTCACTCTAATGTAAGACTGTCACAATACGTCTTCCAGTACCTGATGGCTAGGATTTTTGTACACTTATCATTCGCCATTCTCCTGTAGAGTCCGACTTGATAAGCCTCATCCCATATTCACACGAGGAGCTGGGGGAGGATACTTGCATGCTTTGGCAGATGCTGTAAATAAGGGGATGAAGAATGTGCAGGAAACACGCAGTGCGGATACTGATGTTGTGGCAATGGCTAAAAGTCTCATCTACATGTACATAGATACTGGATAGCTTTACATAGCTCTTGGTACCGAATCCAGTTTTAGTAACGAATCACTCACATTGTGTTTCAGTTTCCACCTGACATGTTCTCACAGAGTGGGATACTGTTCACATTTCGCTAAAAAAATAAGAACTCAAAAACGTTTGAGATATTTACTAGTCATTGCTATAAAGTATCTAGATGACACCACATTAAAGTATTATGAGCAGTAATGACTGGGCCCAGTTTGGAGGCGGGCGCTGATAAGATCGGGACAGGACATGCTACATACAATGACATATGCTAAAAGTATACAACTGACAGGATGCCATGGAGGAAGACAATTTTTTTTCTGCTGTAAAGTCCCTTAACGACTCGAGAACATTCAAATGACTGACTGACTGATTGCTTGAGTATATATTATTAAAAAAAAAAAATAAAATAAAAAATCCAAAAAGCAACAGTCTCGATCCAAAATGATACACACAAAAAATGAGAACTTGCATATATGAGTGATCACACTCAAATATCCAAGTATTTTTGACAATATAGTGACACACATCCATGAGTGCTTTCACTCAATAAAGCTACTTTGAAAACGCACCTAATCGAGTATTTTTAATTTGACAATATAGTGACACACCAAAATGAGTTTATTTAATTAACTCATTTTATTGAGTAACATAACTAATTGTTTTGAGTACATTGCACAAACTAATCTAGTGAGTAACGCTTTACATACTCAGAGAGTCAGTAAGTAAAGGTTGCACAAACTCATCAACTTGCTTGTGATGAGTTTGTGCAACCTTTAGTTACTGACTCTCTGAGTATGTAAAGCGTTACTCACTAGGTGAGTCCTATTCCTTTTTGTTTGTTTGTTTGCCTGTTTTTATAATGATATTTGGAATGTTTCGATGATATATATACACATCAGTGCATCAATTCAATCAAACCAATACACTGCATTACTCACTTCAGTGCATCAATTCACACAAACCAATACATTGCATTACTCACATCAATGCATCAAATTACTCAAACTGTGTACATGACTGACAAATTAATGGGAATTAAATCCATGCATGGTAATCTAGCTGTTAGTGTTATCAGACGATGTATATCATCGGAACATTCCAAATATCATTATAAAAACAGGCAAACAAACAAACAAAAAGGAATAGGACTCACCCAAAGACAATAAGAGCATGCAGGCTCTCCGCTCTCGGATCCGTTCCGCTCACAGAGTGTAACTCTATTTTTCCGCTATACATGTACGTACGTACGCGTAGAACATACCTCGTGTGCAGTCTTGATGTCCGTACTCGTGATCCGAGTAGGCGTACCGGGCGCAACATGTAAAAGTACCGCATAGCCAGTAAAATTACTCTCAAAGACTTTCACGAGACTTGAGACGTACGAAGACGTGTCGTAGTTTACTCATCTAGTGAATTACAGGCTATATAGAATTTCTCAGCAATTCTCACTTTACTCGATTGTTAGTGTTTTCACCCGATCATCCACCAAGCCGTACCAAGTTGAAGAGAAACTCACTTGCACAATTATTTTACGTAATTGAACATGTAAAGTTACTAAGGGATACTCAAGAAAAAAAAAATTATTGAATATATATACTCAATAATTTTTTTTCTTGAGTATCCCTTAGTAACTTAACATGTTCTGGAAGAGCGGGTGTGTACTTTTAACAGAAACACAGATTCTGAAGTAAAAATACGTGATATACGAATAAAAGCACTCGCCTCCAAGAGTAGCAAACGGGTTTTACTCATGGAAACTAGTTCTTGTTTTTTGTGTGTAGAGTGCACCTATGGAGCCTTGGTGAACTTGCATCAACTCTTGCATCCTGCCTTCGACTTTCTTGCATCAGCAAGATACCGATGCCTCTGACAGTACTCTCCAGAGAGGCAGCAACCACACATAAATCCTTTATCCCGCTCAGATGGGCCGGGTAGGTCAGAAATTCAGTATTATAGTGTGGTTCCTCAGCAGTCATGTAGGCATTCATTCTTAATGTGCCATTTCCATTGTGGGGAATGCTTTATATATAGCACCATAGATTTACTTGTGAAGAACAATTACATTGATCACTTCCATGACTAAAGTGCGCATACCGACAACAAATCGCTCTATGTGTACCTGTTACATCGAGTCTGTACTCACATAACTTGGAATATCTTTCTTCACATCACTTGGAATAACAATAAGAGGCATAACTATTAAGAGGCATATTTTACCCCCAGGGGCGTTATTCACATCTTCCAGGTAGATTCAACAGTATTACACTCTGTGAGAGCAGGACAGTCGGAAACAGAAAAATTATGTGAGTGATTGAATATGTACCAAAAGGTAGACCCGGTACCAATAGCTATGTATAGCTCTTCAGTATATTATGTCAGGTGTATTTTGTTAAGAGTAACCACTAGTATATACTTACACTAGTCCAGTGTTGAACAAGGACTTTGCTTTTGGGTTAAACTCTTCCAGGTTTTCAAGGGTACATGATTCAATTAGGTGGGGGCATACCAGCAGAGATTCCATGGTTTGCTCTATCCTGCACGTCCCCGTTGTATCCCCACTTTTTCATAAGGACCTTGCAACGTCCTGTGTCTTCCTGAGACGGTTCAGGCATGACCGCATGGGCCATGGCTCGTTATAACCTGCTGACAGGGATTCAGTATTGCCTATATATAGCATTTGTGGCATTTCTTGGAGATGCATGGTTGATGTCCACAGGGTCAGCGTTCGATTGTGGGCAGAGATATCGAGGGATGCCGTAGAGTGGAGGAAAGTATGTCTTGATTTCAGTCTCTTTGTTGGCAGGAATATGATTGCAGAGGGGATGGAGGGGTTATCCTCCTGTTTCCATCTGTGATGCAAGTTCTCATCTGATGTGAGGAGGAGCAATACCATATAACTGGTACAGATCTTGTAGTCTTGTAGGGCGTAGGCATCCAGTAATAGCTCTACTTGCAGTATTCAAGGCTAGGTCTAGCTTTACAGCATGAGGTGACCGACTCAAGACTGGTACAGCGTATTCTGCGCAGAGAAACACAGAGCAAGGGCTGTGGCCCGAATAGTTCTAGCATCTGTTCCCCATTTGGTGTTAGCCAGCTTCCTGAGGAGGTTTTTCCTGGCTCCTACTCTTGGCTTTGTCTTGGCAATGTGGTCCTTATAAGTAAGGGGATAATATAATATTACGCCTAGGTAGATTGGTGTAGGGACATGTTTGAGCAGTTTTCCATACCATCTGACCCTCAGATGTCGTTGGGCATCTCTGTTCTTGAGATGAAAGATCCTTCTGGAGTCTTTCAGGATTTGCTCGCAGGTGATTTTCAGCATAGTATGGAGTTAAACCTTCCAGGGCATTGCAGAGCATCTTCAAATGAATGTTCCTGTAATGTGTGAGACAATGCAGAGATCGTCAGCATACAAGAAACTCTTTGTATCTGGATTTACTGGTTGGTCACAGATTGAAGAGCAGAGGGGCGAGGACACTCCCTTGTGGGAAATCATTTTCCGCACTGACCGTCCAGGCCTATATCATGTATATAGAACCGTCTATTAGCAGGTTCTTGAGTAGCTTTGTCAGCTGCACATCCTTTGTCATCTCAAAGAATTTACATGCCTATAAATACCTATTAGGCAACCTTTGATCTCAGACATGTCAGAGGTCAATGCATAAACCTGTTCATAACTACCAATGCTCTTTGCAACATGACAGCAATTTAATTGCAACAGACTAAATACGTGGATTGTACATAAAATAACAAAAAAATTAATAACCAACAGCGCAAATATCAATATCTTTATATTTTGAGGTCAATGACCTTTACAGTTCTTAGAGGTGAATGGTAAGAACCTCTAATTGAGTAGCAATTGTTTTGATAAATATAAAGATGGTCTCATTTTAACAAAAATACCAAAACATTACACCATGACAATGTCCTCATTATAAGCCAATGCGCCGATTATTCATTTTCTGATATTTCAAGGTCATCGACCTTTCATTGTTCGAGTTCCCCTCTAAAATCATGTTTATAAATACTAATCCTTGTTGTATCATAAATATTTAAAAAAAAATTGTGCATTTATCTTGTAATTCACTGAGAAATGACGCCAAATATCAATATTTTGATATTTTAAGGTCATTGACCTCTGGAGGTCATCAGAGGTCAAATCTGACTTACCTCCCGATCTTAAAATAAAAGTTATGGCATATACAACCAAAATACTACCTGGCTCGTACATAACAAACTGAAGCTGAACTCTGGAGAAACAGAATGTTAATTTGTCGCATCATCTGCTTATCATTGTTGTCGATCGGCTCAGCAACAATACATTTAGCATTGGGGATGAGGAGATTGCTTTATTTTATCACCCATTATCAGAAATCTGGGTGTGCATGGTGCTGGATAGAGAATTGAAAATATCTGATCATGTTAATGTCGTTCCCTTAACTGGCGGATTTACAAGGAAAGTCGTATCAGGGGTTTTCTAGACGAAGACACGTGTCAAAATATTTGGAGCTATTGCGTGTTCACCATGCTTGACTATGGTGGTTGCTTTCTTGGTTGTTTAACAAAACAATATCTTGGTAACTCCAACGTCTCCAAATTATGTGTCCTCGTCTAATATTCTAAATATAAATTTTTCCATGATATGAATTTTGTTTTGTTTTATGTGAAATCCAAAGACTTTAAGTATTTACTTCATGATGACTAAAATAAGATAATTCTTTTGGGGGGTATTTCTTTGATCTTGTGTGATTCATGACAGTCGGTAGGGGGAGAGACAAAAAAATATGAATGAGAGGAGGATTAACGAAAATAAAAACGTTTGGAGACAGACTGGCAATAAGGGTAAGAGAAAGAAAGACAACCAGCAAGTAATAGATAGAGTCGTAGCCACGGGGGTGAGAGAGAGAGAGAGAGAGAGAGATAGAAAGAGAGAGAGAGAGAAAGGGAGAGAGAGAAGGAGAGAGAGTGAAGTTGTAGAGAGAGAGAGAGAGAAAGACGCACACACACATGCAAAGAAAGTAATATACAGTCTGTGTCAAATAAAATAGTACAGTTGGAAAACGTTTTTTTTTTTAAACATGAAAATTAATCACATTCTAAAAGTGTTTGATAATTATTTCCATAAAGTAGGGAAATCAGTTTTGTTTTTCATCCCATTTGCTGCTGTAGATCTTGAGATATGACCAGTTTTTCTATAATCAAGAAGAAAATGTACTTTGCGCATGTTTTTCTATGGGTTTCGCACATGAATCAGCGCACCGAGACAATAGATTTTGTAATTTCGATTAGCTCATCGCCGCACAAAATTTAGCATAACTTTAATTTTACAAAAGCAAATTATACAAAACAAAGTGCACCAGCGAGAAGAATCTTTTGGCTTTAAGTTGGTACCACATGCACACATCATCTGAGAAGATTTCATACCTAAATAATTTTCCGCGTCTGTACCTTTTTTTTTACACATACTGTAGACATGCTACATGAGAGTATGGATATCCATGATGTGAGGGAAAGAGGTACATTACAAGTTTACTTTTCTTCCATTCAATATTTTTATCCATATCTGGAAAAGAAATATGAACATTCACAAAACATACTAACATCAGGAAATATTCAAATATGACCTAACTGAGACACATCCCCCCCCCCCCCCCCCCCCTCTATTGATGAGATAACCATAAATGGAGGAAATACACATTACCATTGATCAGGTATTAAGCATAATAACGCATTACGCTGAATAAAGGATAGTGGTTTACAGTGTTGGTGCATGGATGAAAAATTGTAGCAGATTTATTTGTTTGAACATTGAGTAACTGTAACAAACTGAAAATCAGGTGTAGAACTTTGTTTAGAAATTTTCGTTTACATTCAATGATAAAACAAAGTTAGTAATAAGATGTCCTTATGCCTACTTAATTATTCCACTTGTATAATTATACATACTTTACGCTCATTGACAATATAAACTTCAGTGTAATCACATTCACACATCGTAAGATGAAGCATTAATTAGTACGAGAAATATTTCAGGACTGTGAGATTTTTAATGGTTTTTTGTTTCACGAAAAAACTAATAAGGAAAAAAAAAATATTTTTAACATGCTATTGTTGGAGCCTTTGGGACTTTCGTTTTCATACATCTCTTAGAAAGTTGTCAATCTATCACGAAGTTGTTAATTATTAACAATTAAGAGATAATTACTATGCTAACTACGTGCACCAAAAAACTCCAATATCTGACCCCCCCCCCCACAACTGCCGCTATCCTTCAACTTTATTATGGAGAATAAAAAGCTTTATTAATGTCAAACCGGTCAATAAGTCTACTTTAAAACTTTTATAATGCATAGGCTATTATATTGATTTAAGTGTTCAATTATAGGCTATTATATTGATTTAAGTGTTCAATTATGATTTATTTTACAAAAGATCAAAGCGAGTTTTAAAATAGTGTCATTTTTTTTTTTAATATGCAAGTTCAAGAAATACTATTGTCAACCTACTCGTTAGGAATCAAGTCATTGGTCCTTAGATTAATGGTCAGATGTTTCGTCAACTCATCAAAGAAATACTCGTGTCCTCTCACGTCATCAGGCCAATAGACATAAGGTCTACCGTCACTTAGGTACAACCTTGCTAAGAAAGGTATCTCCTCGTCTGGGATATCTTCAAGAAAGATTACGACAACGAACTCCGTCCCAGTATCACTCACGTGGTCCATAGCAGTTCGGAAC